>CM052894.1:27820098-27842809 GCA_028534135.1 Potos flavus | reverse complement strand
CTACTACCACTTACTAGATCTACCACTTACTAGCTCTGAGATCTACTACCACTTACTAGGTCCACCACTTACTAGCTCTGAGATCTACTACCACTTACTAGATCTACCACTTACTAGCTCTGAGATCTTACCACCACTTACTAGCTCTACCACTTACTAGCTCTGAGATCCTACTACCACTTACTAGATCTAAAATTTACTAGGTCCACCACTTACTAGCTCTGAGATCTACTACCACTTACTAGATCTACCACTTACTAGCTCTGAGATCTACTACCACTTACTAGATCTACCACTTACTAGCTCTGATATCTACTACCACTTACTAGCTCTACCACTTACTAGCTCTGAGATCTTACTACCACTTACTAGATTAACCACTTACTAGCTCTATCACTTACTAGCTCCGAGATCTTACTACCACTTACTAGCTCTACCTCTCACTTGCCCACTTGGGCAAGTGATGTTTAGTTTCCTTATCTGCAAAACAACACGCACACCATTGGGTTATTGACGGGCTGCATGAGAAACTGTATATTGAGCATATCACACTATGTCTGACACATAATAGGCACTCGATAAATGCAATTTTAAAAATCAAGCCACACTGAGTACACACTTAGTGCTCCACAAACCTATACACTAAGCGCTTTTCACAGGCTGCCTGTCTTACTTAGTGCTGAGAGTGTCCACCCCCTCCTTTGGGCCAATCCCACCCAATGTTCAGGTCTCAGGACAATTAGCACCTTCTTCCACAAACCCCTCTGATCTCCTATGAAACGAAGAGAGGGGACCAAAAAATAATAGGCCAGCTCCCCTCCTGTGTTGTACAGTGGTGTGTGTGTGTGTGTGTGTGTGTGTGTGTGTGTGCAAGAGAGAGATGTCACTCTTCTTTCAAACTAGACCGGTGGTTCTCAACCCTGCTTGAGGATTAGTACCACCTCAAAAATGTAAAAAGTAATACTGGGCCAAGCAAATGCTCCTCCTTCAATGAAATCAGACTCCCCAGAGGTAAGGGGGGAACCCTACCTACACTCTAAGTCTCTTGAAGACAGGGATTGTAAATTAGCTCTCTTTTGTAGCTCCCACAGTGCTCACATTCAGGCAGAAGAGTGCAGGCATATTGACGAGCTGTTTGCAATATAATTCTTTAGCTTTTCAAATTTTCAGAAAGAACATGTTATTACAACTTCCTTAGTAACACATTCATGATGGAAATGAATGGGATAGTTATTCAGGCTAATTATTTTAAATATGTTAGGGAACCATAAAGACCATAGGAGAAGTGGTGATAAACAAGAGGTGATATTTGAATCAATGAAGTTTGCTAATTACTAGCAGCTCTGGGGAAGGCTGGGTGAAGCCGAAATGGAAATCACTGGTACAGGAATTTCAGTGATATATATTCTCCCTGTCCCCCAGTTAGCAATAATAATTAAGGCTTAAGGAATCTTCTGCAGTTCCCACATATCCCATAGCCTCTGCTATGTAGGGCAACTCAACAATTTGGGGACCGCTGGATCACTTCCTCTTCCTCCTCCTTCTTCCTGCCTCCCTCTCATTAATGCCTCCAGCAGGCACAGAGATAGCACATGCACCTGAAGGAGACAAGCCTGGAGTCTCTCAGGCTCAAGATGACAACCACGGCGTCATAAATACTTAGAGCCAGAGGAAGAGTCGAACGTGGGTGTTGTGTGTGAGCACACGCATATGTGAGCACATGCGTGTGAGTGCATGTTCAAATGCCTTTTCGCCTGACCCTTTTGTGAAATAATACAGGTTGATGGGTAAGCATCCAGGTTCTCACCTGGGCTCAGATCCCAACTTTGCAACAAACTGAGTAGCCTCAGGCAAGTCCATTTCCTTACCGGAAAAATTAATGTGCTAATAGCACCTATCGCATGAAGTTCTGAGGATTAAAAGCGATAATCCACATTATATGCTGAGAATAGCACCCAGGCCACAGAAAACATTTAAATGGATATTGTTAACAGTTATGAATTAGGACTACTCAAAGGTTGGCTACAGGCCTCCGAAAATCCATGACCCCCACGGCATCCCCGGCTGCAGGTTTTTCCCTTGGCCACTCATCCACTCACATGCCCATTCAACAAAGACTTTTCGTGTGACTGTGCCGTGGGCTGTGTTGGGTGCTGGAGACCTTGGGCTGAACAGTCTCTGTCCTCAATGAGTTTAGGGTCTAGAAGATGGACAGCCAGATAAACCAGCATTCGTGATACTGTGAGACAAGCTACGGCAGGTATGACTGTAGGGAGTCTGACCCAAGGGAGAGAGAGGGCATGTCAAAGACAGCAGCGTCTACTCTGAAGAACCCTTGGATTTGAAGGGACACACACACACACACACACACACACGTTTTAGAAGTGCAGAAGCCCCAGGTCCCAGTTCTATATTTTACTGTGAATTTGGGCAATTTTTTAAGTGCCTGAACCTCAAATTCCTTATCCATATGATAGATGTGAAGAGATGCCTCCTGCCGTAGGATTGAGAACGTACTACCCTTGGACCGCGACAAAAGACGCTGCTACCCTGGCTCAGCTCTAGAGGGAATCTGGAGGGAATCACGGAAACTTCAGACGCAAAGGATCGTGCTCACCGGAGCTTGCATAGCTCCTAGACCTCACTGCAGGGCTCAGGACCCTGGACTTCCTGTCCAAATGGTCCTGAGTCCACTTCCAGACCGTGCAGAGATTTCCGCCCTGGAATCCACCCTCCCGAAGGCAGACAACACCTCTAACCCGTCTGCTCCTACTGGAGGAACATCTGTTTACAAGGAGGGAGTGCAGAGGGTTTGGGAGAGTGGGCTGGGGTATCGCCATGGGTGCTCCTGAGATGAAATGGGGGGGGGGGGCTGAGAACAGAAGGAGCAGCCAGCTGTGGGTTGGGGGCCAGTTCGCCCTACATTGCTACCTCCCAGGGCAACACTCTGACGTGTCAAGGAATTCTCATTTGGATCCTCGCCTTCCAAGGCATTCTGATGGTGTCCTTATCAAGGAAGGAGGCTAGAGTCTACTTTGTTTTCCAAACTGTGAGCTTGATTTATAATCCACATGGACATTTTGCTTCTAGGCCTCCATTTGTATGTCATCGGTCGAAAGTCCAGAATTAATGTTAAGCAAGCGAGCACAGCAGCCGGCCCACGGTGGTGCCCATAGCATGACAGCTGTTTTCGCTACTATCAATAACAGTACAGCCCCCCACGCTTCACCCGACGCAAAGAAAGCTATGTCATTTCCCGAGGTGGTTTCACACCTACCTTTTCCCCTGGCGTGACCGATATCCTCCAGACACAGTGTGAGTAAGAAGGGTAGCCATTCGGGAAACCAGGTGCAGAAAAGTTTCCTGTTGTGTCCTGCAGGGTCTCCCCACACGCTGCACAAGTAAAACAACGACTGTGGTTCGGGCAGGCACGCTCCCCACCTCAGCAGCTCCCCGCGCCAGGCTGCTGAGCCGGCAAAGCCCGTGACCAGCCAAAGCCCCCGGGATGCCTCAGCGAGAAGCGTATCAGGCAGATGGATGATTTTTTTTCTGGCTAATATTAGTGAAAATAGGGTCTGGGCACCCAAGAGCAATACCCAGGGGTTCCCTCTGAGGCTCTCAGGCTTTAGCATGGCCTCGAGTAGGGTGGGCAAGTTTCCCAGCCTTGCTGGGCCTTAGTTTTCTTGTCTGTAAAATGGGCAGGAGCTGCCTAAAGGGTTCACGACATGGATCAGCTCAGTGCTTGGCACCCAGTGAGCCCTCCGCACACAGCGGCCGTTATCATCATGACTAATAACATCTGCGGCAGCGCGCACAGAAAAGTACAAGCAGGCGAAGCAACAAGACAAAGAAAACGCTTGGAAACTCATTGCAGGAGAAACTCGCTAGTGTGAATCTTGCCTCTGCTTTTTCTGCTACCTATCTCTGAACAAGTTACCAAATAAACAGTCAAGAAAACACAAAGATGACCAGAGGTATGGGAAGTTTCCCGTGAATGTTTGAGGGTTGCCTGGTCATAAGTCCAGAAACTAGTCCTTACATATCTGAAAAATATTTCCCACGGGTCACCCCCAAAGTGTGGGAAACAAGCATCCTTACCCATATCTGCCTACAGACAATTCAGCCTCCACTCGGCAACAACCCTGCTTCTAGTTACTACTCGAAATTACTGGAAGCTGCAGTTTTGAAGCTGCAGGAAGGAATAGCTGGAGAGCGGCCCGTCATCAGCCTCAGGAAATCCTGGATGTTGGGGCTTTGGTATCATGTTCCCGAACAACTGCCAGGCATCATGAGGATTATGCCTGGCAGTCAACACCCCCAAGGGTTCCATGGAAATTATTTTAGAATAATCATCAACATTCTGCAAGAATAGATACATTACTCTATGGCTCCATGGTATTTACCAGCTGCCTCCAATCCTTTGGGGAAGTAAGAGACATATATATTATAACTAAATAAATACTATGGCATTTCCCAGAGAATGCTATAAGGTTTCTCTTTCAATTCAGCAAGGTTATATGATATGTGTGTCCTGCACTGCAGCCCTAACACGCCCCCACATGACTAATAGCTGGATGGACGTGTTGCCTAGAGTTTTGTGATGGATCAAACCCCACAGAGTCCTTGCATGCTCTGTGATCCCACTTGGTAGGGGGATGTGATTTAGCCTACATTTTCTAAGATGGCCCCTATTTCAAATATGCTGTCCCATGATCCAACTGTGTGTCTGGTCTGGGGTCTGGAAAATGTTACTGGACCTGTGGGTAATGAATTTCCTTCTTCCTCCCCAAACTACTGAATTGTGTTCTCTCCCATCAGTGGTAAACCTGGGCTGCTGTAACGAATGCTTTGCACTGAAGTTCAACAGCTTAAAGGGGTCAACGTGAGCTCACTCCCAGGGCAGCGGGTTGTGCAGGGGAGGGGGAGGTGGAAGCCAAGGGGATGGAAGGCAAAGAGGGCACATTCAAGGGGAAGAGGCTTGTGGGTGGGTGGAGAAGCAGATGTCTCCTCAGACCCCAGGGTACTGTCCAGGCTCTGATGGCCGATATTTAGTCAATGGCCAGCACCTTGGATGGCTAGGGAAGCCCCAAGGCCATAGAAACAATCTCATTTACAGCACCGAGGACCTGGGAGGCTGACTACCCCCCTTCTAAGAACACTCTCCTTCATTCACGGTCTTCCTGCAAAACCCTTGGTTTTTTATTTCACCAAACCCACATCTCCTGCTCCCATAGGAAGGGAGGGGCTTTCAGAGTTATGGGGTACACGCTGCACCGGGCCCCCGGTTCACTGCTGTTCCCCCAGGGCTTCTTCCTCTTCGGACTATCAGGGCTGGGCCAGAGAATTCCAAAGGTTCCCACCGACGAAGCCGTGAGCTCCCAGACCTATTCTTCGTGTCACTCCCGGCAATCATGTCCCCCATTCGGGCCTCCTAGGCTGTCTGAAACCTTCCTGAGAGCAGCACGCCAGAAATTACAGCAGCCTCGTCACGTCCCCCAAGCCGCTTTCCCCGCAAGGAGGCGAGCTTGCAAAGGGTGGGCGAGTCACGCTCCGTGGGCGCCAACAAGGCCCCGGGACTCCCGAGGACTCCGTTACCTGGGCATTTGTACAGCTTCCTGGCTTGAGCGATGTCTCCCTGACTGAGCCGCACGCGCTGGCCAATGGTTGGCCTGATGCCATTGTCGTCTCGGCGGGGGAGGATGGTGTCTAAGAAAACTCCTCTGTGGGAAGAAAAGAGAGAGAGAAAGGAGGAAGACAGGTCAAGGCTGGCTGGCTGGCCGCGCTGGGATGTACAGTCTTTATTTCCCTGCCCATAACCGCCTTGATGTCCCTGGCCCCTGAGCTGCCTCTCACAGACCCGAATGACTGAAGAGATTTGCTTTACTCATCCTGGCATGTGGGCATTCCATTTCATGAGCTGCCTACTCACTTCCCATGGGAGAATGACTCTGCCACGTATGCCAATCTGCCCTAGCCCGCTGGCCTGGGGGCGTCCTTATGGACGGGCACTGAGATGGCCATGAAGCCCCTGACAGCTCCAGGCCCCCGGGCCGCCACATCATACAACTGCGGGGAGCAGCATTCAGAAAGACCTCAGTGTGCGCAGAGCCCCCTGGAGTTGTGCGATGGGCACCACTGAGCATGGATAAGTCTTGGAGCGGCTCCAGAGAGAGCCGGGGAACAGCACAGTGCGAGGCTCTCGGGGGCTGGTCAGTTTACTGCTGGTTGATGGGTAGGTGAATCATGGGAATCAGGGTTTGGGGGGCTTTTCTGGCAATGGGGATGATTGCAGAGAGCAAAGGGCAGCTGAGAGGGCCCTGGTCTAGAGATTTCCATGTACGGCCTGGCTCTGCCACCTGGGTGAGCTCGGACAAGTCCCATCCCCTCCCTGAGCCTCAGTTTACTCCTCTAACAGTAAGACAGTGGCCTGACATCCTAGCAGTCCCTTCCAGCTCTAACATCTTACTCTATTACCACATGAAGGAAATCGAAAGCGACCACAACAGGAGAGCAGAGGGCAGGCTGCCGGGCTGAGCACAGGCTCGGACCTCCATGACGTGGGCCTGATGGACCCCTGCCTGAGCCTCCCCTTCTGCCTCCAGGCCCCCGACGCGGGGCCTCTCTGGAAGGGAGGGCCTCCTTCGAACCAGCTCCTTCTCCAGTTACCTGTGTCTTCCCCCCCTTGTTTAACCAGGTTTCTGAAAGAACTGTCTCCATTCTGTCCGGCTGCCCACCTCCCATTCACTCCTCCACGCAACTGTAATCAGACTGCCCTCCAATGGTCTGCAGCCACCAACTGACCGACGACTCCGATGGACACCTGTCCCTCCCACCCCCCGCCCGCCCTCCCCGACAGCACCGACATAGCTGCTCCTTCCTTCCCCAGACTCCCTTCCCCCGGCTCCCAGGGCACCTCTGTCTCTGAGCAGCAAGTGAACATCCATCCACTTCCGCTCCCCTCTCTGGGCTCTCCCTGGAGTTGCTGCCTTCCTCCTCCTCTCCCGCTCCACTGGCTCTTCTGGGTTTTCGCCCCCACAGAAAGGTTCACAGAGAATTCTCTGATTCTCACCCCCGGAATCACCTGCTAAGCCCCAGAGGCCTGGTGACCCCTCTACCACACTGTCCTCTGGGTCTCACATCCATGCTCAACCCATGAACCCTGTCTCCTAAGACTCAATCCAGAGGCGCCACGGCACCTTCTGTCATGCCTTGAGTCCCTGCCCCCTCCTCATTCCAGACCACTGCCTCAGCTCAGACAAACAGCATCGCCCTCCTGAATTCCTCCCAGCAGCTTCTCAACCGGCCTCCCTCCCCGTAGACTCAGCCACCTCTGCGTGGCCCCTCTAACACGGCAATGGGATTGTCCAGAAACGCGAGGGCAGGCTTGGGTCCTCTCTGCTTAGAAGCCTCCACTGATCTCCAGTCACCACCTGGATCCTCAGGCCCTTGGCCCACTGGCCTCTGCCTTCCTCTCCAGCCACTACTGACCCCTCTACCCTACTTGGTATCTGAAGCAACATCGAACTGCTGCTGGCCCCAAACGTGCCCTTACACACGCTGTCCTCTGTCAAGGCTGCCCACTGCCCATCTTCTTGTCCACCAGCAAACTCCTGTTCATTTGCCAAAACCCCAGCAGATTGCTTTCCCTCTTAAAAGTCTTCTTGAGCCCTTTTTATCCCTCCCATCTTGAGTTATTCGTTCCTTTCTCTGGGCTACCTCTGGGTCTTATTTGTCTAGTTTCTTCTTCTCATACTCTATTGTCTTTTCAAATAGGTATTTGTCTTCTCTGCTAAATAGTAAGTTCCTTAAGCAGAGAGACCAAGACCTTCATCTCTATGTCCTCGGGGACTGGAGCATAACAGGTCAAGAAGTACTTTTTGAATTAAATTATGTAACCAAGGTAAGGCAGTGTCTTCAAAAAATCTTGCAAAGCAATGTACACCCAAAGGAAATGTGAAAATGCACGTGCACTACCTTGGAAAACCTATTATCCTTATTTCTTGCTGGTTACATGTTCGATCATCTTTCTGGTTTTGCATATACTTTTTCTAAGTCAGATTTCAAGCTCACTTTCGTTCCAGGGGAAGCAGGCAGGAACCTGGGTCATCTGCCGGTTTCCTTTGAAGCATCCCTATCTCCAAACTTTAACCATGTGGCTGTCTTTCTCTAATTCCTACTGCCTCATCTCTGGGTCCAGAGCCTTCTAGACAAACTTTAGTCGAATCCTTGGTTTCCCTCACTGACTTTGCCAAGTTTTAAACCACACGTAATGACTCTTCATAAAATTCTAAGTTCAATCACCTACTAAATCTAAAAAGAGGCACTTCTGTCCTAACATAAAATGTGTCTGTTTGTAATTATTTTCTTGATTCCCTCGAGGGAAGAAATTTCATTGCACAAGATGTAAAGCTCACTACAATCTCTCAGCAACCCAGGCCAGCCGACCCCGCTAAAACCCACAGCACACAGGTGACTCTGCCAGGGCCTGTCATGTGGGTGCCATTCTTATTAGGGTCTCCTCCCCACAGTTAAGAAAAAGCCTGTGGAGCTTAAGTGTCTCTCCCAGAGTCCAGAGCTAGTAATGGAGAGCCAGCCCTGGAATCCAGGCAGGCCTGGAGCCCATCTCCCACATCCTCCTCCTTCCAGCCAGTGTTTCCCATGAGGGAGACTTCAGACACCGAAGCAGCAGGAACAACATCAGCCCACACTTGGACAGCATTTGGGGGCTGGGACTCCCTCCCTGACTTGTCCCTGAGCTGCCACCAAGGCGGCGGGCTCTGGAAGATATTTACTACAAGAGGCGTCCCTTACGTGAACCGCTGCAGTGACATCCCTCTTATGTAGGACAACTCTTAGCATTGACATTGCGCTAAACTAAGACAGGTTTTGGCAGATGCTTTAGGGAATAAAGCTGTCAGCTCTGAGCTCTCCAAACAAAGAGGCCCCTGTACCACAGAACCGTCTCCTCAGCTCCTGGACCCCTGCCCAACGAAACCTGCAAAGATATCACTCCCCACAGCCCGGGTCCGACCAAGGGGGAGGAGGGAGGGCCTGCAATAAACTAGAAACTGAAGTTGGAAGGAGACAGATCAACTGTAAAGACACACGAAGATTGGGTTTCCATCAGCAAATGTTGGATAGGCCATTTTCTCCTCTTTAACAGACGATGTGCCGGCTGGCTCCAGGGGGTGTGTGGCCAGGAGTAACGACATGGAGTTAGGGAGTGCGAAACTTGACAAAAAGTGGGCCAGGAAAGACCATCAGTAAGGAGGCCATTGATACAGGTCCCACTGAGCAAAGTAGTTTCCTGAAAATCCATGCAGAAAATTGGCAGAAAGGACAGTGAAGGTATCCACTTGCCACAGAATAGATTTGCCAAAATCGTTCCAAACTCTGGGGCAGGGGCAAGCAAGTAGCTGTGGTAGAATGTTAAAATAATGAATGGCGCCTCCCATTGTCCATATTCTTGGCCTTGCACCTTGCTCAGCCAATGGAACGAGACAGAAGTGACGTCGTGCAGTTTCCAGAGCCTGGGTCATAAGAGTCTTGCAGCCTCCCAGCTTGTCCTGTAGGAACTCTGAGTCCCAGCGCAGTGCAGAGACCAGTCTAGCCTGCCGCGGATGAGAGGCCCCAGGGAGGAGAACTGAGGGCCCCCCTGGAGACAGGCAGCACAAGGACCACACATGGCACCGGCCATCCTGGACTTCCCGGCCCCGTGGCATGGCCCCATGACTATTGCCATGGAAATGATCCCAGGCAAAACCAGAGAATGAGCCAGAATGACCTACAATGTCACAAAAAATAAGTGGTTGTTGTGAGCCTTTGGTTTGAGGGTAGACTGTACCGTTGCACTGATGACATCATGGCGGCGGACATCGCCTTCTGCCGCCATGATGTCATCAGTACGACGGGACAGTCCTTCAAGGCCTTCAGGGGAGCAGCTGTGCTCCTATCTAGCCGCCCATCATGAGCACGGGCTGCTCCCTCGCCCAGCTCCCTCTGAGGGATTCTGGGTACCCTGATGGGGAGCTATCATTTCAGGGGTTTGGTCCACGGGCTTCCACTGCTCGGTGCGGATAAACTGCGCCATGTTGACAATAGTGTTAATAAGGGTTATCTCTTATTAATTAGGGATGGCGTTATGGGCTACAGGTCACAGGAAAAAATATCTTTTTTTTTCTTAAAAGAAAAACAAGAAAAGGGGGTGTCTGGCTAGCTCAGTCGGTGGAGCATGCAACTCCTGATCTCAGGGTTGTGAGTTTGAGCCCCACGCTGGGTGGAGAGATTACTTAAATAAAACCTTGGGGCACCTGGGTGGCTCAGTCAGTTACGTGTCTGACTCTTGATTTCAGCTCAGGTCTTGATTCTGGGGTTGTGAGTTCAAGCCCCGTGTTGGGCTCCATGCTGGGGGTGGAGCCTACTTAAAAAACAAAAAAACAACAAGAAAACAAAAAACAAAAAAAAATTAAAAAAAGGAAAGAAATGCTGGGGCCAGAAGACACTAGCTGCATTCTCGCACTGGCCTCTGGTTTCAGAGCTTCTCCTAGCAACTGGCACACAGTAGGCACCAGGGAGGCAGTGCAGTTCCTATGGCCCATTGGAAGTAATTTATCCCCAACCCCCCAGCATAGGAGATGCTATGTAGATTCTCCTTATGACATGACCACCACATCTCTGGTATGTGGACAGAAATGCCTGAGGATAATAGAAGTTTCTTCCTTCACCTAGTCCCCAGCATTTCAGATCGCCCTGTCTCCTTTGATTGATTCACTGATTTATCCATTTAAGAAATATTTATTGAACATCTATTCTGTCCAGGCTCCACATGGTGTTGGAAACTAGAAGATGATCGCCTCAAAGATCTCAGTCTAGGGAGAGAAGGATGTAACAGATAAATAGGAGCAGACGAATGTATGATAATAATTAACAGACAAATGATAAAGCAATATGGAGAGTTATGACAGCTATGGAGACAAGACCCAAGGTACAACCTTCCCACATGGGCCGACTCGTCAGTGGTTCTCTACAAAATCAACACTTTGTCTCTACTTAGCAGCCTGCAACCCCAGGGCTGATGTGCTGTGACCCACATATTTCCGACACCATCTCCCAAACCCGAGAGTCAGCCCAGCCCCCACACCCAAGCATCCTGCTCTGATCCCTGTAGGTGGGCTATCATCCTGCCCACCCTCTTGTTTCCTGAGACCCCCCCCCCTCCCCTGCCCAGAGACCTCCAGGATAGGTTCTTCGAAGTCTCTGTTTCCCATCATGGAAGAGGAAGCCTCGAATGTCTACATGGCAATGAAGGCAACCCCATCTGTCAGCGCCTCACCTATCTGCGCCAGATTCAGAAAGCGCAACGGGAAATGTCTGAGCTGGAAGGGGCTCAGAGAACATCTAGTCCAACCCTCTCGTGAGGAAACTGATACCCAGGGAGGTAGAGATTTGACCCAGCACAAAGCTATCCCCGATTACTGTCTATACATCCCTCAATAGCACAGTGTATGAGAGCACTAGGATTGGAATCCAGTCTTTGATTCTCAGTTCAGGGGTCTCTTCATCACATGGTGCCCCTTGTATCCTCTGATAAAGAGCCAGGAGAAGAGTAACGAGAACAGGGTCAGTCAGTTCGCATGCCAGTTGTTCAAAGATGCTGACTTTGACGCAATGCCACCCATTAGAGCTCCGGAGAGATCCCACCTGGCTGCACGCTGGGCGGAGGTCACAGCTAAATCAGCTGTGTGGTCAGAGGGATGGCACCCCGCTCCCCCGCAAAGTAGAGCTTGGGATGTGGAGGTTTGGAGGGTCTCTCCCCCAGTTCCGTGCCCTCATCAACTGTAGGCTTCCAGGAGTTCTACCCAAAAGCCAACGAGCCCTGGGTACCCAGTTCCCCCTTCACTCCCAAGAGCGCTGTGTCTCCTGAAAGAATGGCTTCCTTTGATCTTTATGGACACAGTGACTCATGAAATGGATTATTTCCTTCTTTGCTATAACTGCTAAGATACGCACGGCTGGATTTGCTGCCAATACCACCAAAGTGTACATGATTTAATGGTACGTATTCCCAATAGCCAGTTGATTCCAAGCTTCAATGTAGCTCTCTACCCTTACTTTCCCCTCCCCCAACCTCAAGTTCCCTCATTTATTTGTCTCTTGTCCTATGTACATACTGGGAACCATTTCAAATCTTTTTTTTTTTCAGTGATCAAATAGATAAATAAAAAGCAAACAAGCTAGTTTTAAGAGGAAACTGACAAAAAAAAATGCCAAGAGAGAAAATATTTACTGTGTCTCTTCTAACACAAAGGTTTCGGAAAGACCCACAACACTGGGACTAGCGAGAAAAAACTTCTTTATACAAAACACTCATGTGGTCTAGAAGCAAGGGCAATATTAGAAATACTTAACATCCAGTCCAGCACAGCAATAACTCATCAAAACAGATCCTGCCAGTGCTAGCCATAAATCATTGGTCTGGCCATTCTTGGGTACATGGGCTACCATCGAGCATGACCAGCAGGCAGGAAACCTGGATCTTTGTTCTCACTCCGACCCCAGCTACCTGTATGCCCTCGAGCCGGCTGAAGCCTCGTTTTCTTCCCCTCAAAAATGAATCCATGATTTACGACCCTCCCAGCTCTCCTCCGGTCTAGCTTCCAATAAAGCACACCTCTTGGAGAGAACCGGTAAGTGCCACCAGGCTTAAACCAAGGACATGCTTTAGAACATTCTCCCTCCCCTCTGGAAATTTTACCCAGAGCCCCTAAGTTATTATCTTGGCCAACCTCTCAATAATTTCCCCTTTCCAGTTTGCTGCTTGTGACATTAGGGCGTGATGGAACACCAGCTTCACAATAGGATTCAATCTTATTAGTGGGAACCTGATTAGATTGTATTTCACGGCAGCCCAGAGGCCACTGTATTTCAAGGACAGACAGGCCAACTGTGCAAGAAGCATGCAGAGACCCACTCTCCGCACACCTCCAGGCATCCGACCCAAGCCTGAGGCAGGCACAGTAAAACACAGATGAGGCAGAAGCATAGATTCCGACCTTGAGAAGGTGTTCCGGGCGTAGTGCATGATGCTGTCAAAGTCGTACGTCTCTCCCAGAGAGCTCACTTCCCCAGCTTCCATTTTTAAGAAATTATACTCCTGACCTGTGACACAACACTCTGTTAAGGCCTTTGAAAACCAAGGCAGGTACCTGAAAGGAGGCAGAGGGGGAGAAGGAGGGCCCATAGCAACTTCTGAGAGCTCGGTTGGCCCAATCAAATAGCAAGGTTGTGGGCGTTCTCGTTTTTAACAGACTGGAAATTTGGAACTTCCAACAGCCCTGTGTTCTCCCAACCCCACCACCCAACAACCCCTCCCCAGGTGCCACTCGAAACCCTTATTCTAAGTTTGTAGACAGGTTCATTATCGATCTGATTGCTCACAAACTTAAAAATCAAATCTCTGATCTTGCTACTGAACGAACAAAAGAAAAATCAGAGAGCTAAGTTCAATCCCAAAGAGTTCACTATTCAGACTCTCGAAAGCGTTTTAAGGCAACCAAATTATTCAGTCGGCTACTTTCAGGTTCATTATGGACTTCTCTATAAAATTATTTAACGTGAGAAGTTTTATGTTTTTGTGTTTTGTTTTGTTTTTTTAAATCTAGACACTCTATCTGCCTTGGGGCAGAACATTCCCAGGCAGAAATACTGCATTTACATGTACTCGTGTCCTAATTGTATTTCAGTTTCAAAAAGATGGGCTGCTGAAGTCAGCAAAAGGGACTCTTAGAAAAGCAACCGGGAGAACTCCTCTTCTGGCTTCTCGGCTTTGATGCTGCAACACTGCTCTGGTCCAACACTGCTCTGGTCCATGCTGCAACACATCCTCTGGTCCAGGAAATGGAGCTGGATTTCATGGTCCTTTACAATGTGAAAAGTCATTTCATTTCTGCTGTAACCTACAAGCTGGGGCAAGAAGACCTCCCAGGAAGGACCACAGGGGACACTGGCAGTGCTGGTGACAAATGCCTGCACAATAGGGTTGCTGCCTCCTTACTTAACAACAAATGAGCATTGGTGGGCTCCCCAAAACCCCTCTCCTTTACACCTGCCTGCCCCGGTGGATGCCGCCTTCCTGGCCAGTGGCTTCCAGACTCCATACTGGCTCCTTACCTGGTTGGATGTTTTCTCTGATGATGGTGACATGCTGGTCTCTGTCTGGCCGGGTGTGTTCATGCCAGAACCCAACCACATGGCCCAACTCATGCGCCACAATGCCAAACTTGTCACAGTTCTTCCCAATGGATATGGCCTGCGGGCCTCCTCCTCGGCGCCCGACGTAGGAACAACAGCTGGACAGTCGCAAAAATACCCAGATTAGCAGGTCAGAGAATAGGAAGAGTCTAATGCCCTCCCCAATACGTGTGTGTGTGTGTGTGTGTGTGTGTGTGTGTGTGTACGTGCACACACATGTGTATCTAAAAGAAACACAGACTTTCAGAGCTGAAAGCTTTCTCATCGTCCAAGTTCCCTCCCAATACAGAAATTCCCTCCAAAAATGGTTCACCTTTTTGGTGGTCATGGATCCACTTGAGAACCCAAAGAAAGATAAGGCCTAGATTCCTGAAATAAAGACCATACCCTCTCCAACCCCCACCCCCAAGTCTCTGCTGGATCATCTCTGATGACAAGGAAAAGAGATAATGAAAGGAGTCAGATGAGTTTCTGTAAAGCATGAGTCTTGGTACCCTTATCAGAGAAGCCTTAGAAATGACTCCCACTCCGGGCACAATTATTTTTTCAAATAACATTTATTCCTAATATATTATTATATATTATTCCTAATTTAGAAATGTACAAGAAAAGAAAATGGTCCACAATCCTACCGCCTTTATCACCCAGATAACCTCTATCAAACATTAAAAAAAATACATGGTTGGGGCACCTGGGTGGTTCAGCTGGTTAAGTGTCTGACTCTTGGTTTCAGCTCAGGTCGTGATCTCAGGGTCGTGAGATCAAGCCCCGTGACAGGTCCCATGCTCAAGGAGTCTGCTTGAGATTCTCTCTCTCCCTCTGCCCCTTCCCCCCTACTCTCTCTCTCTCCCACTCTCTCTCAAATAAATAATCTTAAAAAAAAATGCATGTTCAAAAGATTGAAGTATTAAGTCTCTCATCTCCTCTAATCTCTTCATCCAAAGATAACCATTGTTAACAGTGTCTCGGGCATCCTTCATAAAAATTAGATATACATTTTTTTTAATTACAAAATGCACTATGTACATTGTCCTTCATTTTTACCTTTTACCTCCTTAATTTAGAGCTCTTTTTATAATAGTGCATGTAGACCTCCTTCATTCTTTTCAAAGTAAAGTTAAATTTTATTTAATCAGGCTCCTAATAGTGTACATTTAGGCTGATTTCAATTTTTACTATTTAAACAAAGCCTTGTGGGAGAGGAAGAGAAAACAAACAAACAAACAAATAACAACAAGCAAAACAAAGAAATGGTTAGACTCTTGTTCATGGCAGGGTAAATTCCTAGCATTGGATTGATAGATAAAGGGTATATGTGTTTGAGATTTCAATAGACGCTATCAAATTGCAATCTCCAAATGTGTCTAATTATATGTCCACTAATAATATATTAAAAAGCCCTATTTCCCCACAACCTGGCCAACACTGGTTTTACCAAATTTTTTTGGTCAACTGGATAGGTAAAACACGCTATTTCACTGCATCAAGATTGGATAGTTTTCCATGTTTTATAAGACATTTTCTTTCTTGTGAACTATGTGATCACATCTTTTCCCTATGTTCTTTTGGGTTGTCCATCTTTTTATTATTGATTGTAAGAAACCTTTGTGAATTAAGGAAATGAGTCTTTTGATTGTCAAATATATTGAAAACATTTCTCTCACTTTATTTCTTATTTGTTTTTTTGTTTATGTCTTGTTTTGGTTTTGTTTTCACCATATAGAATTTTAAAATTTCAATGTATGTAATGTCTTCATTTTTTTACGTCCTGCTTAGAAAGGCCAACTCTAGACCAAGATTATAAGTAAACTTCACTCTTGTTTCTCTCTAATACTTTTTAAATTTCTTTTTTCTTTTCTTTTCTTTCTTTTTCCTTTTAACAATGTTTACATCTTTGATCCAGCTAGAATCATTTTGATGTAAGAAGTGAGGTATTTTTTTCACAACGAGCTGTCTACCCCAGTATTAAAATATCCAAATGACTAATACAGCTTTCTTTCACTCATTTAAAATGCTACCTAAATTTATGTATAGGCATATTCATTTTAAACTCTTTTGTTACGTTCTAAATGGCCTTAATTATTATCAACTTCACCTACATTTTAAACCCTAGATGTTTGACTAGGTCATCAGACCTCTTCCCATAATCCCCACCCTACTTCTGACCCTCTGTTCCTGTTGCTGTTTCTCTCTCTCTCTCTCTCTGTGTCTCTCTCCACCCTCTTCTCTCTCTCCCTCTCTCATTGTCTCTCTCTGTCTCTCTTTGCCTCTGTCTCTCTCTTTCTCTGTTGGTTATTTCTACATGGTCAATCCTCCAGATAAACTCTAGTATCATTTGTTTAAGTTCTAAAAACATATATGTACATATACCTACATATACATAAATGTAGATATTTGAATCACAATGGCATGCATTTATAGGTTATTTTAGGGAGTTGTGACATCTTTACTATGTTGAGTATCCCTATACCAGGAAGTGGTATACATTTCCATTTTTACTTTTTTTTTTTTTTAAGTTTCCTTAGAGTTTTAGCATTTTCTTCCTATAGGTCTGGCATATTTTGGCCTTTTTGTTAAGTTTATTCTAAGATATATTATTTATAATGTTTCTATTAAAGTGATATTTTTCCCATTACAAAAGCATATCAAATTATTTCATTATAAGGAAAAGTAATTAATTTTTTTGTTTATTACATTTGTAATCAGTCATCTTATCAGGGTCTCCTTTTGTTTCTAATAGTTTCTCAATTGTTTTTCTGGGTTTGGGGGTATATGCCACATCAACTTCAAACCATGCAAACATTGCCTTGCTCCTGCCAATACTTACTGTGTGTATTTCCTTCTCTTACCTAATTACAGTAGCTAGCATTTCCCAAAAAGTGTAAAATAATTGTGGTGATCATGAAGATCTTCGACTTGTTCCTGAGTCTAACAGAAAGGCTTCTAGAATTATCATTGTTAAATCTGATGTGGGCTGCTGGGGCGGACACACACACACACACACACACACACACACACACACACAGCTTTAGCCATATCTCTTTAACTTAGAATTGTAGGGCTTTTATTACCTAGATAGCTTATAATATTCATCCTGATTTCTTTGTGACCTAAGAATTGCACAAACAAAAAATGGAGCTTTTAACTTACTAGGTAATACAGGGGTGTTTATTCTACTCTTTGTTATGATGTCCAGTCTCATTGTTTTTCAATCAGAGAATATGTTAATGCTATTTCTGCTTTTGAGAATCCATCATGGTGTTCTTAATGCTTAATAGATGGACAATGTCTATAAATGTCCAACACGCACTTAAAAAAAAAGATCTGTTATCAGATTGCAGAATCTGATAGATCCATAGGATCAACTCTATTAGCTTTTTTTTTCCAATCCTCTACAACTCTTTACTTATTTTTTGGTCAACTTGACATTGATCTCCTTGGGTTGACAGAAATGAAATAAAGTTGCCTGCTGCTGGTGTTTCTGTCGATTTCCCCTTGAATTCCCTGGGGCTGGTTTTATGACTCCT
This sequence comes from Potos flavus, assembly GCA_028534135.1. NCBI lineage: Eukaryota > Metazoa > Chordata > Mammalia > Carnivora > Procyonidae > Potos > Potos flavus. The sequence goes on along the minus strand of CM052894.1, from coordinate 27,825,032 downwards.
AATGCTGCACTGTTTGGTGCATAAAGATTTATGATGGTTATATTCTCACCGTAGCTTGGACTCTTTCTCATTATAAAGTGTCTCACCTTTCTTTTTTTTTAAACACTTTCCTACTTTAAAAATGAAATAAAACAAGAATGAAACAAAAAAGGCCTTGTCTATAACTAAAATTACGATTCCAACATTCTTTTTGTTAGCATTTGCCTGGGTGCCTTCTTTCCTTTTACATGTAACCTTTCTGGGTCATTCTCTTCAGTAGCCATTTCATGCATACCCCATGTAGTTGGGTTGAAGTATTTGAACCAGTATGGGAAACTTTTTCATTCAGTAGGAGGGGACATCACACTTACATTTCCTGGCATAACAGCTAAGTTTAGTCATAATCCAGGCATCTTATTGTTTGTTATGTTTTCTGGAGGAAGTCTGTTGGCCCAAGGAGCCCATAAAATTACATGCAGAATTTTGCATAAACATATATCCATCATGAGGAAGCCCATAGCTTTGTCAGAGTTTCAGTATGATTGACAGCCTCCAACTGGTTCAGAATCTCCACCTCTTCGTATGAAACACCCCCAATTCCTTCAACTGCTCCCATGACAGGAGATCCAGACCCTTTGTCTTTCTAGAGTCTTCTTCTTGACCTGCCTGCTTTGTCCGGGGATTGTGAGTTCACTGGGGGCACAGGGAGTTTCTGACAAACCCTAGGCTACTATTTATAACCGCTCCTTGGAAATACTTGGTTTTACAGAGAAAATTCAACTCTCATGAGCCATCAGATTTGTTTGGCTCTGGTTCCACTGAGATGGCCTTGCAGGTGCCTACTTACCCGCAGGTTCTGTAACTGAACACAATAAAGCTCTCCTCATCAGTCCTTTCTACGAAGGTCACACAGGTGTGCTTCTCCCAGTGTCTCATGGCCTGCTTGAAAATGGCCCTCTGGCTTCCTGAAATGACAGGGCAAGTCTCATCACAGCCCCGATGGATCCATGCCTCCCTCAGAGGCCGTGCGCCACACTGACTCACAACAATGCTTCTTCCAATGAGCATTGCGTCCCCCGGACCAGAAATGCACTAGGAATAAGGATTTCCCTTGCTAAGAACATAACTTTCCTGAATTACCAAAACTCAGAGAGTAAGAGTTTGTGAAGAGAAAAGAGGGCAAAAATAGATTTTCAGAATATCCCAGGCTCTCCAGCTTTTCCTTTGAATGGAGAGTACTTTTTCTAAACTTAAAACAAAAAGCTTACCCAGATTATTCAATTGGAAAATTTTAGGCTTTTGAAGTAGCTCACCAGCACTGCCTTCTGCGGCCTCATTTTCTTTTCTATCTACAGGAGTATGGGCCCATATGCTCTCAAAAGTTTGTTTTCAGGTACATTCATGCAACTTTTGCCTGGAGCTGCAGTGTTTTCTGGTGGCTCCTTGAGCCTCATTTTCTACAAGACCTTTGAAAACAGGTGAATTTCACGCTTTCCCTGAGCATGTCTTCTTATTTCCCTGAGTGGAAATGTGTTGAAAAGCAGAACAATAAGTAAATTGTCTGGGAGCAAGAACAGAGTAGTTGTAAACTGGCTGATAATTACTTACAGTCAACATATTCTCTAAAAGACAACAATCTATCAATCTGAGATAAAGAAGACTATTTTGATTTTCCCAGAAACAATGAGAAGGATCTAGAAAAATAGTTGTTTGGGGACTACAAAGGACAGTTGGGGATGGGGTCTGAGTTCTAGAATAACCTTATTGCCAAAAATAAGCAAAGCACTGGAATGGTTTCCATCACAGTCTGGAAGACTTGGGTATGATGTCATATTGTCCCAGAAACATACATACAGAATAAAGAGTAACCCTAGCTGTCCTTTTTTTTTTTTTTCGCATCTTGACATTTTTAGTTCAAATCGTTTATAGCTCACTCACCAAAATAGCAATTCCATTAATTACAGAATAACAAAAACCACCATGTTAGGGAAGTTCTCTATATAAAATTAGTTAACTTTGATGAAGGTTGTATAAATCCTTGGTCAGAAAAGCATACCACATCTGAAAGAGCACGGTTAAGCACCAGGGAACAAAAGCGGGTAGCTGGTTAAAATTCCAGTATTTTAATTCTTTAGGCACACTGCTTTCTCTCCTAGCAGGACTGGGAGCTCCTTGAGGGCAGGTGAAATCTAGGTCATCTTTTTATCACCAGCACCTAATTAAGCACCCAGCACGAGGAAGCCCTGGGTCAGCGGCACGGGAGTGATGCCGCCGGGAGAGAGAAGGGGAGGCCCAGAGGCGCCCCATGCTCTCGGCCAGCTCCCAGGTCCTGCGGTCCATGTCTTCACAGTGCCTTTACTCGTTGGTGGTTTTCAGTGGCTTCGGGACATCTGCCTTATCAATCACGTCTCATAGAAGTCACAGAACCGCAGAGACGAGGCAGACTTGTGTGTGCAGTCAGAATTGAGAGCCCGGAAGAGGCAGCTCTATGTGGCTATTCACTGAGGCATTCGGCCAACACTGGCCACAGGCCTGCTGTGGGCATAACTTCTGACCATCTACTCTGCATCCCTACACTGTTCCAGGGGTTGGAGGTATCAGAATGAAAACAAGACAGGAAAAAAGATCTCTACACCCACAGTGCTTGGGCAGAGACAAAAAACAGGCAAAACAAGAACAAAAGTCAAAGCACTTCAGGTAATGGGAAGTACTGTAAAGACTAGAAAGTGGGGCGCTGAGAACAAGTGGCCAGTGGGGATATTGGGGGTATCAGGGAGGCAAAGAAGGCCTTTCTGGGGACATGTCATCTGATCTGAGATGCAGTGATAAGAAGAAACCACGAAAAGGTCTGGGGAAAGAATGTTCTAGGCAGATGGAGGGCAGGTGCAGGTGCGTTAAAGCAGGAATGAGCTGGACATGTTCCAGAAGGGAAAGGTGCCTGTGAGGTCAGCACACAGCAACTGGGGAGAAGAGAGCAGGAGCGGGGTAGAAGACTGGGTGGAACAGGGGGCAAGGGCTGCCTGGAGGAGGGCCTTGGAGGCCATGGTCAGGAGTTTCAATTTCACTAGTAGTGATGGGAAACCACTGGCTGACATACATATTTTAAAGATAATAATACCAATAGCAAATAATTACTAATTACTATGTGCCAGGCACTACGCAAGTGCTTTATTTAAATTAACTCATTTAGTTCTCAAAACAGCCCTATGGGCTAGAAAATATTATCATCCCCACTTATAGAAGAGGGACTTAACCTGGCGAGGTTAAGTACCTTGCCCCAGGGTGTACTGCTGGCAAGAGCCACAGACAGGATTGGCCACATCTAAGGACCCACTCTGCCTACCTTGTGTATTGCTGCGGGGGTTGGGGGGGTACTGGTGTGGGTGCCCAGCCAGGCAGAAGACAGGTCAGCCACCCTGTGTGGCTGCGCACAGCTGCCTTCGGCCTGGAGGGCTTTGCTGACCTACCCACGGTGCAAACCCTACCCCTGTTTCAAGACCGGGATCATGTATCACCCCCTGCGTGAAGGCTTGGGGACCAGGTGACCACCGTTGAGGACACAGCCCCAGCAGAGACCGCGGTCTTGCCAGGCTTGCAGCACTAGCCCTGAAGCATAATGAGCATCAGCACGTAGGACTACTGTGCCCCAGCCTCTGCTCCATCCCAGGGAGGACACGGCCAACCTAGGGAGACAAAGCCCCCAGCCTCAAAGGAGGCCTCCTCTGTGACTACTGACCAGTGAAGTTCCCGCCGATGACGTAGGGGATGACCCCTCCAGGCCATATTCTCTCTGTCCTCGAGGTTGTGGCTCTTCGGACGCGGGGAGAAAAGGTCTCAGCTTGGGCATCCAAGGTCCGGGGGCTGTGCAGAAGCATGGCATTGTCCTCGCCATCTGCAAGAGAGGCACGCTGCCATTTACTCTGCCTTTAGTTCCTTCTGTCCATCATGGTTAAGACTATATTATCCATGAATCCACAAAGAACATGTGTTCTAAAGGGGGTATTTGGTCTTCTCAGGGTTTCGAACCCCTCGGTGTCAGTAAGGGTGCCGGGGCTACGATGGAAGCAGGTTGGCTTGCCGGAAGCCTTGAACAACGCCCCGTGGGGCTCCACGGCAGCCTGGCAACCCGAGAGCCTCAGAATCAAACGGGGCCCCGAAGAGGCATCCTTTGGGATGGAGCTGAGTCAGGGATGTGCTCTCCTCTCAGCGCTGGGAACATCGGAAGGAACTTACTGAGCCAATCCCCAGCCCAGACCAAATGCCCATCGATGCTGCAAATGTGGAAAATAATTTGGCCAGTCTGACAAATAAGGTGAACCAGTCTGTGATGATGGGAAAACAAACTCTTTGCAAGATAAACCCCTGGAAAAAGCAGCACCTCATAAAATCCCCTAGCTCTTCCCAGTCTCTTGGCACAGCTGGACCTTTAAGAGAGGGATGTGGAAAAGAAGTGGAGGCCCTGTTAAGATTCTGAGTCCCCGAAGTGGTCCCGGAAACAGCAGAGACAGACAGGTGGGGTAGAGTCGCCCGAACCTATGGCGCCCTAATCGTCAGAGCCACGTTCTTTTTATCCATCATCCAGACAACGTAAGCAAGGTCTGCTTGCTTAGATTCCCTCATTATTCTCACTTGCAGCATTTTCTCTTCAGTTTCTACCTCCTTTCCCTAAAAACCAGCTTTTGATTTCGTAGATCACTTTCATTTTTTATTATTCATCAATTTTATTTCTTTTATTACTTCTTTCCATTTGCACTTATTTTATTCTGATGTTTCCTTTCTATCTTCTTTTCTTTTTTAAAAAAACTGGAGATACACACCAGTCAGAATGGCTAAAATAAGCAGGTCAGGAAACGACAGATGTTGGCGAGGATGCGGAGAAAGGGGAACCCTCCTACACTGTTGGTGGGAATGCAAGCTGGTGCAGCCACTCTGGAAAACAGTGTGGAGGTTCCTCA
>CM052894.1:27715093-27819598 GCA_028534135.1 Potos flavus | reverse complement strand
AAAAAAAAAAAAAAAACTGGAGATATAACTCACACACCATAATAGACATTCTTTTAAAGTACGCAATCTAGTGGTTTTTAGCATATACACTAAGTTGTGCAACCATCACCACTATAGAACTCCATAACATTTTCATCACCCCCAAAAGAAACCTATTAGCAGTCACTCCCCATTTCTACCCTCTGCCCCAGCCCTTGGCCACCAGTCATCCACAATCTATTCTATGGATTTGTCTATTCTAGACATTTCATATAAATGGAATCAGGCGATATGCGGTATTTTGTGTCTGGCTTCTTTTCCTTAGCATGTTTCCAAGGTTCATCTGTGTCATAGCATGTATTAGTACTTTATTACATTTTATGGCTGGATAATATTCCATTGCATGGATCTACCACATTTTGTTTATCCATTTCTCAGCTGATGGACATTTGGGTTGTTCTTACTTTTGGGCTATCACGAATAATACTAGTCTGAACATTAATGTACACATTTTTGTATGGACATATGTTTCCAGTTCTCCTGGGTATATGCCACAGAACAGAATTGCTGGGTCATACAGGAACTTTACAGTTAATCTTTTGAAGAACCAGCAGATTGCTTTCCAAAGCTGCTGCACCATTTTACATTCCCATCAGCATTGTATCAGGGTTCCAGTGTCTCCATATACTTGTCGACACTTGTTATTGTCAAGCTTATTGATTATAGCTATCCTAATGGGTGTGAACTGGCATCTCCATGTGGTTTTGATTTGCATTTCCCTAATGACTAATGATGCCAAACATCTCTTCATATTCTTATTAGTCATTTGCATATCTTTTCTGGAGAAATGTGTATTCAAATCCTTTGTCTATTTCTTTTTTTTTTTTCCTTTGTCTATTTCTTAATTGGGTTGTCTTTTTACTGTTATAATTATTTTTTGCATATTCTGGGTACCAGCCCCTTATCAGACATATGATTTACAAATATTTTCTCTTATTCTGTGTCCTTTCATTTTTACAATAGTATCCTTTGAAGCATAAAAATTTTAAATTTTGATGAAGTCCAATTTATCCATTTTTTTGTTTCTTATGCTTTCTGTGCCATATTTTAGAAATTACAGCCTAATCCAACCTCACAAAGATTTGTATCTATATCTATGTTGTATCTATTTATATCTACAGTTCTATAGTTTTGGTGCTTATATTTAAGTCTTTAATCATTTTGAGGTCATTTTTGTATATGGTGTGAGGTAGGGGTCTAGTTTTATTCTTTTGCCTGTGGATATCTAGTTTTTCTAGCACTATTTGTTAAAAAGATTAGTTTTTCCCCTATAGAACTATCTTGGCACTCTTGTAACAATCAGTTGGCCATCCTCTTCTGGCTTCTTGAGTTGAACGTTTGGCACATAATTTTCAATTTTTCTTATATTCTACTATTAACTTTTTAGGCTAAAATTTCTCTGAGTTCCTCTTTAGCGGCATTCCATCATTTGACATGTATATTTCAATGTTAGACATTGATATATTCTGTTAGCTCCATTTAGACTTTCTTCTTTGATCTTTGAGTTTAGAAGTGTGATTTTTTAAATTCCTAAATATTTGTTTCTCTGTGGGTGTTACTGATTTCTAACATTGCTTTGTGTTCCAAGGACCCATTCTCCAAAGTGGGGGTCAGCAAACTTTTTCTGTAAAAGGACAATAGTAAATATTTGAAGTTTTGTGGTTAATATATTCTCTGTTGCAACCAACCAGCTCTGCCACTGTAGTGCGACAGCAGCCCTAGACAATATGTAAATAAATGGGTATGGCCGTGTTCCAATAACAGCTTATTTGCAAAAACAGATGGCAGGCTGGATTTGGCCTCCTGGCTGTAGATGACTAGCCCATGCGCCAAGGTATCAATTCTTTGGTATTTTGAATCTTCCTTTGCAGCCCAGTACGTGATTGGTTTTTATAAATGTTCCATATGTCCTTGGGATAATGTGCATCCATTTCCATAATTGATGGTTAAAGGGTGCTACAAATGTTATTCACATATTCTATCTACAACTATTTTGGCTCCTTGGTGTATCCGTTACTGAGAAAAGTGCTTTAAACAACACTGATAACTAAGATTGTGGATTATCACTTTCTCCTTTATTCTTAATTTCTGCTTTGCATTGTTTAAGGCTATGTTGTTTAAGGTAGTACAAGTAAAGGACTGTTAAATGCTCCCAGTGAATGTTTTCTTTCATCATTAATGACCCTCTTTATCTGTAATAATGTTCATCCATAATAAAGATTATTTTGGCTGATATGAATATTACTATATCAGTTTTATTTTGATTAGCGTTTGCCTCATAGAGCTTTTTCCCACTCATTTATTTTCGATCTTTATATGTAATTATGTTTTTTTAATGAGTCATTCAACAGGCATTATTCTGTGAGTAAATTACATTTCCCACAACAATAACACAATTTTGCAATGGTCATATCGTCGAGGTTCAATTTTTTTATTGTATATGAAATAGTTTTTATAAATTGAACTTTTTATTGATATACTTGTAGATTCACATGCAGTTGTAAGAAATAATAATAGAGAGATTTTGTGTACCCTGTCCTCCATTTCTCCCAATAGTAACATTTTATTTAACCATAGTACAATATCACAACTGGAATATGGACATTACTGTATTCCACTGATCTCATTCATATTTCCCCAGCATCATGCTGGGTGTGTGTGTGGGGTGGTTGTATGGAATTTTATCACATGTATAGGTTTGTTTATCCACCACCACATGCAAGATACTGAGCAGTTGCATTACCACAAGAATCTTCATGTTGGCATTTTATAATCATATCCACATCCCTGCCCTGTCTCCCCTCATGCATCCCTAAACTCTCAATCACTAATCTGTTCTCCATTTAGAAAATTTCTCATTTGAAGAATATTATATAAATGGAATTTAACAGTATATCACCTTTGGGAATTGGCTTTTCTTACTCAGCACAATTCCTTAGAGATTCGTCTGGGTTGTTTTATGTATCAATAGTTTCCTTCTACTGCTGAGTCATATTCCATGGTATGCATGTACCACCATTTGTTTTAACCATTCACCTGGGAAAAGATATCTGGGTTGTTTCCTGGTATTACAAATAAAGTTGCTATGAGCATGCATATACAAGTGTTTGTGTGGAAATAAGCTTTTATTTCTCTGAGATAAATACCCAAGAGTGGAATTGCTGGGTTATATGGTGAGTTGATTTCTGGGTTCTGTATTTTGTTCCATTGAACTATGTGTTTATCCCTCTGCTAATAGGACATTGTCTTGATTACTGCAGTTATATAGTAAGCCTTAGTAACTGGAAGAGTGATTACTCCCATTTTAGATTTCTTTTCCACAATTGTTTTAGTTATGTTTCCATATAGATTTTATGGCTGTCCATACAGATTTCAGAATAAAGTTGTCTATGCCTACCAAAAAAACCATGCTGGGATTTTGATAGGAATTACATTAAAACTATAGATCAATTTGGAGATAACTGTTATCTTTACCATATTCAGTCTTCCAATCCCTGGACATAGTATGTCTCTCCATTTATGTAAGTCTTTCTTGATTTCTTTCATCAGCCTTGTGTAATTTTTAGTATATAAATACTGTACATGTTTTCTAAAGTGTATAGGCATTTCATTTTCTTTGAGTGTTTATAAATTGTATTGTGTTTTAAATTTTTATTTCTGCATTAATTATTCTTAGTATATAGAAATGTGAGCAATTTGGGGGTTTTGGCCTTGTATCTGCCATGCTAAATTCACTTATTAGTTCTAGGATTTTTTTGTTTTTGTTTTTGCTTTGTTTTGTTTTGTTTTTTAGATTCCTTGGGATCGTCTACATAGCAAACAAGTCATTTGGAAATTTGGAAATAGAAACAGTTTTATTTTTTCCTTTCTGATTTTCATGCCTTTATTTTTCTTGCCTCAATGTAATGTCTGTAACTTCCAAAACTATGTTGAATAAGAGTATGACAGCAGACATCCTTGCCTTGTTCCTGGTTTTAGGGGAAGTATTCAGTCTTTCACTATTAAGTAAGACGTAAGCTGTAGGTTTTTGTTTTGTTTGTTTGTTTTTTAAGATTTATTTATTTGAGACAGAGAGCAAGCGAAAGAGAACATAAGTAGGGTAAAGGGCAGAGGGAGAAGCAGACTCTCCACTGAGTAGGGAGCCTGATGTGGGACTCGATCCCAGGACTCAGGGATCATGACCTGAGCCGAAGGCGGATTCTTAACCAACTGAGCCACTCAAGTGCCCAACTGTAGGTTTTTGGCAGATGCTCATTATCAAGTTAAGATAATTTCTCTCTATTCCCAACTTACTGTGTTTTTATTATAAATGTTAGATTTTGTTAAATGCTTTTTATGCACCAGTTGATGTGATCATGGCATTTTTCTTTTTTAGCTTATCGATATGGTAAGGTTACATTGATTGATTTTCAAATGTTGAACCAGCCTTGCATATCTTGAATAAATTGCACTTGATGATGGTGTATAATTATTTTTTATATGTTGATGGTTTTGATTTGCTAATATTTTGTTGGGGATTTTTGCATATAATTATAATTAGATTTTAGGTATATCTGTTATAAACACCAAGTAGCTACATTTTTTTCTTGTTGTTCAATCCAAGAATCTTTCTTTTAACAGGTGAATTATACTTATTTTATAACTGACATACCTGGGGTTATTTCTTTCTTCATGTGTGTGTGTGCATTATTTGCTATTTTTTCTTTGCTTTTTTTTTTCTCCTTGACTGCTTTCTGTAGGATTAAGATGTTTTCCATATTTAGTTTTTATTTCCATTATCTACTTTCTATTCCTTAGTATCGATTTTAATTTTTAACATTCAAACTAGACTTAACAAAGTACAAAGAATTCGCAAACTACAAGATAGATCTGAAGAAATCAGAATCTCCATTCTCATTCTGAGAATACAACGATCTTAAGACATTTTAATTTATCAATAGACCTTTTGATTTTTCATATTATTGTTTACTTGCTTTTAAGACCCCAAATAAGTTACTCTTACCAATGATTTGTTTGCAATACAGATTTATATCTACCTTCATATTTACCATTTCCTTGCTTACTGCTACTTCTTGCATTCCAAATCTCCCTCCTGGAAATGCATCTTTTACTATTCTTTGCTGATGACAATAAACTCTCAGTTTATTTTATCCTCAATCTATTTAATCTTCACTTAGTTTATTTTATCCACACTCTGGAAACTAAGTTTAGCTGGGAACGTACAAAATTCTAAGTTGACAGATGTTTTTCCCTCAGCATTTCAAAGATAGTATTCCAGTGTAATTTGGTCTTCATTGTTAACAGGAGGTATCCTTATAGTTTAATGGTCATTCCTTCACTTGTTATCTGTCTTATCTTTTGTTCTGTTCTCCTTTTGTTTTTTGTCTTTGGTGTTTCTCAGCATCATTGTAATTATCTAGATATGGATTTATATGAATTCTCTGCTTAAGACTCAGTATAATTCTTCCTTCAACTGTGGAAAATCCTAATTCCTCATGTTTGACCACTGCCTCCTCTTTCCCAGTCTATGAAAGTTCTCTCGTTTTCAAGAATTTCTACTGATTATGCACTTAACAGTCTCACTTTATCCATTTTGTCCCTTTACCCTCATCCATATTTTCTTTATCTCTCAGTGGTAAAATTTGTGTGGTTTTCTCAGATCTATTTTCTACTTCACTAATTCTCTCTTTAGTTGTGTTCAATATACTATTTATCCAATTCCAGTTTCAACAATATATTTATCACTTCTAAAAGCCCTATCTCGTGGCTTCTAAATCTGCCAGTTCTTTTTTCCTCCCTACTATAGTTTCGAATTCTTCCATTGGTTCTTTTGTTATATATACTTATTTAATCTCCTTCAGATTGTTCTATTATTCCTATATCTCTGGGTACTAATTCTCCAATTTATTGTCTCTGCTGATTCTCCTCCATGGATTAACTTTTTGTGTTTCTAATGTTTTTATTTAAAGTTCATTTCTAGGGGAGATCATTCCTTTCTAAAGAAGCCCCATAGGCCATCAATTATGAGTGTGACCCTATTTTTTGTTTTTTTGGTGCTTTGGGGATTCTAGGGTCCTAGATCAATTTTTATGTTAATTTCTAAGTTTGGGGTTTCCATATTTAGGAAATGTAATTTGAGAACTTACACTGACATGGGGAACACACTTTCAGATTCAGTTTCTCATAGATGATATATTTTTACCCACACTTAGAGCCTGGGAAAGAGAGCAAGATTTCTTGCCACTTCTCTTAGCCACTGGGCAGAGTTCTTTTTACTCTCTCTCTTTTTTTAATGAGTATGAAGCCCTTTGAGGGTGTTCATTTTATGCAAGATGTCAGCATCCACTTCTTGCTTCACATGGGACCAAGGCCATATCTCCTGTATTTATAGGCATGAAGACACCAGCCTCCTGTCCCCCAAATCTTAGCCCAATTTGAATGCCCTCTACACATTCTTGCCACCATCTGAAGCTTAATTCTATGGAATTGTATTCCCTATTCTCTTCTAATCATGGAAATTTCCCTTTCTATCCTTTGTTCTTAACTTTGTATCTTTTATTTGGGATGGTGGGAAGGTTATATATTATTTTCAGCAGTTCTGTTTTTGTATAGGGGTTCCTACTAATTCAGTTGGTTATACGAACAAGAAGCCTGTCATGTAATACATTTTTAAACATGAAAATAATTGTTTAACTGGTAGAATTTCTAGATCAGAAGTCATACACTTGCAACTCTTGGGATAAACCCAACCCTACAGATGTGCTTTGCTTGGCCTGGACACTTTTGGCCCACGCTGTGGGTTTTTTGTTGTTATTGTTGTTGTTTTAATATCACTTTAGAAGCCAACTTTTAGAAATCAAGGGATTTCACATCAGGATCCAGATTTTCTAGTTTTTCTTTAGAGACAGAAAGATGTAGCAACACTGGGCCTACATTCCCTCCATCATTTACAACCCACTAGAGTTCAGTAGTACCTGCTCACCATAGGCACAGCACATGTTGTCATGGTTGTGGGAATCTCTCCTCAACTTCCCATCGTCCTATCTAGCACACCTCCCCCACCGACATTACCTGCTGGGCCTCTGCAGATATTCTAATTGGCTATCCCAACCCTAGACAAAAAATTGCATCCAAATGCATTCAAATGTATGTTGCCCCCCGCGGGCGGGGAAGCTGGGGGTGGGGGGGCAGCCACCACAGCTGGCCTGCTCACCACTCCAGGCACACCAGCACTGCGCTTGCTTGCTGGTAAGTATGCACCGCTTTTGCAGTTTGAATGAATGAATTAAAGAATGGATGAGTTATTCTAAAAATAAACAGGCCAACAGTCCAAACAATTCTGCAGCGGAAACGCCTCCAAAATGTTGGCAGCCCTAAGGCCCTTAATGTTTAAACCCTGAGAATCATCGCGTCTGAAGTAATCACAGGCAGCGATGTAGCAAGTGGAAGTTTATTATTCATTTCCCAGAGGGTTTTCAACAAGTCTCTTAATTTCCTTCTGCCGCCAACTCTCCTTGGGAGAATCGGTAGAAATAGTTCCCTATTCGAGGGACCAGCGCTGAGATGGCCCGTGTTTCTCAGACAAGCTGGGCTGTGTACGCACGTGGGCCGCTACGGCCAGGGCTGGGCTGCGGCCGAGTCAGTGTGGGAAAATCCGAAGTGCACCTGGAAGGAGACGGGGCTGTAATTTCCAGAGATGGGTTATTGAATGACAGCTTCCCCCTCGGTCCAGTGAGAAATTTAATTTGCCGAGGACTCAACACAGGAAGCATTTGCCGATTAAAAATATGTCTAAGCAGATGTTCTGCTGAGCCTGGAAGAAGGATCTTAATGCGACTGTCATTATTGGATTTTCTTGGATTACTACTATCTGGAATCAGAGTCCACAGAGAAGGATGTAATTATTGATTATGGCCAAGGGTCCTACATTTGAAGAGGAGCTCAGGGGCATCTGAAAGGATTTAACACGCTGGGGGTAGGGTGGGCTGGGGGATAAAGTCCATTTAAATTCTCTGGCTCGGGGAGTGGGCCCTGTTCTCTGCAGCCACAGCTATGCAAGGTTCCGTCTCCAGCTGAAGGCACAGGCGTGTCATAAACGGAACCGGGCCCACCCCAGCCTTCTCAAGTGAGGCATTGGGAATTTTCCATGATTTGACGGTCAGCCCCACACTGGAAGCAAACATCCTGAGAGTCCAGCCGTCTGTACACCGCCTCCTCCCCAGGGTGGTGAGCAACATCGCACCTCGCTTGCGGGCCTCGAGAGACTCAAGAGGAGCCCCTCGGTGAAAGCGGAGGCTGGATTATTCCGCATGATGGTTTTCGAACCCGGCTGCACATGTGAATCAGCTGGGGGGCTTTTTAGAAACTCTGGTATCCGCCCCCTGCCCCAAGATTGCCACTCAATCCAACTAGAGTGGAGTCCAGGCATGAGAGTTTTTAAAGCTCCCAGGTAGTTTCAAAGCACAGGGACGTTTGAGAACCACTGATATTGCCCAATGGTTAAGAGCAGGGGGTTTAGGGTCAGGAGAGACGTAGGCTCAAGATAAACGCTGCCATTTGCTACTTGTGTGGCCTTGGATAAGCCACTCTTCCTGCCTTTGGAATCTTCCTTCCTGCCGCATGCTGGTGTTGCGGGCACTGAACCAGGTAATGAATGTTGAACGCCCACCGTGGTGAGGGCTCCCTGCGAGCTTCTGCAATCGCTAGCAAGGTCTGCATTTGGGGACGGGCTAGAAAGAATGCCTAAAGTTAGGTTCAGTGGTTACACCCAGATACACTGACATTAGTGACATTCAGGGGTTCGCGTGCTGAGCAGTGCTTTGTACCCAAGCTTGCGGTCTCTGGTGCAAACAAGATTCCACTGTGATTTCCTGCAGCACAAAGCCCTTAGAACTGTTCCTGGGAGTGAAAGGTCCATACTCGTCTATAAAGATGGTTCTGGAAATCGGGCTCTATCGAAACAGTCACAGCTTCATTGGAGGAGCAGTTACACACTCCATTTCATTAATCCCATTAGCAGCCCTAAAATGCACGCTGAGCGCTCATCTCCAGCGGGGGGGGAATCCTCGGACCAACCGGTCGGCCAGGGGGATGCTGAGTGAGCAATTCTCTGAGCTCCCCAGCCCTTCCCAGAGCTGGGAGCACAAATCCCTGCCGTCAGGGCTGAGGGGAGACACATAATGCCAGGAAATAAGCCTGCTGCTGAAGCCAGGGGGCCGGGGTGGGGAGGGGGGCTTCCCTCAGATCCTTTCTCCTGCTTGGGCGGTCTCTTTTTCTGGGGGTGTTGGGAGGGGGTCAGGTTGTGATGAAAGGGGAATCTGAGATCGACACAACTTGTCTTATCTTTAATTCAAACAAAAACAAGAGGCACCCACGCTGGCGCCTGACAGGACCCCGGAGAGACGAATCGGATGGAGGGAAGGCTGGAGGGACAGGCTAGAACAGCCCGCCCTCGGCACCCCTCTGAGGGTGCCAAGGGCCTCCTTCCCCATCAGGCTTGCCCGAGATGCTTAAAGACGTGTCCGTCTGCTGCTGCAGTACGACGTGGAGAAACTTGGCCTAGACTTGACATTCTCCTCTTTCAAAAAAAACTAGGGTCACTGGATGGTCTGCAGACTATGGATGTAGCCCCCTGTAGGGGTGTGAGGCATGGCGGCTAGGGTAGCGCTTTCACTGTCCTCCTTAAAAACCCCAAGGAGATCCTTGTTGCCGTGCGGGTACCAGGCACAAGCCAACCTACCAGAGGCAGTATGGTAATGAGCTGCGGCAGCCTTATTCCTTCCGGTCTCCCTTAATTGTGTTTCTGTGCAGCTGCTGAACAGCTGTAGAATCCCAGTCCAGAGGTGGAGGATGTCCTTCCAGTGCTGCATCATATTATTCTTGGAGGTGGAGGTAAAGAGGAAAAAGCATAGGAGTTCCATTCACTGAGCACCTCTTAAATTCTAGACGCCTGGCTATGCACTTTGCATAAGTATTTCTAATTCTCTCCAAACCTCACGTGAACACTTACCTGAGGTTCTAGCTACTAAGTGGCTAAGCGAAGGCACAAACCCAAGTGTGTCTGACAGTCCAGGTTTATTTGGTTGGGTCATTTTACACGAACAAACTAGGCAATACTAAGAACCCTGACACCATCTATTGCTAGTGGGCAGGTAAGAGGCAATGAGAGAAGGCTAGAGTTGGTCTCCAAGTGTGGCCACAGCGCTCATCCCCCTGAGCTCATGACGCCATTCACATTAAGGGGTGGAATCTATTTTCTTCCTCTTGAAGTTGTGCAGGCCTTTCGGCTTTTTTTGACCAAGAGAATATGGCAGGAGCATTCTGGACACTCTTGAGTTCAGGCCTTAAGGAGACTGGTGGCTTCTGCTTCTTCCCTCTGAAAAGCCAGCCGCCATATTGTAAAAACATGGCAGGTTAGACAGCTAAATGAAAATCCACATGGTGAGAAGAGACACATGGAGGCACATGTGACTACAGCTTTTTTTGGACCACCCAGCCCAGCCCAACCCAGCTGCTAGATGAATGCAGTCAAGTGAGTGACCCAGCTGATGTCAGCCAAAGAAACACCCCACGGAGTCCGGTCAACCCACAGAATCGTGAAAGGTAACAAATCACTGTTTGAAGTCACTAAGCTCAGGAGTGGTTTTAGGCAACGATAAATCACTTAGGAAGGAAAAATCAGGTGTGGCATCTACATCACTGCGTTGCTAGCAAACCCCCTCTGGTTTCAGTTCCACCTCCTAAGCTCCACCTCCTAGGCTCCATTGTCAGCACAAAGTGCTCGTCATCTGTGGCCAAAATGAAGTGCCACTGAGATTACGAGATGTCTGGGGAGTCTAAGAAAACACAAGTCAAAATACTTTGAAAAAGCAAAGCAGGAAGCCACAGATTTTGAAGGAAGGCCTGCACGTGGTCCCAGCAACGTGCTGTGAGACAGAGAAACAAATGCACATTTGTCAAAGGAGGGGGTGCGGCGTGGGAGCTGATGAATCCACCTTTCTCTGAAAGAGGCCAGACTGATAAGAGGGGGATCAGCAACCCAACAGAAAAATTGGCAAAAGTCAGGAAGAGGCAGATCACAGAAGTGCACCCCTACATCACTGGCAAAGGCAGGAAAAGATGCTCGGAGTCAGCAGCAGTCAGGGAAATCCAAATTCAGTAATAATAAACTCCTATTTATTAAAAACACGGAGAGCACCTAGTGCTGGAGAGGATGTGGTGAAAGAGGCACACTCACAAGGTGCTCTGGAAATGTGAATGGCTTTTTCCCTCTGAAGCCCGCTCCAGCAACACCTGTGAAAAACATCCCAAGGGTGTGAGGATCTAGGTTCAGGAACGTCTACTGTGGCATTGCTCGTGATGGCAAAAACTTGACACGAAGTGAATGTTAATGGATAAGGGAATCATTGGCTCAATTATGGCCCATCCACGCCAGGAATATTTTGCAAAATAGTCAGAAGAATAAACTGAAGTTATCACCGGGGCATTATTAGAGGGGTTTCCCATGACGTACTGCTGAGCGAGAAAAGCAGGATTCATAAAAAGCACGTATCGAATATGATCCCATTTTGTAAAATGATGAAGCTTATATTTGCATGCGTGTTTATATCCCTACAGAAGTGTCTGTGTGAACACACGTGCATGGAGGAAAATACAGAAGCGTGCCCACAGAGCCATCAGCCGGCATTACTTGGGGAAGGGCAGAGGAGCAATATGTGGGAAAAAGAAGGGAGGGAGGTAGCCAAATTAAAGGGAAAAGAATAAAAAAAAAAAAATTAAGAAAGGATATGATGATACCATTACATGTATGCATTTGTGTGAAATGATATATATGTATGTGTAAACTATAAAATAGCATTCATTAAAGTGAAAACATAAAGCAAATAATGACTTCTATTTTATCCCTAAATAGGCATCCTTGAAAAAAAGGATTCTGGCATTTAAAAATTATTCTTTTTGACAGGGCCAGTGGCGGGATGGATAACGCATCTGACTGCAGATCAGAAGATTCTAAAAATTATTCCTTTTGACACTGTGTGTCAACTATACTTCACTAAAAAAAAATTATTCCCTCTGCTCTGCATTTATTTTATATAGAAGAGGCACCACTGGCGGCAATGAGCACTGACTCCTGCAGGATGCTGGCCAGACCGAAGCCCACCCGGCAGCTTCTCTCCTCCAGCACGGCTTCCGAGCGAGAAAAACTCCCCCAAACGGAGATGCTTCCAGTAAGATGCCCCCCACCTGTAATCTCCAGCCTAGAACCTCTTAGAACCGGGAAAGTGCACTTGTGTGAGCATCAGCATGCAGACAGACAGAGGCAGACTTCTCGGCAGGCACCTGCTGATGGGTGTCCCTGCCCACAGATGGCCACAACCTCACTGCCCCCTCCCCCAGCAGCCCACAAGGTCTCTGGGCTCCACCCTCCTCCCCAGCCCCCAGCCCAGCTTTATTTTCCCTCCTTGCCTACCATGCCCACTTGTCCTGTCAGATGCCTAGTCCCCAAAGCTTCATGAATCCTCCTGTCAGCCCTTGGGGGCTGCAACTCACAAGCCAAGCACCAGTGAGAAAGGTCAAAGCCCGATGGTGGAGTTTAACCAAAGACCTTCAGTCCCTGCGCAGCCCAACACCACCCTCAACCAGTCCTCAACAAAAGGACACACTCCCTCATGCCCAGAGACTTTGGTGCTCCTAGTCCACTAAGAAAGTAAAAAGTGGAATAAGAGGTTCCCAAAGCTCGGGCGCCTGGAGTTGGTTAAGCATTTGCCTTCCACTCAGGTCCTGACTTCAGAGTCCTGTGACTCAGCCCTGCATCGGGCTCCCTGCTCGGCTGAGTCTGCTTCTCCCTCTCCCTCTGCCCCTCTCCTCGCTCATGCCCGCTCTCTCTTTTGCTCATTCTCTCTCAAATAAATAAAATCTTTTTTTTTAAAAGAGGTTTGCAAAGCCAGGGGGAGGGGGAAAGGGGAGTGACTGCTTAGTGGGTGTGGGGTCTCCTTTGGGGTGATGAAACTATTCTAGAACGAAAATTTTCTGGAACGAAATAGCGGGATGGTCGTACAACATTGTGAATGTACTTAATGCCACTAAGTTACCCACATTAAGACGGTTAAGATGGACATTTTATGTTATGTGAAAGTTACCACAGCTGGGAAAAAAAAAGGACCCAAAGGCCTGGTGGGGCCTCACATTACCCTTTCTAGCTTCCTCGCTGCTGGTGTTGGCGGCTGTTGCGTTCTCCCAGCCCTCAGATGGCCGCTCCTCCAGCCCACCTACGGGAACGAGAAAGAAAAGAAACATGAGGACGCATCAGCCTTCATTGTAGGAGCACCAGGAGCTGAGGGAGCAAACCTGATCACCTGGGGGATGACCAGCATCCCTGGCAGAGCAGGAAAGATTTGATAACAAGGGTTGATTGAGCACCCATCACATGCCGGGCGCTGTTCTAGATGTTAGGGCGAAAGAGAATCGGCGTTTTCATAACCACGCACGTAATTCACAAATTAGAAATGTATTACTCTCCTCCATCACTTCAAGGGTTCTTGGAGTCAAATACACAAAGTTAGGAGGCAAATCCCAAAGTCAACCTGGAAGTCCGCTTCCTCCCCCTGCCCCCCTCCCCAGGAAGCCCGAATGTAAACAGGACACCCCCTTCTGGGTGCAGGGAGGAGTGGCAGTGCTGCTTTTAAATACGTGATGTGGTCAGTTACTGCCTTGGCTTAAGTAGGCATCTGGGCTTTCTCTTTGGGGTGAGTCTCATTTTAGAAATGGCTCCGTTGACTTTATATATCAGACTCTGCAGACAAGGCCTCGGTCAAGTGGGCAGCTGGACAATAAACACAAGGTAAGAAAACAAAGGGACAAAGTCCTTGTGGGTTCCGAAAATCTGAAGGTCGGATGCAGGATACGGTAGAGCACTCGGAAGGGGCCTTCCCTGACCACTGACACAGAGGTCTGGGCCAGGATCAGGAAAGAATCTGGATTGGGAATGAGCTTGCCCCATGGAGGGGCTGATGGGGGTGAGCAAGGGGGAACCAGGCAGCGAGGGAGGCCGGATCCACAGGGGTATTAGGAATATAGTTGCAGGCAGGGAAGCAGGGAGGCTGATGGATTAGATACGAGGGATTGAGAGAGGTCCCCAGGGACTCCTACATTTGGGGGTTGAACAACTGGGTGGGCTGTGACACCAGGGAGCAGATCTGAGGACAGAGCCTATGTCCAGGAGAGACTATCGTACATATGAAACCACATCTGAGCACCTACAGGGCAATCGACTTATACAAAATCATTTCTTGCATTCGTTTAGAAATTTGCAGCTTATGGAGCTGTTTCTCCCTCATTAGAACATTCTGCGGCAGATGGAGTGTAACCCCATTTTACAGAAGAGAAAACCAAGTCACAAAATGAGTGGCCCAGGGTCATGCTCAGGACATGGTCTCCTGGTCAGAAGCCTGAGGATCTTCCCCATGCCCCACAGCTCACGGGCTCCCAGCAATGCTCGAGGTAGGGTCCCAAACAGGTGACCCAATGGCCTGGCCTCGCACAACCCGGGGAGCCGGCTCTGAGGCCCCGCAGCCCGGCCTCCACCACGCAGCCCGCCTCTTTCCCTCTCCTGCCCATGACCCTGGCGGCGGCCCGGCGTGCGCTGACATTTTTGCGGGCCTTCATCCTGCTCGTTCCGCTGCCTCTCTGGCCAACTCGGAATCGGCTCACACACTCCCTGCAGCTGCCGGGCCGTTGGCTGCCAGCTCCCAGCCCTCTGGGTATTATTCCAGCTGCGATATCATTTCCTCTCGGGCTAAAGGTCGGGGGAAATCCTGATGGTATGAAAATCGCAGGCCGGCAGAGGAATGTGGCATGTGGGGAGCGAGGGGGAGCCTGAAGCCAGAGCTCCGGGACTAGCTTCGTCTCTGCTGCTTAACTGTGGCTAAGACCTTGGGCGTTTGTATTTTTCATCTGTCAAATGGGCTGTTTGTTTTGAAGGCCAAATGAGGTAATGCGTTTGTTTAGGCACTAACTCATTCAACAAATATTTATCCAACACCTGCTACACGCCAGATGCTGTTTCTGCTGCTCAGGATACAACACAGAACAAACTCTACCCTGATCTCATGGAAATTATATTCTGATGGAAGGGAGGAGAGAAAACAATAAGCAAATAGGCAACTAAATATTTAAGTCAGTTGTTGATAGGCACTACAAAGAAAATAAATGAGGGTGAGGGGAACAGGGAAGGCTAGGGTTAAGGGGTTGCTGTTTCATGGGAGACAGAAAAGCAGAAGCCTGAAGAGAGTGAAGGAGAGAATCTACAGAAGACTGGGGAAGAACATTTCAAACTGGGAAAAACAACGGGTGCAAAGGCCCTGGGGTAGGAG
The DNA here is from genome assembly GCA_028534135.1 of Potos flavus. NCBI lineage: Eukaryota > Metazoa > Chordata > Mammalia > Carnivora > Procyonidae > Potos > Potos flavus. The sequence goes on along the minus strand of CM052894.1, from coordinate 27,804,188 downwards.
TGTGCTTGCTGGTAGGGAGGAGGTATGATTGGAATGGAGTGGGTGAGAGACAGTAGTAGGCAGTGTGGCCAGAGGGCAGTGGAGGGTCTGGCGGGTTGGCTCATGTGGCCTTATTTTCAGGATTTGGCTCTTATTCCGAGGGATCCGGATGAGAGCCGGAGAACACGAGAGGGCTCTGTAACCGCACCAGCTTTGAATATGACCAGGGTTACTAGTAGTGGGCGGGAGGGGGACTCGGGGGCTGGCATTCGAAAGGAGATACCACATAGCACTAGCCCAGCATGAAAGGTCGGTAAGTTTAGACGTGCTTGGCTCCTGCGAAAGGGGTGGAGGGAGGCAAAACAATGAAACCTGTAAGGATAGCTGAGCACGGCCTGGGTTCAAGGTTGGCTGTAGGCTGTGGCTGAGGGAGCAAAGGTCAGGAGAGACTGAGATTCAGCTCTGCAGCAGGCAGAGGAGGGTCAGGGTGGAGGACTTCTGACACACCTGGCCCTCTGATGCTTGGAGCTATAACAGGAGCTCAAGCTCTGGAGTTGAGGTGAAAACGGGGGGGGGGGGGGGGAGGCTAGTAGCTAGAGGGGGGAAGAACCAGTGTTTACTAAGTGCCAGTGATGGAGTTGAACATGCGCTAAGAACAGCGCTAAATACTCTTCTTGTATTGTGTGTAATGATTCTCGCCTCACAAAGACACAATGACAAAAAGGCCATAGCTCTCCGCATTTTCCAGGGAGGAAACAAGGCTCCAAGAGGTGAAGGACCTGCCTGTCTCCAGGGTACAGAGATGGTTAGCAAGGGTGATAGATGAAGGTGGCTCCTAACTGACCCTCCAAATCTGTGCTCCTTCCCCTCAGCCTCAGGACCCGAAAGGACAAGTGGGGTGCCTGGGCCACTCTCCCTGACAGAACCCTTCCTGAGGCTCCACTGCCCTTGGGATGAGTTCTAATTCCCTGAGGCCTCTTCCTCCTGGTGCCCTGGGGCTTCCCGCTCCTTCCTCCAGTCCCACTCAGCCACCCAGAGTCACCTATAGCACCTGGATTTCTATTTCTGTCAGCCACACCCACCTCCTCCCTGGCCAGATCCTCCCGGTGCTTTAAGTTTCAACTGGGACACCACATCCTCTGAGACACTGCCTCACCGCTCCTCCCGGGTTAGAAGCCCTCTGCTCTGTGTGCACATACAGGGCCCCGGGCTGGTTCACATCCCTTACTGTTAGGTATGGGCCTCTCTTGTCCATTCAGAAGATCCTTCAGGTCGGTTTCTAGTTTTTAGCATCTTGATGAAAGGGCCCATGTCTTGTCCAACAATGAACATGCAACACTGTGCCTGGCAGATAGCAGACACACAATAAAATATGGGATGGATGGATGAATGGACTGATGGGTGGATGGATGAGTCAGGTAGACGGTGCTTAAAAAGATAACTCAGTCATTTCTAACTCAGCCTAATGGATGGGAAAATTTGTCTTCATCAGCTTCTATGGAGAGAGGGAAGCAGATATTCTTGGGACAATGGTTCTCAACCTTCCTGCAATTTGGGATCACCTGGGAAGCTTTTTAGACAAGCATGGATTCCGGGTCCCACCCACCCAGAGGTTCTTATTTAATCAGTCTGGGCCTGGGCTAGGCCTCAGGATTTTCCAAAAGTTCCTCAGGTGATTCTAAGGTGCAGCCAAGGTTGAGATTTTCTATTCAGAGAACCTGTAAGAGGAAGCTTTATCTTATGATATTTTCTTACAACCAAACTCTTCCTTTCCAAGCTCATCAGGAATGAAGATGTGGAGCTGGAAACAGACATCAAAAACACTAAAAAAGTCCTCTCTCACATCTGTATCAATGGAAAATGTTGCTGTCTTCCAGTAAAAGCCTGCAAGTGAGTAAGACAGGTGTGACGGTGGCTAGAACCGCGGCCTCGGGCACCATGGAACAAGGAAGAGAAATATAGCCTGCAGCAGACAAAGATTGGGGACAATGGAGGAGGGAGCATTCAGGGTGTGGGGATATATTTTTCCTCGGGTGTAACTGCAAGACAGAAAATATTTGAAAAAAATACATATATACGCCGGTATTTGATCTTTGGTTAATTACCTCTTCACTGAGAGGATATGCAAAGACCTTGTAGATTTCATTAGTCACAGGGGCTTATTCAAACGTCTCCTTTGCATAAGAAACCCAGGCTTACAGCTGGTCTCTGGGAAAGAATGCCCTCCAGGCCTTGAAAAGAGAGCTACAGGGCTGTTCATGCTCTCACTGAAACACAGCAGAGGTCAACGGCCCATGATGCATGGGGCCAGGCTGAAATGTTTCTATCCAGCATTTGCAATTCAATCCCACAGTTTCCTTTATAGAACAATTCACTAAATTCAGAGTTGTTCTTTTTTCTAATTCACCATATAATTCACCTCCCAAGTTCAATTAAGAAGCAATCTGTTAGCAACTTAGGGAGCAGGCTGCTTTTCTTTGGGAAAGCCCAATTTTCTTCCGCTCCCCACAAAAGGTAGCTTAATTATATGCATCATACGAGACATTGATGTATACACAACACTCCTCCACCATAATTAATGAAATATTAACTATATACATCCAAAGACATCTAGGCAGAAAGAGATGGGCTTTTCCAAAGCCCAGGAGGACAGAGCCTTGTTCCATAGATCAATATTGCTTATTTGAATATATGCTCATGCATAGTGACTATGAATTAATATTCATTAATATGGTATTATAGACAAAACTTGATATCAGTTATTCCTTCTATCCCTCATACGTAGAGTCTAACATTATTTAGTCCTTGGTTTTCTTAAACACAAGAATAACTACCATTTTTAAAGTGTTGATTATTTGCAGGTACTATACATACGTTAATCTATTTAATCCTCGAGCCAACCCTCTGAGGTAGATATCATTCCCATTTTACATGCAGGGTAACTGAGGCTTACGGCAGTTAAGATACCACTGGAGACACCCAGCCATTGGGTAGAAAGGTTGAGATTCTCTCCAGACGGTCTGGTGTCAAATCTTTTAATATACACCACGCACTAACGTAACCCTGCCAAGCCAACCTACACTCTCCCTTTACTCACTTTTATTTCATTTTTAAAAAAATTTTATTTATTTATTTGAGAGACAGAATGAAAGCAAGAGAACACAAGCAGCGGTAGCAGCAGAGGGAAAGGGAGAAGCAGACTCCCCACTTAGAAGGGAGCCTGACATGAGGTTCGATCTCAGGACCCCCATGATCATGACCTGAGCCAAGGCAGACGCTTAACTGACTGAGCCGCCCAGGCGTCCCCTCCATTTACTCACTTTCAATACACCTGTATTTACAGCTCTGACCCACAAGAGGTGGGGAAATCTATCATGAAACTGCTTTGCTTTACTCTAATAATAATAAAAAAAAAATCTCTAGCATGAGATCCTAAAAATCGCTTTATTACTAGTCTATTCATTCAATAAATCCTGGGTGTGGGTGTGCTTTGGGCAGCACTGGGCTGGGCTCCTAAAGACAGGACAACCAGGGCCTGCCTTCATGGTACCTTCATGGCTCTCTTGCGGAGGATAAAAATCAACAATAAACAATGAGATCATTCCACGGAGGGATGAAGCACTTTGAAGAAATCAGAACAGTTTTATGAAAGAGCAATGGGGGATGGGAGCCAGAGATGGCATTTGAGCGGAGACCTAAATGATGAAGGAGGGACTTCCATCTGGGGAGAGCATTCCGGCAAAAAAACAAAACCAAAACACAACCAAAGCAGAAACAAGCAAACAAACAAAAACCCAGCAAGTAAAAGTGAGTCCTGCTGGCTGGAGCTAGGGCTGAGGGCAGGCAACATGGCCGGAGGGCCTGAGGAATACACGGCCAGCTCCTGCAGGCCTTTTGAGTCTGACCCTCACAATCATGCCTTACGCGGTCTTAATTTGCCATGCCCTCTGGTCATAATGTAATATACACAGCAATCCCATGAATAAGTAATATTACAGATATTTTAAAAAGATCCTTTTACAGAAGAGAACACAGATGGTCAGGAGTAAGTTGTTGGAGGTCACCCAGCTGCCAAGTGACGGAATCCGCATTCCCAGTCTAGCCCATCTGACTCCAGAACCCGTGCTCCCCCTGCCCCACACCTGTGTGAGTGTGGTCTGAGCCAGCATCTCAGGCCAGGCCGATGGATGACAGAGCTGCCCACCTCGGTCAGTGCAAGAAACACCTGCTCAGCGGAGGTTTTAATTACTCATTAGATAAAAAAAAAGGGGGGGGCAAACCCCCTTAACAGGTTGATTTAGGAATGAACTAGTCAACCACTATGGTAATCAATGTGTAATCCTCAGCAATTCAGTGCCAAGTAAATTTTATATCTATGCCAGATTTGAAATGCTACAGAAGGGAAAGGGAAAATGAGTTAAGATATCATTGCCAGCTTTTGTTAATGAAATGATTTAATATCAGCAAGTGTATAATAAAAAGGGAATTCTTATACACTGCTGGTGGGGCTGGAATATAAATTGGTAACATTTATGAGGTAATTTAGCAAGATGTATCAAAACAGGCAGTAAAATGACTTTGACCCAAGAATATGACTTCTGGATATTGGCACAAAGGAACTGATTGACAATAAAGACAAAGACTATTTCATCTCCATCATATTTTTACAATAAAGACTGTGCTAACTATACCCCCAATGGGGGGGAGGTGGTAAAATGAATTATTATGTAATGGAACATTATGTAACCTCAAAAACTGTTTTAGAAGAGAGTTTGCTAAGTGGGAAAAATGTTCATATTGTAAGTCAAAAAACAGGTAAGGAAATAATGCCCAGGGTGATTTCAATAGAACTAGGTATGATCCCATCTTTTTTTGGAAAAGCATCTACAAAAAAGATGAGGGAGAAAAGGCTGGAAATGGAAATACCCACAACGCTCATTGTGATGATCTCTGGCTGGTGATGTTTGGGTGAATTTTATTTTCCTACATACTTCTTGTAATTTCCAAGTTGTGATTACTTTTATAATCAGGAAATAAAGGGATTTTCCAAAAAAAAAAGAAAAGCTAGATTACAGGACACACTTGCCTATGAACATGTGCTCTGCCCTTTGTCATGCACATTTGCGCACACACACACGCGTGTACACACGTATGCGCTCGCACACACACACACACACACACACACACACAGAGGCTGCTGCCAGCAAAACCCTTCTCTGCTGGGAACAGGGAACATAGTTGCAAGAAACATAGTTGTGTTTCTGCAGATGGAAAAGTTGTGGTCCCGTCGTTTTTTCTGCTTTTCTGTTCTGACCATGAAAAAAGAGAAAGTAATGAGTCCACCCCCTGGCAAGATGGAAGGCAGGAAAGCTCATGGCTGAGAAGTGAGAGGGCCGGCCAGAACCTTCTCTCAGGCAGTGCTAGGTGGGCGATTCCCAGATCCGGCCCTCCCTTCTCCAGCCAGTCACCTGGCTCCCACCCGTGTCCAAGCACCGGCTGATGAGGCCTCGGGATTTGCTTGGCTCCAGGGGGGCAGCTCGCGGGAGGCTTCTTCATCACGAAAATTAGAGTTGCTCTCTTCCCGGAGCCTCTAGCCAGACATCCACTCGGCTTGGCATCGGACCCTCCGCCTATCCTGAACGCCTGCCCCTGCGTTTTTCCTGGTCCCTGATCGTTATTACGATGAGGCCAGACCTTTAGCCCAGGTGGCATCTCGAAGCACTCCCTGTGGCTCACGGGGCTTCAAGCCTCCCGTGCTCTCCTGAGCCTGGGCTCCAGGGACTCTCATACACCTGGCCCACGTCTTTCACACCCAGCCTGGCCTTGGCTTCTCCGAAGGCTGTTTCCCTCACTTATTGCTGCAGAGCAAACGATCCCTCTCAACAGAGTGGCTTAAAATCATCTTTTACGCTTGCTTCTGAGTCTGTGGGCCAGGAATTGGGGCAAAGAACAAATGGCGTTGGCTTGTGTGCTCCACAGCGCTGGGGCGTTAGCGGGGAGAGCTCGGGCGGCTCAGGGAGGACCACAGTGGCTCACGTGCGGTTGCATGTCTGGGGCCTCAGCTCTCTTCCACGAGGCCTCTCCGTCCAGCCCTCTTGGCCTTCCTAACAGCATGGCTCTGCTGGGCTTCCTAACGGCAGGATGCTTCCAAGAGGCAGCATTCCAAAACGATGCCCCTCTTTGCACAAGCCCCTGCTTCCATCACGCCCTCTAGGGTTCTACTGGCCAGGCGGGTCCCACGCCCGAGTCCAGAGTCCCAGAGGGAGAGGGCGGTACCAGGGAACGATGGGGCCGGGGGAGGTCGGTCAGGGAGCACGATCGATCAAGACAGCCTCCTTCCCACCTCCCTGACCTCTGCTTGTTGGTGGTTCAGGCAAATCAGGCAGTTTGCGAGATGCAGCGTAAGCTCCAGAGTCAGGGCGCTTCGGACTCAGCCTTTACTTCGCCACTTCCTAGCTGTGTGAACTTGAACAAGTCACTTAACCTCTTTCTCTTTCAGATTCCTCATCCACAAAATGAGGGTAAGAGGAGTCGCCTCACATGGTTGTTATGAAGATGACTCTAAGTCATCCTCAGTCACACAGCTAGAAAGAGGCAAAACTCAGAGGCAGTCCTAGGCCCCTGTGCCTCCAATGGTGGCTTTTATAATACATAGATTTTTAGAAGCTTTCTCCCACACATAGATTTCTAGAAGCTTCTAAAGCAGGGAGTGGTCAGGTATGGCAGTGGTAGGGCACTAGAGAGACATGGGGGTAAAAATTCAGACCCACAGTGTTCACGGCTGATGGTGAGGCAGCAAGAACCAAAGAGCATGGTAGGACACCAGTTAAATCCTTCCCTGAGATGCTGAGGGCCAAAATATGAACCAAAATTTGGACTTAGAAGCTGAATGCATAAAAGGAAGATTCTTGAAGAAACTTCTCAGTCCCCATTTATTCCCTTCAGGGCTCACTGAGCATTATCAGCAAGGATCTTGGTTTTGTGCTTGAGTGTTAACTGTCTGCCTCCGTGACACCCTCTAAAACGCCAGCTCCACCATCCATGATGTATCTCAGGCCTGTGATGGGCCTGGCAGATAGGGAGGGAGAGAGGCAATGGAGGCCAGAGGACACGGAGGTTGGACTCCAAACAAGAAGTGATGACATCCTGAAGTGGGCAGACCATAGCGATGGAGAGGAGGGTGCTTAGGGGAGCTTGTTAGCTGATGGCACACCGAACACCGGTATGTTCGGGGCACAGCTGGCTAAGAGAAGCGGATGGAGGAAAGCCCAAGTCTGCTCTGAGATGTGATTAAGGCACTCCCTTCCATAGTCATCATGCTGAAATAGGCCAGTGGGGAGGAACATTTCAGATGACCCATCAGAATGGTCAATGCAAGAGACTTGGGGTAACTTTAATAGGAAATGTGTCTAACTGCACTGGGAGAATTATACATTTTATTGCAATTTGTAAAGATAATAGTAAGTGAAGAAGAAGAATTCCAGGGTGCCTGGGTGGCTCAGTGTGTTAAAGCCTCTGCCTTCGGCTCAGGTCATGATCTCAGGGTCCTGGGATCGAGCCCCACATCGGGCTCTCTGCTCAGCGGGGAGCCTGCTTCCCCCTCTCTCTCTGCCTACTTGTGATCTCTCGCCTGTCAAATAAATAAATAAAATCTTAAAAAAAAAAAAGAAGAATTCCATGTTCCTGGATAGAGTGAGTAAAGGATATAAATGGGTCGGTTTCTCCAAAGGAAGTTAAGGGTTTAACGCAACCATGATGCAAATTCTAAGAAGATTTTGTTGGGATCCTCTTAGATTTTTGTAGAAATGTGATTCCTAGACTCACCTAGAAGAATAAACAAGTGAGATTATCTAAGACATTTCTAAAAAAACCCAGAGCAAGAGTGATGAGGAATAATGCAGGCCATCAAATATTAAACACACGAAGAAACTAACATGACAAGACACATAGGTGAATGGAGCACAAAAACACACACTTCGTGATAAAGGGAAACATCGCCAAACCACCAGGAAAGAATATGCAGTAGACGGTGTTGAGCTTATTATTCAGAAATTAGGGGGAGGGGTATCAACCCTACCCTCAAAGAAAACCTAAATGGATAGAAAGAGTGAAGTGTAAACAAACAAACCATAGGAAAACATTAGAAAAAATATGTTATTTCCCAAAGGTATAGTAGGAAAAATTTTATATGTTCATTAGCATAAGAAAATTTGGTTTGACACATTCAACTTCAAAAACATTAAAACATTTGTGTATCAAAAAGACGAATCCCTTAGATTGGAAACAAATCACCCAGACAGGGCAAAATGTCTGCATTGACGGTAACAACGGGTACTATCCATATTATACAAATAGCTCATGCAAATTGATGACAAAAACTCTGTATCCAGCAGACATTGGATAAAGGAAGTTGGTGAACACGTCATAGAAGAAAAATATAACCGGTAGGTAATTATATAGACATTTACCTCTGAGAAATGAAAATAAAAGCAAAATGTGGTATCATTTTCCAACTATTTAAGTGGCAAAATAATGAGATTAATGGTAACAATTATGCTGAGTCTGGGGGAAATGGAATTTTCCCTTTGTGAAGAGTTGTTACTCCGCCATTTTGGTAAGCATCACAAGACTAAGTAATAGGAACACACAGACACAGGCTAGTTCACAGAGCTCACTGCCCGGCCTGAGAGAAAAGGAAGAGATCTGGGCATGTGGGGGCTTCTCAGAGAAGGGGTGGAAGAGTTTGAGGGAAAGGGAGATGGTGAGGGGCAAAGACACTGCAGGCCATGGGGCAGGGAAGAGGACAGCCTATGGGGGGACAGTCCTCAGCCCAAGTCCCACCAGAGTATGATCCCAATGCATCTTCCCAGCTTCTCTCCCCCACCTGCAGCGTCCCACCAACCTGCCAGCCACCCTGAACCACTCAGTTCTCCCTGCCAAGCTCCCCCTCCATGACTGCATTCAAGCTGCGTCTTCCCCCTGCAGCGTACAATCCTTCCAGCTACAACCCTAATCAAAATCCCTCAAGGCCCAGCTCTACCTCCTCCACGAAGCGTCCCCCTCCTCTGTGCTTCATTTACATCTCCTTTTCGTGACACATGCTTAATGAATACGTCCATCCAAGTTGGACGGGACTGGACTGGCGAAGGCTGGCATATATTCTCTCAGCCAATATTCACTGCACCTGTAGAGGGTGAGGTTTTGTTATTGTTGTCCCCATTTACAGGTGAGGAAACCAAGTTCCGGAGAGGTAAAGCACTTGATCTAGGGTCAGCAGCTGGTATGCGGCAGAGCTGGGAGGGTCTGACCCTTCAGCTCTTGGTCTCTGCCTCCTGGCTCTGTCCTTTACTGTGTGACAGGAGCGGCGAATGAAGGGGAAACCCCAGATACTGAAGAAAGGGTTACCTAGACACGAGGAGTAGGATTCTCACTATGCAGTAAGAGGTTCAGAAGAAGCACATGTGTGTCCTCGTAGCAAAATCTTAGAAGCGTTTTATCACAGGGCCTTTGCACAGATGACCAAATGACCGGTAAAGATTCACAGATGTCTCAAAGAGCAAGCCCCACAGATTGGATCACAGAAGGAGTAGCAGGGAACTCAGGAAAACAAAGAGAGGAAGACCAACCCACGCCCCCTCCAAGGAACTGGAGGAGAAAAGCAGAAAGGATCACAGAGCTCCATGGCCTGTCTTTGTCTGACCTTTCTGGGGAGAAGTCGGCTCAGTTCAAGGAGAGCTGCAGAGCAATGGCTTCACCTTTAGGAGATAATATAGGTAAAGAGAGGTTAAGGTGACTAGGGTTTTTCTGGGTGAAGGCACATGTCAGTGAAGCGTAATGGCCCCTTTGCTTCAGAGAAGTTAGTATCTATTCATGGTCCCATCCCACTGACTCACGAAGGCACAAAGACCTTGTTCTTATGCCAATGCATTTGCTGGGCCATAAAACACGCCCTCCAAGACCCTGAGTGTGCCCTGTCTGCCCTTTTCCGTGTTTCTTCCTCAGGGCCATGCAGAGCCCCAGACACGACATGCTGTATTGCAAGGAAGTGCCAGAGACCGAAAGTTCAAGAAAAGAGCCTCCAGAAGAAGGATCTTCTTTCAGATTGCCAGGCAACAGCTGAAGCTCTGGGACCCTCCTCCCTTGGCAGAGAGAAGCGGCATGGCCAGTGCCAGGAGAGCTGACTTGGGGCCCAAGGACGGTGTCCTTTACCCAATGGTCCAGTATGCACACTCAGATGTTAGAGCTGGGGGGCCGGGCAAGCGGCACATCAGAGTGCAAGAGGCTGGCTGTGAGAGACGAAGAGGGCTAGTGGGGTCTGTGGCAAGCCACAGAGCGCATGCTCCTCCGCAGGTCAACCTATCCTTATGCAACTCCATTGATTGTTGCTATGTGGAAGTGCTGGACCAGCGTGGCCAGATCTCCCAACTTTTCAAGTTCCGGATATTTATGAGCAATCTGATTTTTTTTCAAATGTTGGCAGCAAACTTAAGAATGTGAGCATTACAAAACAAACAAAACACATCTGCAGACCAGATTTGGCTGGTGGGCTGACGGCTTAGGACCTCTGGGCGGCAGAGTGAATGGGAAAGCCATGCCTCTAGGGGATGCCAACGTCAGGGGAGACAGGAGCTCCTTCCTTGTGCAACGGTAGCCCAGGTCTAGGGGCGCAGGAGGGCAGCAGAGAACCTGGGAAGCAGAAAGCAAGGAGTAGCAGAAGCGAATTAGAGGCTCAGTGCCAAGGCCAGCTGGGGCTTTTCTCTCACTATTTGTGGGCAAACAAGCTCATTAAAGGACACCGAAGAGAAATAAGATGACCAGAACACAGGATGAGAGTCCCCTGGCAACTCCATCACCATCATCACCTCCTCTCCCTGGACCTCCTTGGAAACCACAGAAATAATGATCTGCAGACCTCGCCGTAAACAGCCCCCAGAGAAACAGGATTTTGCTCTGGCCATCCTGTACATCAGCCATAGGTTAGCACAATGGAAGGGAAACAGGAGTCTCATCCCAAACACACTGGACCTCCTGCTGCCCCTGAGGCTGCATCTCCAGCTCTCCGGGCCCAGTCCACTTGTCACTGGTGCTCAGCGACTTTGCCGTGGGAGGCCGTCTCAGCTCTCTTAACCTTCTCTCTCTTGCCCATTGTTGTGTGTTGCTGTTTTCTAAGGACAAAGGGAGGCCACAGCCAGGTTTCTGCCCATGCCTAGGGGAGCCTAGGAGGGTCTTGGGTTAGATACAGTTTGAGCCTTGGAGGGTCTTGGGTTAGATACAGTTTGAGCAGAAAATTCTGAAGTTCCAGGAGTCACCAAATGAAGGAGGAGCCAAAGGTCCTGGGGTTCTCTAACCAGCTGTGCATGCAGCAGAGAGCACACATTTAGTCTCCATACATTTCCGGATTATCATTGGCAAAAGAACCAAGAGATGCCTTTGTGGCCCTCAGGAAGCTTAGAACGCAACCCTTCATTTTACAGATAAGAAAAGTGAAGTCCCGTGAAGCGAAGTGACATGGGCAAGGTCTGTCACGCGGTAGCTAACTTTGAACGGCTGTGGCCTTTTGTCCAAAAACAACTGAGTTCATTATGATGCCCAAGAAGAAGATAGTTGAGTAGAAAGTGCATTTGCAACAGAGGTCACGTTCCCTCTGTGACAAAATGCACACGTCTAGAAGGGCCAAGAAATACAAAAGCAAAGGTGCATAGCTATAAGAAAACTGAAAATACTAAGTTCAAAATATTTAGGGGGTGGTTCTTTATTGGATATAAGCATCCTTATTTTGTCAAAAAGGATTCACCACCAGGTTCTCTTAAGTCAGGATGGGGAATATTTTTTATATCCAGGTCACTGATACTAGAACGATCGATTGGAAGGCAGCATAAATAAGCAAGCCTCAAGGATGACTTATTTCATTTCATTCTGCTCTAGAAATCTACTATTTAAGTTAAAAACAGGAAACATAGAATTCCATCCAATAAATACAAAGACATAGCCAGTTAAAGGGCAGCTAGACATGGAATCAGATTATGAAGAACCAAAGAATGTCTGGGGAGGTAAGGCACAGCCTTTCTGATAGCCAAACCGAGGGGCAACAATTGGGTCCTCCTCTGATACCGGCAACCCCCAGTTCCCGTGAGGGTGTGTTCCCAAATCCCATGTATTAAGATGGCTGATGGGAACTCATTAAGTATTTTCTCATGGAAATAATATCAATGGCAAAGTGGGTGTGAGGTCACCAGGTGTGGCCCCAAGACCAAGTTAACCCAAAAGGGACTGCCTCCACAGCTGCACCCCTGGGGGTCTCACCCATCACCTCCTCAAAGTGGAGGCTGCTCCATCATTCATTCTTCTCTGGAACGACAGACACACACTCACCTGCTTCATCATAGCTTTGTTGCCTCCACCTACTTCCTTGGGGCTCTGTCAGCTCTCTGGTCAGCTCACTTTATACTCTCTGCTTGAGAGATTCCTTCTACTCTTAGGACTTCCACAGCACCCTACCTAGGGAGGCACTGCAGGCGTCCAGCAGAGGACACTTGAGTTGAGGATCATGATGGAAACTCAGGGATGGCGGCCATGATGGGTCAGGTGCAAGAAGAGGCAAACGCAAAAATAAGGCACTCTGTGGTCCTTGAGAAGAGAGGCCAGCTTTGCTCCTTTCTCTCCAATTCCCAGTCCAGGCCCCAAGAGGTTGGCTCTTCTCTGTTTCTGTCTGTAGGTGGCCCTGAGAATATATTCCTAAGTAAATCCTTCACTTGAGATATCTTGAGGGGGATTCTCTAAGCTGAAACGGAGAGAACTTTGCCTACAATGCCAGGTGCTAAATCTTATTTGTCCTGGCTTCTCAAGCAAATCTCCCAATTTTGACTCAGCTCCTGGATTCGAGATCCATGAGGGACCCAGGATTGCGGCCACCTGGGTGAAGGCCCGTGTGTGGTCACTGGTCCTCCCTCACCCAGCTCTGTACCCCACTGTGGCTCCAAGTGGACTTCCTGCCCAGTGTCCCCAAATTCTGAGAAATGCAGTTATAACAAAAATCAACTGAAAGGTGAATTTACTTTTCCCAACACTTCAAGTTCACAGCGAACTCTGGCTTCAATCCAAGTTATAAGTCAGCCTCTGAATGAGGCCCCAGGGAATGAGATGATAGAATCCTTATGTTGCATTCTTTTTTCCTTCCCAAAGAACAGATGTGCATTTTATCAGATGCCTTTTCATCATCTCAAATCATCTTACTAAATTGAAGACTTTATGGGCAGAATAACTGCCAGGCCTTGCCCAATTCCTGCCCCACAGTCCTCCCCTTCCCGGCTGCTGACTCTAGTCTGTGGGCTCAGTCCGCCCTACACTGTGGCTAGCCCTGCCCTAGGCCGGGGGTGGGGAGTGGTAGATGTGGAGAGTTTAGGCTCAACATGGAAGGGTCTCAGCAGCACTTTACCTTTGACCCAGTTTGGATCCGTGTGCTCCTGCCTAATTTCTGACCCTTGTCTTCATTTTATTCTCTCAGGCCAAGTCTCCAGCTTATTGTCCTCCCTAATATCCATGCCCCAGAAGGATTGGGGGTCCTTGCCTTGTCCTCCCAAGCTTGCAGCACAAAACTAGAACTTCCCGTGAGTTCGACTAAAGGTCCTTCTGATGCTATTTGCCTGGATCTCCGCTCTTGCCCTCCTGGTGGCCCTGCTTTGCCCCCTGGAAGGCCCTGTGCCCCAGGCTGGATCCCCAACACCAACTCCTGCCTGGATGACAGCTGTCACTTGGGGCCTTCCCTCTGCCTACTGGACCATGCCTCCTCTGGGAGGTTGGTGGCTGCCCCACATCAGCAGGGGCTTTGGATCCCAGGTCCCCCTGCTCCAGAATGCCCCATTCCTCCCACACTCTAAAACATGGCCATAATCCCATCCATCATTAACGCTCCATCTCTTGAATGGCAAGAGAGAAAGTGGGCATCCTTGGTGCTGAGCACAGAGGAGGTCCCCAATTAGCACTCGCTACTTGAAAGAAGGAGGGAGGGAGGGAACGTTGGTGTCAGAGGGTCAGCAGAGCTGTGAGGCAGACACATGCCAGAGCAGGAGTTCAGCAAGTAAAGATCAATTTCTATACCACAGGAGCCAAGGAGAATTCTCAGAGGAGAGCAGGGATGATGGGAGCAGTCAGCTGGGGTGGGGGGCGGTGGTGCTGCAGGTCTGGGGGGAGAAGAGATGAAAGGAGCCCTGGATGAGTGAGCGGGAATGCTGGCCCTCCCTCTCCGGCATGGAAAAGACCTAAGGACTGCATTCTCCCTCCGGGAATCTATGTGAGGGGCCACGTAAAGATAAGCTTTTGGCCACATGGCTAAATGATGCCTTTTTCGGACACTTCCCACGAGGTGGTCAGGGCTTGCCCAGCTCGAGGGCACCATCCCCTAAGCATCTCTTTCATGGCTGGTACCCCACATTCAGGTGCATCCTACATTCAAGCCAACAGCCCTAAACCCGGCTGACCTCTGGGGGGAGCAGAGGAGCAGCGAAGCGCGGAGGCCACCAAGCACTCCTGAGACTCGTGGCCCCATCCACAGATCACAGGTATTTGGCACCTTTCTCAAGCTGAACCTGATGCCAGAACAAAAGAAGAAGAGCCAAGACCGAAGACGAGTCACGGCTGGGATAGGCCGGGGGATGCAGCAAGGCACACACTAAACGCGACCTGAGACGACAGAGGGCACGACGAGGTGCAGCCCCGATGGCGCATGGAACTTTTCCACATCTTTCCCCATCAGCTCTCAAGGCTGCTGATGGGGAGACCAAGTCTCCCTAGCTCAAGGGGACAGTGTCAGAGGTGAGGCCAGCAGCTGTTTCTAGAAGCAGTGGACTGTAGAGGCTAAAAGGAGGGCCTTTGACCTGAAAGTTAAGTCCTAATCTGGGTTCGGCCAATAATCCCTTGTATTAGAGTTAGTTACACACCTCTCTGAACGTTAGCCTTCGTGTCTACACCAAGAGTACCCACCACCCAGAAGCGATGTGTCAAGGTTAAATGAGATCACGTGTTTAGACTCCGTAAGACATACACAGCATACAGCAAATGCTAGTTAGTATTACTCTTTGTCTTTGCTACCAGCATCTAACCCATTTTTGGGTCTCTCTCTGGCAAACAGTGCAATCCTAGGGTTTGTCTCAGGGGGACCAGGGAAGGCTAGGGAACTGACAGACATGTCCCACAGGTGGGTCAGCTCCCAGGGGCGCCGGCCCAGCTCCAGAGACCCCAGGGAGGGACTTCCCCTGGGACACAGGGGGAGGTGGAATCTGAGACACAGAGGTGGGCCAGAGAAAAGAGAGGACAGAGGAGGCAGCCCCGGCAGCTGTGATTACTGGGCACCTACCAGGGGTCAGGCCCCGGCCTAAGTGCTTTACCTATCACGCTTTTCGATCCCCCTGCAAGACAGGCACTAAAATCCCATTTTACAGATAAGGGATGAGTCACCCTACGCCCCCCAGCTAATCGATACAGAGCCAGAGGAAAACTGAGGCCCAGCTGACTCCACCAACCAAGCCTTTCTACATTGCATCTCTGCGAGGTCCGGAGGTCCACATAAGAAGAGCATCTCCTGCGGCTCTTCAGTGGGCGCAGTGAGACCAGGCGATGGCAACGCGTGCCGCTCCAAGTCATGGGCAGAGTGAGAAAGGAACTCTAGCAGCTGAAGGGTCCGCCAGGTGGAAGGGTCCTCAAGATGCAGAGAGGAGGCCCAGAGAAGGGAGGCAAGGTATCCAAACCTACGTCTTTCATGCCTGCTACTTCATTCTCTTGAACTCAGGAGCCCAAACCGCTGGGCTCAGGGAGACACCCACACGCTCACACAGACAGCAGGAATTTAGGAACTGAGGATTTAGAGGCAAGCTGGCTTCTTAAATAGAGCTGGACATGGCCCAGTGGCTCAGAATAGGCAAGACGTGGCCATCAGCTTCCATCAGAGCCAATAAGTCATTACAACCATCCCCCCTTTCCAAGTCTTCATGACAAAGCCTAAGAAATCAGAGCCATCATCCGGATGGAGGTAACGGCAAGGCGAGACCTCCTCTCCAGGCTTCCAGACATTTGCAAAGATGGGAATGTGCAACCCCGGCTTCCTGGACTCTTTGGGGAAGATACAAACAAACAAAAGTCCAAAACGTCAACCACATTGCCCTCCACCTTGTGTGGTTAGCAGAAAAGGTGTCTCGGAACTCGGAAATGGGGCTCTTGGGCTCTGCCCCATCCCATCGAAAAAGATGCAAGACGGTCGGAGAGTGTGTTTGTGCCTCTGTGTGTGTCTGTGTGTGTGTCCCGCTAAGTACTTCCTTCACTACACAGCTAATCCGATTAGCTGCTTTAGGAAACTCGGCAATGTTAATTCAAGGGTCCCATTCATAGAACAGCTTGGCCCATGGCTGCTCAGAGCTCCCATTCTTCTTTCTGCAAATAAAATGCACACAGAAGGACTTTCTCTCCCCGAAGAATGTGCTCTTGCCTCCTTGCCCCACACACATCCCAGAAGCTGCTGCCACTTCCTCTGGCAGCCTCCATGGTAGGGCCAGGGGCCTGTCAGAAAATGGGGAGAAAATAGAGCTTTTTCCACCCCAAGCACAACACGAGGCTAATTTTCACAGCGCTATCAACCCAGATGGGCTTCCAACCTGGCAGCCACGCTGAGTGAGTTGCATCAGGAGAGCACGCCAGCTGTAGGGCCCTGGTGGGGTCGTTGGCTTTCCCTGGGCTTTCCTGTCTTTCCCTGCAGAACAGGGACCTGGAGCAGAGGGCGCAGTTGGAACAGAAGGCTGAATGGAGGGAAAGTCGGGGCTGTACAATGTCATTCTGTTTGGCTGGAGGACGAGGAGAGGGAAGGGGGCTGGAGATGCAGGTTGTAGACAGAGCGCGGACAGCCCAGACCAAGGTCACACTCAGGAGTGTCTCTGCTAAGTGACAGGGAGCCACCAAGGGTTTTAAGGGTTGTAGCTGTTGTGTGGGTCTCTCGGGACGGCTCTAACAAAGAACCACAAAGTAGGTGGCTTGAAACAACAGAAATCCATTCTCTCCCAGTTCTGGGGGCTAGCCGTCTGAAATCAGGGTGTTGGCAGAGCCCTGCTCCTTCTGAAGGCTCTAGGGAAGGAGCCTTCCTCGCCTCCTGCTAACTAGGAGCGGCTCAGGCACTCCTGGCCGTTCCCAGGCTCATAGATGCTTCATTCCAGTCTCTGCTGCCCTCGTCACATGCCCTCTTCCTCCTTGCCATGTCTGTGTGCTCTCCTCTTCTTTTAAAGACTCCCATCACTGGATGTAGGGCTCATCTCAAGACTCTCCACTAATTATATCTGCAAATCCTCTAGCTCCAAATAAAGTCACATTCTGAGGTTCCAGGTAGACATGAGTTTGGGGGGACATTATTCCCCCACTCCGGGGGCTGCAAGGTCAGGGCCAGGAAGATGGGGAAGGAGGGACTAGAGGCAGGGAGACTGATTCCTCTAAGTGAATGACGGGAAGGCTCCCTGCTTGGAGTCCCAGCAGCTTTCTTCTGGGGCCAGTGCAGCACTCCATGTGGGCTCATAAACCAACCCAGGCACAAGGTCTTTGCTCACCCTCTGGTCTAGAGAAGCTCCAGCCTACCCTCCAAGTGATGGCAAAGGAACGATTACACGCACCTCGCTGTTCTCTATTCCTTCTAACTGGTAACATGGCAGACATGGTCCAGCGGAGGACCACACGGGAGCTGGGAAAGGTGGTTCTAGTCCTGGTTCTGCCACTCACTGGACTTAGGGCATTGGGCACCCCTAGGGAATGAGGCCACATTTCTAGGGCAATGAGACTGTTTCATTCTGAAGTCAAGAAAGCAGCTCCAAATTCACTGGAAGAACCAGGGAAAGAAGGCCGCTGGGGCTACATTGCAGGGTTCTGTGCCCTTCCTGCTCTGATCCCCTGCAGGGAGTCAGCAACCCCCCCCCAAAACCTCCTTCCCTCCCCCAAAACACAAGGGCACTAAGCAAAGCTTGAAAATGAAATAACCTAAATCTAAGAATACATCCTTTCACACATTTGGAAGCCGGAAGACGGAGTCAAGATGTGGTTCCTTTTTATTTATTTTTAATCAACGCAGATGTTTAAGGATCAATGCTCAAAGTTGTTCACAGCACCATTGTTTCTAACAGGAAGAAATTACAGAAGGAAAGGGAAACCCTCTTCATGTCCGTCTGTATGGGATTAGCTTGATGAATCATGGCAGAGCTGTGCATTAAGTGTGATAGACCACGATGTATCGCATGAAAAGATGTCTACGAGGTGGTGGTAACTGAAAGACGCAGGTTGCACCAGACGGCGTTGAGAAAAATCCCTTCTATGTTTCAAAAATATCTGTATGCACACAGCCTGAGCCCAGTGAGGCTGGAAGAATCCAGCAAACAGATAATGACACGGATCCCTGGGGCTGGGAGAACAGAGATTTTTACTTTCTACTTTGTATGATTTTGAGCTATTGGACCTTTTTTTTTTTTTTAAACTGGCAGTATTGGTTTCATCAGCAAAAACAATAAAAAATATTCCCATTCTGAAAATAAAATAAGTATTCTAGATAGATGCAAAGTACTATTGGCCCACAGAGAAAAGCGATCAGGATAAAAATCACTTGGCCATAAAAGCACACTAGGAAAAAAACCAAAAAACAAAAAAACCCATTCCAAGCTTGGAAAGGAGGAAACACCAGGTAGGTATATGTTTCAAAGGCCTCAAACCCAAGCTGCCAATGTTCCCTCCAACGCATAGTGAATTTCCCCCATTCTCCATGATAGCCTAAACCCTCCCAGGTCAATGTGCTTTCTGCAAATACTACTCCTAAGAATAATGAGGAGGTGGCAGAGTTGATATTTATTGAGCACTTATTATCAGCCAGGCACTGTGCTAAGCACTTTATGCATTTTCTTTTTGTCCTTTTAACATTACTATTCTCATTTGATAGGTGAAGAAACTGAGGCCCAGCTCAAAGATCCAAACCCAGAAGTCTGATCCTAAAGCCCGTGACTATAAGCAGTGCTTTAACCACCCTTCTGGAAGCAAAGCCCTGTTGGAGCTCTTCATCATTTAGGCCCATAGGAGATGGTTCCAGGTTCCGCCAATCTCTGCCAACCCCTTCCTTCTTCCTCTCCGCCCATGTTGGCCAGTGCCTTGTAGATACAGGGCCTGGGATACCTCCAACGGATCCCAAGACAAATGTGACGTGGACCCTGCCCTCTCTGAGCCCACAGAGAAGAAGAAGGAAAGAGAAGACTCAAGTTCCTAGACCAGAGGCTGAGCGTGTTGGCCTTGGAGGAGCTCCGTGAGGGAGGTGAAGGCAAGACTGTTAGGCTTCCCTTCACTGCAGCATCTTGAGAGAACCTTCTGGGCAGGCAGCTCTCCAGGAGCTGGCCTCCAGCTGGCATGGTGGCTGGCCACTCCCAGCCTCTCCCTGGGGTCTCCCACTCACATTCGCCAAGCCCCACGCTGGGCCATGGCAGGTCCCCCAAGGACAACACAAGGACCACTGATGAACATTCGTGTTGGTGAATGAGCTCCAACTAACTGCTGTGCTGGCCTGGAGGATGTGAGAAGGGTCCCCAAGCGAGAGAGACCATGTTCCCTCCCCCACAAATCCTCATTAGATCTTGCATGGATACCACTCCTGCTTTCCAAATCAGGAGGCACCCACACAGAATATAAATTGCTACAACCTCTCTGCAGAATAGACAGGATCTACTACAGCTGAGCGTAGGGAGCCGATGGCCCGGCAATCCCACTCCCAGTTGCCCAGTGGAAATGAGTGCTTGTGTCCTCCAAAAGATAGGTATAAGAACGTCAGTTGCAGCGTTACTGATCATAGCCCCAAACTGTGAATGGTCTCAATGTCCGTCAATAGAAGGATGACTGCGCTAGCGTTCGGTCACACGGGAGAATACCACACAACGACAGAGGACGAACTACTTCACTCAACAAGGTCAGAAAGCTGAGTGAAGTAAGACAGGCACGAAGAATACGGGCTGTGTGATTCTATTTCTGCAGGTAAAATGAGTCTGTGTGACAGAGGCCAGGCTAGCGGCTGCTGTGGGATGGGTGTTGACTAGAAGGGGGCACAAGGGAGTGTCTATGGTTCTGGAAATGTTCCAGGCCTGGGTCTGGGTGGTGTTTCTGTGGACACATGTAGAAGTTCCATCATCCTGTATATCAGAGATAGGTGAAGTTGGACATTTTTAAGTAGTATTGCAAAAAAAAAGTTTTAAAAATTTCAGCCACACAGAGATTTCAGTGAGGTCAACTTCTCTAGGCCTCCACGTAAGAACTGGTTAATTAGTAGAATTAGGAAGAGATGCTTCCTTTTGTTAGAGCTCAATTAAGGTCATATATATGGGTGTGAAAAGTAATGTGGCTTGTAAAAATCCATTTAGAATTCAAATAGACTATTCAAACCACACATGAGAGGCCTCAAAACTCCGAAGAAATTATAGTTACAGAACCACACACCAAAAAGAAGCTCTAAAGGGCTAAATTGTTCCTCCTTCCTCCCAACCTTGGCAGTGGGGTCCTTCTGACCTCCTGACAACCTTTGCCCTCTTGCTCTCCCCTCACCCCCCAGCCCCTGGGGGTGTTTGGACTTGGCCCAGTCCCTGGAGCTGATCTTATTCCTTATGAGCCGTGGCAGGTGTCCCCTTACTCTGGGCACATTCCCACCCACACCTCTGACAGGCACCCTCACCATCTACCCCTGCCAACCTCTCTACCACAGCCTGCCCCAAAGAGCCACCATCTAGTGACTCGGCATCTTTCTGCGGCTCCCTGAGGAAAGACGGGCCCTGTCATACTCCCCATGTGGCTTCCCCACTGCCTGAAATGTTCTTTTCTCAATTCTTGACTTCAAGAACTCATTCTCATCCTTTGACACACAATGCAAGAGCATCCATTCCCACAGTGCCTTTCCTGGCTCACCCACGTAGGCTTCTTCCCCTCACTCTTCTCTCTTCCTACTTCTCTCGGCTCATTACAGCCCTTGCTGTGAGGAAGTGCAGTTTATCTCTTCACCTGTCAGTCTCATTCCACTGGAGAGGAGCACCTCAGGGATAACATCTGCCATTGCCTGACAACTTGCTACGTGCCAGGCACCAGGCTAGCCCATTACCCTGGGACTTCGTACTCCCAACCCCCTGTGGCGCGAGTGGTGGTTTCATCCCCATTTTGCAGATAGGAGTTGTTAAAGAGCTTGTCCAGGTCTAAACCCTGTCTGCCTGGCATGAATAGTCTCCCTGCAGGCAGGGATTCCATCTTACTCCTCTTTTCCAGCACCGCGCCTGGCCATGACAGGGCCCCCCCAAAAGGGTACAAAGCTTCAGTTATGCAAGATAAATAAGTTCTGGAGATCTGCAATGCTACACTGAGCCTATAGTTTATAATACTATTTGTGCACTTAAAAATGTGTTAAGGGAGTAAATCTCTTGCATTCTTACCACAGTAAGTTTTTAAAAGTCTCAAAAGAAAGGAAAGGCGGGGGTGGGGGAGGGGTGGCAGGGAGCAGAGGCAGGGTAGCCTCGGGCACATGTGAGACCTGGTCACCAAAGAACCACCTATGGTGAGCCCCACCAGCCCTTCGGCCTCATAGTGCAGCCCCTTTTGCTCCTGCTAAGAATGGGGGTTCCCCAGAGCTGAGGTGTCTGAGACCAGCTGGGGGAGACAGGGGGGAGAACTCAAGAGACCTATCCCACTACTATTCCCTTCAGGATGGAGGCAAGGAGGGAGAAGAGTACTCAAAGTCTGAAGCCCCATCGTGTTTCCTGGCCCCACCGGGTTCCTGGTTTGTCTGCAAAACAATGCAGGGCGCCCCAAGCAAACATCTTTCCCAGTGCCACGCCTTAGCATCACCAACATGGAGCCCGGGTAGTAATTCTCTCCAGCCCCGGAAGTGCTGGACCCACCCAGAGGCGGACTTCCTGAGGGCCCATATATATGACCTTAACTTTTCACACCCATATATATGACCTTAATTGAGCTGAGCTCAAGTCTGAACCCTCTGAGTTGGAGCCTGAGCCTCCAGATAAAGAAGCAAGTGGAGATTTTCTTACAAGGATCAGCAAGTCTGGAGGCTCCCATTCCACAGCGCGCAGTGCAGAAAGAGCGTCCCCTCTGGTTTTCCCCAGACAGGTGGGCGTGGGACTGACAGGTCAAATACCGAAGTCTCAGTGGTCCACATCCACCCTTGCCAGAGTCCCTGACCCTGCTCCCCAGAGAAAGAAAAATGGGGGACATAATACTTGCCTGTGCTATGTCCCCCTTCCTCTCCTGACTGCTTGATCCAGTCTCTGGCTTTGTCGATGTGAAATAACTTCAGGTCCTCTTCATCTAAGGCAATGTCTCCCCAAAAGACAGCTGAAGAGGAAAAAACAAAAAAACAAAAACATAAATGGATCCATTTAAGCTGGAGATCAGGAAAAAAATGGATTTATTAATGCTCCACAGGACATGGGACATTGGGGAGCAAACTCTAGAAATGACAATCCATCCAGTCAAATCTCTCCCTGAACCTAACATATAGGATTGGTAGAGACAGAAGAATGGCACAGAATAATTCTGTGTGTCAGAGCCACAGGGCTGGAGCCAAACACCATGAAGATCAAGGTCTACGTCTGGGAGGTATTTTGAAAGGGCACCCTGTCTTACTCGAGCTCTAAGCAGCTCTGGGCAAAACCACCACATAGAGACAGCTGTTTCTTTCTTCTCCAGAGTCCCCAGGATATAAGAGAAAAGCATAATGTGATAAATGATACTATTGTTCACAATATTTGCTGCCCTTCCCTGGAGGAAAATTGTATTTCCTTGCCCCATTAATGTCAGAATTAGCCACTTCACCTGCTCTGATAAATAAATGGGAGAGAAACCTTCCAGAGTTAGTGCACAATTCACATGCCCTCTCTTCCCTTTCCCGAAAGACAAGCAACATTCCTGATAGGGGTGACTCTATCACCCTGGGTTCTAGAATAAATATGATGTGGAGCAGAGATATGGCTGATCGGGTTGGATAGCATAATGAGGAGAATAAAAACTGCAAGTTTTACAAGTCTCTGAGATTTGGGGCTATTTGTTACTAGAACACAACCTCTTTATCCTGACAAATACAGAAATTGCTATCAGGAGTAGTGTGCTTCTATAACAAAAATCCATTGTGTTTGGGCAAGGCAGTGGGTGTCAAGGAAACTGTTACTGAAGCCTGGAAGGAGGTGACCTACATTATGCAGTGATGGGGTACCTGGTAAAAATATGCGCGGATTCACTTGGAAGGCAGGTGATAAGCTGAATGAGCTATGGCTTTAAATGAAGGGACTGAGAGTCAGAATGTTAGTAGCACACCTTGGTAGCTGTGTTTGATAAGGTACTACGAGAAAGAAAAGGGTTTTATAGAGAATTGGGCAATTTACAGTGGGAATGAAAAGGCACAGAGAGAGTCTAGAAATTCAAGAAGAGCCAACCTATTCTCACCGCTAAGCAATAAAAGAAAAACTGAGAAGGCCTTCGAGTAACAAAGGCTAACTAAAACTTACCTTTGTGGTGTGGAGAAATGGGAACCCTCATCCATTGCTAGTTGGAAGGATAAGATGGTATACTCCCTATGGAAAATCATTTGGCAGTTTCCTAAAAAGTTTAATGTAATCTTATCGTAAGACCCAGCAATTCCACTCCTAGGAAATCTTCCCAAGAGAAATGAAAAGATATGTCCACACAAAGACATAAATTCAAATGTTTATAGCAACCTTATTCATAATAGCCCCAAACTTGAAAACAGCATAAATGTCTATCAGCTATTGAACACATAAACAAAATGTGGTATATCTATAAAATGGTAACCTATTTAGCAATTAAAAAGAACAAACTCTTGACATGCTATAACATGTATGGATCTTAAGAACGTCATGCTAAGTGAAAGAGGCTAGATGCGAGAGGCTATATATTACATGATTCCATTTATGCTAAATGCCTACAAAAGGCTAATTTATAGAGCTAGAAAGATTAGTGATTGCTAGGGTTGGGTGCAGGACTGAGATTTGACTACAAATGAGCACAAGGGAGCTATTCCACGTGGCAAAAATATTCTATAATTGAATTGTGGTAATGGTTGCACAACTATGAATTTACTAAAATCACTGAATTGTACACTTACAATGGTGAATTGTACAGTATGTAAATTGTACAAGAAATCTGTGTAAGAAAAAATAAACCACTCAACTTTATGGCAAGGACCCGTCAAGATGGTTCCCAGTACATTCTTTCAGTGGGAGAAGAATGGGGAGGGACAGGAGACCAAAAGCATGGTTCCCTCACAGAGGCCTAGCAAATGCCAGGTGCCAGCAACTAAGTCCAGAGAGAGAGGCATGTCTCGAAAACAACCGTGGTGTGGCCACCCCACGTGCAGCTGAATCAAACAGGAAGATGACTAACGTTTCAGAAGAGTATTGTGCCAGAAGAACCACTAGCACAGCCTGCAGGAGACTGCAACTGTTGGAGACTTAAAATGACCCCAAATGATCCTTGGGCCCGCAAGCTGAAAAAGATGGCCTCAGATATGCCCAATGAGAATAATTGAAAAGAAAAGACAGAGCCCCCCCGAATGAAGCCAGGGAGAGCCACGGAGGAAAGATGATTGGAGAACTATTGGCAGTAGGTGGAATCAGAGCCCTCCCCCGGAGAGTACACATGAGGAAGACACCTCGTGGCCTGCCACTGTGTCCTGTTCCAGCTCAAGAGCCAGAGAAGATCAGGGCACTAAGATGTAAGTTCTGAAAACAATAGTTCTGGGAACAGCAAAGAGTGCTGTGATTGATTAGTGATGTCTGCCATGGGCAAGAGTGGGAGTGGCACCCTCAGGGGGTATGTTTGCCATCAGATTCACTGCTTTCATCTTTAGGAGGAGAATCTGGGTAATACTGCAGCAGAAAAGAAACCAGAGGTCTGGTATATAAGCACTGCTCTTCCTAGTGTTCCAAATAAAATAAGATACTATCACAACACGTAAGAAAAAATGATGGATCAACAATTAGCACTAATTAACTAGCACTAACTAGCACTAATTAACTAGCACTAACTAGAATGAACAATTACCACTGTGCACTAGTACTTTCTGCAATGGTGGCAGAGCTCTTCGATATGGTAGCCAATAACTACATGTGGTTACTGGGCACTTAAAATGTGGCTGGTGTACCTGAGGAACTGAATTTTATGTTTTATTTTATTGCAATTAAAATTTCAATTGCTACATGTGGCTAATGGCTATATTATGAATACGATATAAACAATATAAAATAAAATTATATATAATATGAAATAAATAATATGATATAATATAAAATAAAATAATAAATTATATTTAAAATAGCAGCAAAAGGCAACACATATCTAGGAATAACCTTGATACAAAAAGTGTGATACTATGTCAAGAACGTAAAATTCTACTAAAAGCTATAAAAAGTCACTTGACATGAAAAGAAAAACATACGATGTTCCTGAAATGCTCATTCTTTTCAAATTAATGTGTAGGTTTACTATACTTCAATCAAAATCCCAAAAATGCTTTTATTATTGACAAAATGATATTAAAGTTCATCTGCATAATTAGGTGATAATAGTGAAGAAAGAGTACTAAAGGAAGACTGGCTTCGTTGGACTAATTAATACGTTATATGTTATAACATATATGTTATAAAAATACATGGTATAAATCTGTTATAAAGCTACAAGAACCCTGCAACATAGAATACTCTGGAAGCAATCCCTAGGTTATATAAGAAAATTCATATATGAGAAGAGGGCTCATAAATTTGTGGAAAGAAGGGGACTAACCAATGAATTATGTTGAGACAAATAGGTTAGCCGTTCGAGGAAAAATCAGACAGGCTTTGAACTTATACTACACTAACATAAAGTCCAAATAAGTAAAAAAAAAAAAAAAAACCAAAAAACTAAATTTTAAAAATAAATCAACAAATTGGCCGAACAACATTTAGAATTAAATGAGTTAAGTCTCTGCATTCAAAACACATAGCTATGGAATTCTGACCAAAAGGCAAAACAGGACCCCTGGCAATCTCCTAAGAGAAGCTCTGGGAGGATTCCCATCATCCACCAACCCTGGCTACTAAAATGTAATCCACAGACAAGCGACAGCATCACTATCTCCGAGCTCCACGGAAATACAAGATCGCAGGACCTACACCAGACCTGTTGAATCAGAAGCCGCATGGGAACAAGAGTCCCAGGGAGAGCGCGTGCGCACTAACGTGTGAGAGGCATGGACCCAAGGCACCAGAGATTTTGCTTCAATCCACCATGCCCCCGGGGGCACAGGCTCCGCTGCACCTCTCTTAATGCCTGCTATGGCTGTAACGACGAGGTCCAGCAGGGTAATTCTTCACAGAAATATAGAACCTGAGAGGACAGGCCAGAGGAATCATCTAAAATGCACATCAGTGAAAAAGCCATGGGCTTCCGTCCTGGCTGACCCCACTGAACTCCAACCTGCAATTTAGGGAGTTGTCACAAGGTGGTAGTGTTTTGTTAGGAAGCTCTGGCTAGGAACCATGTGGGGGAATAGATTATGAAATACAATAAGAAAAATGCTTTTCAGAATCCAAAAATAGAAATCTTTAAAGTAGTCGGATATAGTTTTAAAGCTACTATATAAGAAACTTGCAAAGATAAAAGGAGACTAACTTTAAAGAAATACTTTCTAATGATAGCTAATCAGTGATGTGCTGATTAAGTAACGATTGGCTAGGGGAGAGGAGAGCCCTGGTTTGTAGCGTTTGCTGATATCCCTGGTGTAACTCCCACCTTGGCTGATTTCAAGATGGCAGAACGTGGTGTTGGGAAAAGGAGCATACTACGGGCTCTCACAAGCTTGCAAGTGAGAACCAGCTCTAGCACACTACTGTAATAATAATGATGAGCATCTATAAGGTTATGTTCCCCATATGATCCCAGGTGTATGCCTGACCCTCAAGGCTTCAAAAGATGACCAGGAGTCAGCCTTGCAGGGAAAGACTTTCATCCCAGGATTCTCACAGCATCTTGCCCTGCCTGTCTTTTCCCATCTACAACAGAAACATACAGCACTCTGTCTCGGGTACCAGGCCAAATGCATTGTATACGTCAACCTCAAATGAAGGACCAGAGAGGAGATAAGACTTTGCCAAGGCCATGCAATCAGGAAGAGTCTTCCCAGATGTTTTAAGTTAACAGAGGTCTCCCGGATTTCCAAGCCAGATTTCCCCCTGACCAAGCCACTCTTCCCAAAGTTTCACATTCTAATAACAAATGTGGCATTAAATAGCTTTCCTTACTGCAGGACTTCTCAGAGCCTTTACAACCCTAACGAATATCATGAGTCTCCAAGAGAAAGAAAATGCAGCCTTTCCCAATGTGGTTTGCCCTGGAATCTCTTTTCACTGCATCGTGATCTAAGGAACACATTTTGGAGACTGTTTTGGAGACTGCTCAGCAATCCTCCAGGAATTATAGACTCTGAGGCCTAGAAGGGGCCCTCCTGGTCTTCAGGTCCAACCCGCCCACTCATGCCTGAATGGCCTCACACACTTCCAGTGACACAGAGCTCATGTCCTTCCAACGCATCCCCCTTTATCTTGGAATAGCTCTCTCTTTTTCTCCCAAATCTGATGTTCCAGTTCTTCTCTCAGGAGCAAGGCACTGAAGAGAAAGGGATTGATCATTCTTGAGCACCAGCCAGATGCCAAGCTCTCACACTCCTCTAACCCTGTCGAGAGCAACTCCGTGAAATACACATCATCACACTCATTTTTCGGATGAGAAAAGCAGGCTCAGGTGATTAGGCAATTTGCTCTGGACCACCTCTCAAGTCTACTCTCAACTGCCGTCCATCTTTGCCTTAAAATGATTCATGCTGCTCCGTGAGGGAGGGAAGCCTACAGAGGTACTAATTTAGCCTGGGGGTAGAATCAGCAAAGGCCTCACAGAGGGGTGACACTTGAGTAGGAGGATGACTTATGAGCAGAAGTTTGTCAAGTGGACAACAGGAACAAAGGGCGTGCTGGCCGAAAGAGCAGCATGAGCAAAGGCCCTGTGGTGAGAAGCAGCAAGGCAGTGTCAGGACAGGAGCAGAAGGGGCCCGATGACGGGAGCCTGGTTGATGTGGGGGACCTATTCATGTGGACTGCCAATAACAGCAAGAGCAAGGCAGGATGTGAGGCCATGGGAAGTGAGGGGCTGGGCAGGGGAAGAAGAAAGGCTCAGTCACCAGGAACAGAATCTGGGGCTGTTAGAGCACCCACAGTGGAGCTGGTCACAAGGAGCCCCTCACTTTGGTACAGCCCTTCACAGTTCTCTGTGACTCTCCTCTCCTCCCCACCACAGACCCCAGACCCTAACTCAGAGCCTGCTATGTTCTGGGCCTTCAGAACGTGTTCATAAGTGACAAGTGAGGGCATGTACGCTCCCCGTTAAAGTCACAGGGGAAGGCAGAGCCAGAATTGTGAGCCCCATTTTATGGGGGAAAATAAGGCTTGGGGGAGTTAACAACTAGCCCACGTTTACAATCTGTCAGAAGTGGGTGGGCCTTGAAATCAGACCTTTTGGCTCTAAACTTGGAGCTCAGTTCACTGCCTCGCACAGGACCCCGTCTCTCGAATTGGAGGCTGATCCCATGGTGGGGATGATCTAGGTGGGGGTTGACCCCATGGTCAGCAGTAAGAGCGCTGTTCCCAGAGGAGCCGCTGGCCTGACTAAGGTTTCGCAGCCCAGCAAGGGCGTTTTGAGGGGACAGAGTGATGGAGGGGTTGGCCAGGGTACTCCTGCACATCCTTCCCACCTGAGATTCTGAAATTCTGGTTGGGGGATCCTCGGGGTGTTATGTGGTCCTTGGTTTGGGTCCTACAAAGCTGGGAAGCCCGTGAACCAAGCAGAAGCCCAGCCAGTCGGGGGAGGACCCTTTGACTCTGCCATCACCCTCTGTCACCAACCACACCCTCCCTGGACTCTGTTTCCTGGCACCCTGAGAGTGGGAAGCCCAGGGGGGCTTACCCAGCTTGGGGATGCCCCCGACCTTCCCAGCCCACCCTGGCTGCAGGCCCCACTCCATCCTGGGGCTCACTCCAAAACCTACAGAGACCTGGATCTACTGCCCCATGGGAGTGACTTCCCACAGGTGCTCCCCTCCCCCCCTCCCCTTTACCAACCAGGCCATTTCCTCACCTTCATATCTCCACTTACAACTTAGGCCTGAGCTAAGAGGTAGTCTATTTTTCAATCAGCTTCCCTCATAGGGACCTCATCACCCACGTTCCACCACAGTGCTGCATCTCAGGACATGCCAGCCCAGATTAAAGCCGTATGGAGCCCCGGGCATCACCTATACTCAGAAAGAGGGGGTCCGGATGCTGTGTGTGACATTGGACAGATAAATTTTCCCTTTGGTGGCATTTTCCTCACCCAAACAAGGAGACAGCTGAACCAGCTTGGCCCTTCCCAAGTCATGATCCACAAACCACTTGGGTTCCAATCGTCTAGGGAGAGTGTTGATAGGACGACCCCCAGGCCCCAACCCAGGCCTAGGAAACCAGAATCTCTGGGGACAGGACCCAGGAATATGCATTTTAAATTCATGCCCCCGCCCCCACACGCAGGTGACTCATGCTCACTGAAGTTTGGAGAACGGCGGGGTCCACTGCCTCTGCTGTCCCTCCAGCGCTAACGTTTGATTTCCCTACAGTTTCTGTATCCACCCCCCAGGGCCTGCCCTTTGTCATCGCGATGACAAGCCACGCAGGAAGGATCACGCTAATGCTCCGTTTAAGAATCGCCGAGAGAGAAGCTGGTTTATCAGAAGAACTAAATAGGGCGCATTCTGACATGGGAATTCCTCTCAGCAAACAGGCTGAGGTAGGTAGGGTGCAAAGGCCCAAGGCGGGGACGGTGACAGGGAAATCCTACCCAGAGACACATTTAGTTCACTTCAAGTTTCCAGCAGAGGGATTTAACAGGTTTAAAGCAGTTTTCTGTGAATCTTTGTCAAGGGAGTGTATGTACAAACAAACAGGGAGGGTTTTTTTGGTTTTTTTTTTTTTTTTTTTAGTAAAAAGTTAATCGGCTTAAAGTGTGCAACTAAATAAGCAAAGCTTACATTAAAGTGACCCACAGAGAAAGGACCCCATAGAAAGAAAGTTCTAGGAAATACAATATGGCCTCTATGTTCTTTTGTAGTTTCACGCTATAAATATTCATGGGGCGGTGTTAATGGGGTCCACAGCTCTATGCAACCACAATAGTTTTTTTGTTTATTCTCAGGACCATGAACTTTGAAACCATGAACCTAAATTTCAGGACTCTGCATTCAGGCGTATTTGCAGAGCACAAGGGGAGAGGTTCGGGCTCTCAGAGGACAGAGGAGAGGAAACCGGGCGAGATGTGAATCACGCCTCCTGGATCGTTTGGTCGAGATTAAAGAGTAGGGTCTGTTTACGATGGGAGGCCTCCTGTCTCAGGGTTTCCAGCTGCTCCAGCTTGGGGAAACGGCCCTCACGAGGCACAGAGAGCTTAGTTAGTCAAGCATATGGCAGAGAGGAGTGGGGAGTTGGAAACGTTTTAATTGGATCAGATTCGTTGCAACTTTCACATGCCTTAAAAAACTAGTCTGAATCATGGAACTTCTAAGCGAGAGAGAGTTTAAAAGTCATCTAACCAATGTCCTTCTTTTCCATGTGAGGAAACGGATCCAGGAAGGTTAGATGACGTGCTCAAAATATCATATCCCGAAGCCGTGTCTACTGACTCTCAACCAGCGCTCTTTCCATTTACACCAGGGATGGCAAATACGAGAGAAACACGTGCTCCCCTCCCCCCAGGGCAGATGTCCCTCATCACGGCCCTCCCGTCCATCCCAGCACAGTGCTGCAGAGGGCCAAGCACGAATTGATAGAGACGGCACATGAGCTGGGCACCTATTTGCCATCTACACCCTACACTAGGCTGGCAACATTCATAACCTATTACCTATTGGTTCCAGCTAAGGATTTTCTATTCAGAGTCACTTACAGCCTGAACTCAGCCATCTGAGAGTCTGAGACTGCGCAGCAGAAACACAGCCGGCCTTAGACTTAATAGGGCCCTCCGTGTTAAAGGTCGGTCAGGACCGAGGAGAGCACCACATACAGAGGGCTGAGCTCCGAAGGCTGGTTCCCCCTCAAGAGAACCCCCGGCCCTGCCTTCTGCCTTGATTGGCGCCATCCTGTTTTACAGATGAGCCAAGGGAGTCCGGCTGGTGCCCGGGCTGGTGGCCACCGAGCTCGAGGCCGATATGGCCTCCTGCCTCGCCCCTGCCTCTCCATCACATCGTGGCTGCCCCAGCGCGTCGCAAGCCAGGCCACATCTATGCTTTCCACGCAAGACTCGCTTGGCTTAAGAAACACCTGCTCGGCTATTTCCTAGAAAGAAAGGATTATCCACTAGACTGGCAAGAGCAGGAAGGTTGGCCATATTTGCAAGGTTATTTACGTTTTAGAGCTCGAAACAGATTTCATCTCATGCACTAAGTCCCCTCAATTGGGCATGTTTCTTGGAACACAGTGAAGTGACTTCTTGGGCCCACAAAAAAGAGCACCATGGTCAGTTAGCTGTGTCTGCCTCTGGCACGGGGGAGAAGCTGCATCCCAGGTGCCACACACTGGCCATTTACACACGTATGTTTTAAAGATACTGCAAGTATTTCCATCCATGTATAAGAACATCTACAGCAAGTCCTGAGCTACAGTTAAAGTTATTCTTTCTAGGGGGCGCCTGGGTGGCTCAGTGGGTTAAGCCTCTGCCTTCGGCTCAGGTCATGATCTCAGGGTCCTGGGATCGAGCCCCACATCGGACTCTCTGCTCAGCAGGGAGCCTGCTTCCCCCTCTCTCTCTGCCTGCCTCTCTGCCTACTTATGATCTCTTTGACTCTGTCAAATAAATAAATAAAATCTTAAAAAAAAGTTATTCTTTCTATACCTACTCTCCACCCTCTCTGCCCGGCCCTAGATGGTTGATCCTGTGGGCTGTATCCTCCACGGCCCCCTGCTCTCTGGCTTCTGAGGGCAGTAGACCCTCAGCAGTAGACCCCGGCAGACGAGACAGAAGAGGAGGGAGAGACACAGGCATGTCTTCCCTTCTTTCTCCCCCCGTTTGGTGCCGTGTCTCTCACAGCAGCTGCATCCCTCAGCCACTTCCCCTCCTGCTCGGTTCCGGCTCCTAGAACACCGCCCCCTCCTCCCCATCCCTTCAGCCACGGGGGTGGCTTGCTGGCCTCTGGGCGCTTCGTGCTCTTCTTTGTCCCTTAACCGTGCCTCTGTAAGTAGTCTCTTCATGAAGGTCTCTTCGATCGAAGCATCTGGGGGAAAGTCTGTCTCCCGCTGAGACCCTGGCTCGCATTGTTCTAAGAAAAATCCTTCCGTTATTGCCACAGCTAAACAGGACGATGGCATTCAGACTGGTAAGGGGATTGGCTACTTTGGCCTAAGAGCACATTTTCACCACTTCATTCCAGCGGAATATGACTTACTGTGATCTCACACTCACTGTGTTCCCAACCTGAGCTCATAAGCCTCTGTGCAGTGTTAGAGAGAAGGGTGCAGTTTAGGTCCTAAGAGCCAGAAGCTTCTTGGGCTATAATTTTGCATCTTATGTGCCTGATTCCAGGACCAGGCATATCTCATAAGCCCTAATATTTCCACTGTGAATGATCTTTCGTAGGGCCACAAGTTACTAGGGCAATTATGCCAGACTCTTTCAGAAGACAAAGGCCCACTGGAGACCCTAAGTAGTGCAGAGAGTGGAAAGATATGCAGGCCCAGGGTAAAGGAGACCTGACATCCACCTCCAGGCCATAGCTGCCCACAGCGGTCCATGTGACCTTGGACAAGTTACTGCACACCCCCCAGGCCCTCAGGGTTCTCATAGGAAATGTGAAAATCTTAGAATAAATAATCTCGGTGGTTTCTTCTAGCTCTAACAGTCTACAGGATTTTACTCTAAGATCTTACCTTGTATATCTGTTTAATGTTCAGTAATAGTAACGAGCTTATCATCATTGTGACTAAATTTTCTTCATAAAGGTCCAGTAAGTTTAGGTGTGGCGGAGATCGCTTATGGCCCACCAATACCTCTTCTCCCTTCTTCCATAATAACAGAATCCCTACTTTTCAGTTCCAGGCCTTCCCGAAGAAACATCCGCTCGACTCCCATGCAGCTATCTGTGGCCACATGACCAATGAGATAGTAGAAGCCGACGTGGCAAACGGCATCTCCTGCGAACCTTCTTCTCATACATTCTTGGTCCCTCTTTCTTTTCCATGTCTCCCATGTCTAGACTGTGTTTGTGATGGCTTGAGCTCTGGCTTCCATCTTGGGCCATGAGGACACAGGACTCAAGCTTGGGGCAAGCTGTAAGGAGACTGTATCCTGGAGGGTTTCCGGGAGCAGAAGCCATACAGGATGGCCTTGCATTGCAGAACCTCCAGACTCTGATGTGAGAAAGAAACTTCTAGTTTGTGTAAGCCATGTTCCAGCTACCAATATATGGTTTCTCAGCTCTAAATCGACCCTTCTTGGTCATGCTTTGGGATGCTGGAGCTGGACCCTCAAACCATTACTCCTTTGCCAGCTGGCACAACATTAGGCTTTATCCGTAGAAGGCACTAGAGGGATAGTGCCCGAGGAAGGGATTTTTCTTCCTGGTTCCAGTGGTCTCATCTTTCTTGTTCCTACAGAGTGGCTGCCAGCAGCGTTCGGGAGAACCACGGGTGTCCGCCCTTCAAAGTTCGGTCTGCACTCCAATGGGTGACTCCCCACTCATCAGTCTTTGCCTGTAGCACCTCAGCGAGCTTCTCCAACTCCTAGTGAGCCGCAGCCACACCCTCTCCTATGAAGTTAGAAGTTTCTTGTGGGTGGGGAGGATGGCCTCTCTCAAGTTTACTCCTTCCTTAGCAATCGCTCCCCGCGTCTGCTGGTTCTGTTTTCCTTAGAGTTCTCCAGTAGCCACTTCCCTTTTGCTAGTTTATAATCCTTTATATTAAATTTTTGAATAAGTTTCTCAAATTACCGGTGTGATTTCAGGCTCCCAACTGGACCCCGAGAGACATAGCCAATTAATGCGAATCCATTACTAGCAAACCCGAAATCTTAACTGATATAGCCACGCAAATCACCATGAAAGAAGTGAATGATATGGTATGGAATAAACATTCTGCTTTTCAAAAATCTTTTCTCCAGAAATTATTTGTGACAAACATGGCAGATAAAAGGTTGAAGTTCCTAAAATGTAACAGTTTCTGTAGAATGTTAAAAAATGACCATCCAATTAGAAAAATGAGCAGGAATAGAAGCGGGAGAAAGCTCACAGATAAGAAGAAAATAAGAGGAAATAAACAGCATAAGCAGGAAATGCACATAGCAAAAGAAATACAAATGGTCAAAATAAGTTGTTAAAAGTTCAAAATCCTTTGTAAAGGACATACTATTACAATATAAAAGTAAATTGAAGAAATCGCAAATTATTCTTCTCTTATCAAACCAGCAAAGATTTTTAAAACTAGAATACAGAATGTTAATCTTCATGGAAGTTGAAAGGTATGAAAAAATGTGAAGGGCAGTTTGAAAAGAAGAATCAGAAGCTCTAAAAGCATCTACACTCTGCCTCAGCAATTCTACACGTAGGGATCTTTTCTAAAGAAATGATGTTAAATGCACAGAAAAATCTAGTAACAAGGATGACTCCAGCATCACTGTGTATAAGAGCGAAAGAAAAGATTGGGGGAAATCTCTGTGCCCAACAATAGGGGACTGATTAAACAAATTATGGAGCATCTATACAATGATGTACAAAGTAACTTAAATCAACATTATAGAAGTACATGTATTACATAAGCAGCTTTACTATCATGGAAAGAGGGTCATGCTACTAAGTGAAAATGAATCACCAGCTGGCTCAAAGCAGTATGTATAGCATTTAAAGAAAAAACATAAACACGCATAAGACCTTTTTGGAAGAATATACAACCAAATGTTAACACTTCTAGACCATGGAATTACCAGTAATTTTAGTCTTGCTTGCTCTTTCTATTTTCTAAATGTTCTCCAGTGGATGTGTTTTAGCTGTCTAATTAAAAAAACTGTTTTATGTTAAAAAGTAATCTCCTTTTCCTGCCCACCTCAAGAACACCCCAATGCTTACTGAACTCATTCACGTTTCAACTCTGATCTTGAGATGCAGCTCAGCTTGGGACCTCTCTCACACACAGACCCACAATCTCCCTCCCACCTTCTCTTCCTTTCCATTCCCGAAGATGTAGCCCAAGTCTGGTGCTCATGCTCCCAGGCCTAGACCTCCTGCTGGTCTTCCTATTTCCTGCTTCTACAGATCCTAAGCCTTATATGTCTTCATTATAATAATCCTCTGCTCAAGAAACATCAATAGCTCCCCATTTCTTAAGGGATATGTTTCAAATGTCTCAGCTTGACATCCATTGTTCCAAGCTTTTTCAGTCTTGTCTCTGCTACTCTGCAAAGTAAACCGGAAGCAATCCCCCAGCTCAAGACACATCAAAAGCACTCCTGCTACCTCACCTTTACTCAGTTCCTAATGTGCACCCCAGCTTCTTCAAATCCCATCCGTCCTTCTAGGCTAAGATCAGGGCTTACCACCCCTGCTTACCAGGAAGGCTTCCTCGATTTTCTTATGGTGATGTCTACCTTTCCCAAACCACTCTGGTATCTCATTTGCTCAGTTTTTCATTTGGCAAATACCACTTGAGCCCCCACCTTGTGCCAGACACTGTGCTGATGACTGGGAAACCAAAGGGACTAGTTTCTATGCCATGGAGCTCATTGTAACATATGGAGATAGACATTGAGCAAATAAATAATCACACCACTGGCTATACCCAGTGATGGAGGGTGAAAGTGCCATGCAGGGAAACAAAGGCGATGAGAGAGTTAAGAGAGGAGTCCTGATGGAGATCAGGGCCCAGGAAGGCCTCAGAGGGTTAGGGGTGGAGGGAGCAATATGTAAGCTGAGGGTCCTAAGCAGATCTGATTTTATAAACATGATCAAACGTGCATTTCAATAGGTGCACTCTGCCTACAATGTGGAAAAGAGATCGTGGGAAGCAAGTGGGGCAGCAGGGAGATGGGGTCAGGCAGTGCCCCAATTAGCTCAGCGGGGAGCCCACCTCAAGACCAAACAGCGGCAGTGGAGACAGAGGGAAGGAAACTGCACGAGAGGGGAAGGAAGAGACAGGCATCTGGGATGGCCCCGGGGTTTTTCTGGTTGAAGCACCTGGATGGACTCTGGTACCACGCGGTACCTGCCACCACGGAGCCCAGCCCTCAGGAGCTGAGCTGACTCTGAGCCCAGGGTGAGAGGATGGCAAACCGGGGCCAGCTCAGTGAGGAGAACTGACCCGGGAACGTGAAAAAGAGTTAGGGTGGAAGGTAGTCTGTTCCTGTGGGAAACTGGCTCAGGCAGAACTCCCTTCGACGCAAAGCCAGCAACCCAGGTGGGAGGAAGTGGGGAGGCTTGGTGCAAATTGCAGGATGAGCCTGGAAATAAGTGGCCCGGCTGGCAGAGCGGGCAAAGACTCGGGGCTGAACGTCAACACTCAAGTGCTCGTGCAGGCGAGCTTGAGAATATTTACTGGTAATTGACAGAAGTGGTTAGAGGGTGGTGTGATCGTAGATAGGTCTGTAACCAATCAGCAGCAAAGCTCAGTTCCTGTTGCTATGTTTGCAACCAGGCAGAACTGTATTATGAGCAGGCTAAGAGGACACCATGAGAAACCTGCTCGTATGCAGTGGGTTTATCTGTCATCCCCCTCTGCTTCACGGATGAGAGCGAGAGAGCTGTGGAGCAAGAAATTGTCACTCACCACAGGCTACTCTCTGCAGCCCTGAGAGGGAGAGATAAGCATACACAGGCCACAGAAAGATTGTCACTTAGGGAGAAATTCCTAAATGGGGAACAACAGCAGGAGTAATAGTAACCATAGCAAAGAGAAGAGCTAACAATTAGTAATTGCTTGCTGAACACTTCTGTTCACTGCCTCATTTAATCCTCCAGCAAACCTGTTTGATGGGTTTTCATATCATTCCCATTTTCCACATGAGGAACAGGGTCCAGAGAGGTAAGGAAACTTAGTCAAAACCACACGCACGTAGTGAGGACAGAGGCAGGCTTCATGCCACGGGCTGCCTGAGGCCAAAAGCAGTCTCTTAACCGTGACTTTTCGCTGATCCGCTCTCCCAGACGGCCACTCATGCAGAGCCTCCCTGGGAAATATCAGCCCTCTAAGTCCTCTCCCTCCGGGGTGAAGAGAGAGACTGGACCCATCATCCTCAGCCAACCTGACACCAGGCACTGCCCCGGGCCTGCAGGGAAAGGGATGGAGGAACAGCGGAGGGGATGGATGCCATTCAACACTTTGTACCATTGTCCCTGATGCTTTGGGACTAAGAGTACCTTGAAGGCCAGAACGGTCTCATCCTTGTTGGAGTCCTGGCCAAGGACAGAGAAAAAGGTAGGGAGGAGGTGCTGGGCTATGGTGCTCTGGGAAGCAAGGTCACCAATGTGACCTTCTGGCTGGGCGGCACAGAGGTGCTTGTTGGCCACATGGAGGGCGCCAGGAGAAGGGAAGTGGCTCCAGGTTTGCAGAGGCCATGTGCTGTGGGAAGACAACAGGGGTGGAGGTCCTTGTCTCACCACGTAGGAGTTCAATGTCCCATGCACGCCCCAGCCTAGCCTCTCCCCCATGTGACACCTGGACCACATCTCTCGGTGCCCACAGATCGTTAAGAGGCCAGACCATCTCCCGTGAGTGCTCAGATCATCTCCTGGCTATTTGAGAGACCAGTGGAGAGAGCAGAAGGAAAAGAGCTTTGAAAACCATCAGGCATGGCCCAAAGCTCTAAGGCAATGCTGTAACCACTGTGAAAGCTAATATCGCAGTTCTCCTTTTGAAAATCACGGTGAGGGGTAAGAAGGCAAACGTTTGGGGATCAGTGAAGTTACATCCTCTGTTCAGATTGCTTGACTAGGTGTCCATAGCGGGACTGCGCCATCGTCAAAGGCGATGCGGGCCCAAATCCTGCTTGCACCTCAGCGATTTGCAACTTGGAGGAATAAATGCTTTTATTTATTTATTTATTTATTTTTAAGATTCTATTTCATTATGTGAGAGAGAGAGAGAGAGAGAGAGAGCATGAGCTGGGAGGGAGGAGAGGGAGAGGGAGAAGCAGATTCTCCGCTGAGCAGGGAGTACGTGGGGCTCAATCTCAGGACCCTGAGATCATGACCTGAGCCAAAGGCAGACGGTTACTGACTGAGCCACCCAGGCTCCCTGAGGAATGAGTGTTCTTAGAAAGAGGAGTGGCTGGGGGGAGCCATTGGCTGAATGGAGGCTCACACCCAACACCAGTCACACGTTTCCAAATAGTCAGGGGCTGGCTTCCCAGTGGGGCCTACACACCTGGCTGGCTTGCAGGGCACGGAACCTCCCCTCCACCCCTGCCTCAGCATCATATCAAGGAAGCCAGGGACAGGGGCGCTTGGGTGGCTCAGCAGGTTAAAGCCTCTGCCTTCAACTCAGGTCATGAGCTCAGGGTCCTGAGATCGAGCCCCGAGTCGGGCTCTCTGCTCAGCAGGGAGCCTGCTTCCCTCTCTCTGCTTGCCTCTCTGCCTACTTGTGATCTCTCTCCTCTCTGTCAAATAAATAAATTTAAAAAAAAAAATCTTTAAAAAAGGAAGCCAGGGACATTTGTGGCCGATCTGTTTTCATACCAAGGTGTTTGATGTAGAGGAGCTATTAGCATGAGCGTCGTCAGGAAACACCAAGCTCTGGAAACATCATCGGGCTTCTATTGTTCAGATCCTTGGTTTCCTGCCACTTGGAAACCTTGCTGAATTTCTGTGAGATGATAGTAATAAAAACAATACTATTTACCTACTATATCTACCATGTTCCAGGCACTATTCTAAGGCTTTGTTTATAGTAACTCCTGTCATCTTCATAATAACCCTACATGGTAGATATTAGTATCCACATTTTATAGTCGAGGAAACTGAGATTCGGAGGGCTGGGGTCCCGCAGCCACACAGTGGTAGAGCTAGGATCTGAAGGCGGGCGCTCTGTCTCTTGAGTCTGCCCACTGAGCCCCCAGGTCTCTCACAGCATGGAAGGTGGTGCTGTTTGTGGGACTCAATTTAATCCACGCACTTTTTGCACGTGACGGGTTCTTCCGGGGCCACAGGATTACTGCAAGATTTCACATTTACTGAAGGATTCCATTTGCTCCCAGGCTTGGGTGCAGACGCAGCAGGCTGGGGAGGAGCCTACGCAGGCCGTTTGTGTCCTGAGTGGCTGGAGAAGCAGTGAGAAGCGGAAGGTCCCGAACTGACCACGGGAGGTACTGCTGAATGGGACAACCCGCTGGCCTCTCCGCACCCCACTTCTATCAGCAGCATCTGCTTGCTGAGGGGGCCATGCCCAGCCCTGAGCTTGGTGGGTGCCCCGCAGATCCAGGGCTGCTGTGGATGGCTCTGTGGTTCAGCTCCTGCCCTCCTCTCCGTCTCCCTGGACAGAGGATTAAAGGATATGCTCCCAACATACGTGCCGCTCCCAGGAGAGGGTGTGGGACACTGATCACTGCAGGACTGGCAAGGAGAAGAAAGGGAACAATGGGCTCCACTGATGTCCGAGTCAGGGTTCCATGTTGGATGATACCATGGAGGACTATGTCTTCGGAACCTGAGCTCCGTCTACAAAGACAACGCCGGAAGTCACAGGACCACCACCATCAGGCAGAAGGTCTGGCATGAAGCTCGGTTTCCCCATGTGCAAAATAGGAACTGACACAGCTGCCTGTTTACTCCCGGGCTGGGTAAAGATCTATGGGGTGGCATTCCTGCTATCACTCAGCTCTTGGACCATGCTCACCCCAAAGGGGCCAATGTGCTGTTCCCCTTCCAGGCCTCTCCTCTCCCCGACACTGCCCGCCCCAGTGCAAGTCTTGACCACTGCTGGGACCACTAGGTTCTGTCAGGCATCTGCGGGCCACACTCGCTCTGCTTGCTTGAGTTGCTGTGTGTCTGTATGACACTTACTCAGGGGGCAAGACGCTGTATTTCCTCCTCCAACTCAGCCCTGGCCTGTCCTCACCTTCACTTCCTTTTTTTTAATCTTTATTGAGCTATAACTCACATACCATAACATTCACCCTTCAAGTACTTAGGAGACACTGTTTTCCAATAATTATCAGGTCTGAATTTAAGACTCCCTAACATGAACTCAACTGTTCCTCTATTACAAGAATTCGAATTCCTCTACGGTGTCAACAAGCTGCTCAGGAAGGAGCCGTGAGTGCCTGCTCGGTGCTCTGATGATGGACACGTCACTCACTGAGCGCTTGCCTGAGCCCGAAGCCGCGCTAAGCACTTGACAAACATGGAATCATTTCACCCTTTCAGCAAACCCTGAACCGTGAACATTAGCAGTTCTTTCCAAGCGAGGAAATGGAGGCTCAGAGAGGTTAGGTAACTTTCTCCAGGCCACAAAGCCCTGCACAGGCAGCAGATTTTGAATCCAGGTCCATCAGGTGTCAAAGCCTATGCTCTTAACCACCTCAGGCCCTGCCCCCAGGGCCCTTCAGTGGGTGACAGATTAGAAAGAGAGATGAACCAGATGCCGCTCCTGCCTGGAGAAGTGGGAAAATAAACATCCATTTCCATATAGCCCTGAAATATTTTGACTTCATCAGATCAGCGCCTGCCCATCAGTAAGGACACCAGAACAAGCAGGAATGAAAATAAAGTTGTAAAGGACCAGCTGCCCTCCCCTGAGTGTGGCCCGTGGGGGTGGGAGTCTGACAGGAGAGGGGAGGGGTGCCGGGGAGGCCCCCAGGAGGCACCACGGAAGCCTCACGACTGTGCTCAAGAAACCAGGGCACCTGCTCCTGCCATGAGGATGGAAACCCTGGGGGGACCACTTCCCAGGACCCCAGGACCCCCCAGCTCAGAGCAGTCTTAGGAGGCCTGCAGCCCACTGGGCCAGGTCTGCATCACTGCTTTCCAGGCTGAGCGCGAGCATGGAGGTCCCTTCAGCTGTAGACCCAATCCCCAGAGGGCCAAAGCCATCATTCCCTCCTTCAGCAAATACTGATGAGTACCCCACTGCATGCCAGGCACTGCTGTAGGCACTGGCTTACGACAGTGACCAACACAGACAAACATCCCCGGCCTCACACACTAGGACGTTCCAGCCTTTCATCGGCAATGTGAGGGCTGCTGGCAAGAGCCATCCCAGTGAGTACTGTTCTCGAGGGCTCTGAGAATCGGGAGCTGATTGGTAAGGTCACTGTGTCTGGGAGACAATGACAAGGTAGAGCAGGGCCCCACATTTCAGGCAGAAATGAGGTCTGAAAGTGTGGCGAGGGAAGGCGAACTTCCTCATGAGGAAGGAGTAGCTCCCAGACCAGCACCCTCACCACTGGCTCCTAAGCCATTCGCCATCAGCCATCAGCCCACTGGCTATATGCAGTTACATAGCAATATCTGTTTTTATCATTCGTGAACATGGAGTAGTGAGGAAGGCCCTGGTATTTATCAAGCCACCAGCTGAAAAGGAAAGCTGGCTGTCGGCCAGTTGCCTTGGGTTTAATACATCCAAAAGGCTGCACAGCACTTTACAGTTTACAAAGCGCTTTTGCATCATTTGAGCTTCCTGTAGACAATTTTGGTGATCTAAGTCACACATCCTCAGCTTAACGCTGGGCCATTCTGTGCAGCGCTGCATGTCTCCCCACCTTCCTGCTTAAGAACTTTTTCTGAATCTGTTAACGACCATGACATCTGGAAATAATGCCTGGAAGTGCACGGCAGGTCCTACTTTCCCAAACTGGCTGAGGCTATACCCCCGATTGCACATGCTCTTTTAACAATGTGACTTTGATCTTCCTCCCATGGAGAGCTGGGTCTATGTCCCTCCCCCCCGAATCTGCGAAGGCTTGTGGCCGTGGTGGAACTGACGATGTGCGGCTCCCGAGGCAAGGTCACATAAGGCCATACAGCTTCCGTGTGGTTCTCTTGGGATGTGTGCACTTAGAATCCAGCTGCCACGCTGTGAGGGAGCCCAACCAGCCCGCATGGAGAGACCACACAGAGAAGCCACTTGTAGGTATTCTGGCCAATAGTCCAACTGAGGTCCCAGGCAACAGCCAGCCTCAAACCGCCAGATGTGACTGGACAAGGCTCCAGATGATTCCAGCCCCCAGCTGTCAGGGTCCCCCCGCCCCCCGCAATCACCACCACTTGCAAACCTTCCCAGCAGAGGCTCGGACATTGCAGAGCAGAGACAAATCACCTCTGCAGTGCCCTTTCTAAACTCCTGCAGAATCACCAAAACAATAAAATGGTTGTTGTTCTACACCACTGAGTGTGGGTGTTTTTTTACATAGGCATCAAAAGAACAGGGAGCAAACAGTGAAGGACAGCAGGCTTTGGAGAAATGCTCCAGCCCCCTATTGTATGGGCAAGGAATTCTACGAGACTTTCGGGAAGCTTTGCGGAGGTAGTGGGTGCAAAACTCCATCAACAAAAGCAGCTACTTCAATTCACTTCCTTTGTTGGATTTCCTCCTTCCCTGTTCTACTCTTGCCGCTTCTTGGGATCACCTCCCAAACAAACTATGGATACACAAGTCCTTGTCTGAGGAATCCAGCTACAACTAGCCACAGGTCCGCTCTACAAGGCAAGTGGTTTATTCCCATTCCCATTCTGCAGATGAGGAGACTGAGACATGGAGAGGTAAAGTGACTCGTTCAAGGCCACACAGGGCTTAAAAGGGATAAGGACCCAGGCCTTCTGATCCTGAACCCAGCTAAAGAATTGTGGGTGAGAGCAAATAGGCAGAAGAAGCCCTCAGAAGCTT
The DNA here is from genome assembly GCA_028534135.1 of Potos flavus. NCBI lineage: Eukaryota > Metazoa > Chordata > Mammalia > Carnivora > Procyonidae > Potos > Potos flavus. The sequence goes on along the minus strand of CM052894.1, from coordinate 27,761,238 downwards.
TGCAAAGGTTGCTTTCAGAGGCATGGTGGTCGGGAGGATGTCTTATAATTTGCTGTCATTTGAACGCTTGGCTGCACTTACAGTATCAGATGAAAAACAAAATGGCAGAGTTGCAGACTGCCAGGCAGAGACTGTGCCCAGAAAGACCAGTGTACCTCACCAGCCCTAGGCCAGGAGGACCACACACATTCACTCCCACTCCACCAGCATCTGAAAAGCATATCTTCTTACAGCATTAAGTAGATTGCTTATTAGTAAATTTAAATGTTATAGTTTAAAACTTGCTTCAAAGGTCCACTTGAAGATGTTCTTTCGAGTTTCTAGAAAACCTGTTTGTAAACAACCTACATACAGCAGGCACTGTTTTAAGCACTCTAATCTATTAGGAATCATCCTCGTTTATAAACAAGGACACTAAGGCACAGAGAAATTAAATGTCTTGCCCAAGGCCGCACAGAATGTAAAAGGCAGAGGAAATGATAAAAATCGCAAATGGTAAAAGGTAAAAAAAAAAAAACAGTTTTAAAAATGGTAAAAGTGGTGAAATGGAAAACAGTAAAACAGTAAATGGTGAAACACTTACCAGTTTAGTCAGCCTCTGAGAGGCTGAGCTAGGAGCAAAGGTCATAGAACCACAGAAGACTAAATAGGAAGGAGCCAGGGGCACACATTCAAATGCCTGCAAGGTGTGAAGTGGGCACAGGGCAAGACAGCTGATGGACGTGGACCAAGGGAACCAGCTCCCTGGGCCTGTCCGTTTGCAACCCTAACAAGTCTAACCACCTTTCCTGCAGATGAGCAACTGAGACCCAGAAAGGAGAGGACTTGTCCAAGGTAACACAGCTCCAGGAGGCCAGGACCAGATCCAAGACTCTCCTCCCTGCACTGTGTCTGCAGCATAACGCACTGTGCCCCACTCAAGAAAGGGCAGGTGGGAGGCGTTTTAGATTCAGAGCCCTGAAGCCCTCCTTGTTGGCAGAGGAGTCAGAAGTTAGGACTTGACTTCCATAGGATGAGAGGCTGCCCCTGAACATTTGGTTTAAATGTGGAACCAGGAAATGCAGTATTCCCCCTGAGCAGCGAGGCATGTCCTTCCACGGATATCTCAGTGCCCTGGTGAACTGCTTTTTGTCCTTCCAGAAGGCTTTTCCTAGCTCAGGGAATTTCCAGAAGCATGGACAGACTGAGATGTGACCTTTTCCCCCAGGTCTCCCTTGCCATCGCCCTCTGCTGGCCACTCTTAGAATGAGCACAGCTGGAGGAGAGGCCCGGGCCACGGAAGATCAAGGATGGCCGAGGAACATGCCTGGAGCGGGCTGAAAGCAAGCTCCCGAGATCCTCTACTCCCCAGCCCTGCGCGCGCATCGCATCCCGGGTGATGCGAAGAGTCACAGAACACACATGCCCGGGTTATCTAGCATTTTCTACAAAATTATTGGAGAAAAATGAGGCTCCAAGAGACAAACCTGCCTTCCGGTTATTCCACAAGTTGAGACTGAGAGCTGGGGGGCTCTCCTAACAGACCTATGCCTCTTTCACCTGGATTTTCAGCACCTCGCATACCAGAGGCCTCAGTACATCCCTGAACAGACTGATGGCTTCCCGAGTCCAGGCCCCAGCTGCCCACATCGCTGCCTAGAGGCCACAGCACACATCCGGTAGAATCCAGGATCTGACAGGTTCGCTGGATGGTTGATTCGACCCCTTTAGGGCCCGCCCCGTTTTCACAGCCTCAGTGTCTGTCTTTTCCTGGCAACGCCACCCACCATTCCAACAGTGCTCCAGAAACTTCTTCCTGGTCACGGGCTGGGTCCCATGACGAACTGAGATACCTCAGTCGGGACATGCTACCTGCTGACGTTTTCTCAGACGACTCAGGAACCAACATTCCTGTCCACCCTCCTAACTCAGAAGCCCCACCAGGTACAGCAATAGGTGGGTATTCTGGAGGACTATTCCTGGGGTAAGACCAGGCCCCTCAAGACTGGTTTGAGCTTCAGCCTTCACAAGATTCTCAGGTCTCACAGCCCCTGGGTCGTCCCGCCTCCTAGGGACTGGTCTTCCCCAGACTTGGGCCAGTTCTGATCTGTCCAACCCCCAACCTTGCCCATAGCCGCTGCAGGAACGACCCAGACCATTACAGGACCACCTTTTACTCCATTCGCAGAGAATTTTCCCATACATCATGAGACCTCCTATAATTACTGTCCCCAATTTAGAGATGAGGGAACTGAGGCTAGCAGAGGTCTCCAGAGAGTGAAGAAGTGGGGCCACTGGCCATGGCGCTCCCCCAGACCCGGCCGACCACAGCACTGGGAGAGGAGGGAGGCCGCGCTCTACGCTCCGTGTGTTCTTCTCTGCCGGCCGCCGGCCACCGGCCAGGCGGGGTGAAGGGGGCCTCCCAGCCCATCCTCGCATGCGTCCCGGCCGGAGCTCCCCGGACTCGTGGGCTCTCAGGAACCTGCGCTCCGGCCCGGGCCGCGCTGACGCCCGCAGCGCTCGCGCCCGGAGGCCACGCCCCTCGGGACACAGGAGCCGGCTGGTGGCTCCGGGAACGGAGCCGCGGCGCCCGGGCCGAATGTGCGCCAGGAAGACCCGCGCGTCCCGGAGCGCCGCTTCCTGAGGGATTAGAGCACCTGCCGGCTTCCATCTCCGCGACCCCCAGGCCCGAACCACGCTGAGGGAGCTACGGGGAACTTTGCGGCAACTCGGGTCACGCGCATTCTCCCTCAGCTCCCACCTTCCCTGTGCCCACCGCACAGCTTTTCGGGTTTTGTTCTTCTCTTCGCAAGAGCGGGCACGAGATCTCGGGAAACTTTGCGCACAACTTGCAAACGCCGGGAACCCGGGCCAGGGCTCCCTCCGAGCCCGGGAGCGGCGCGCCCTGCCCCGCGCGTCCGGCGGCCGCTCGTGCGGAGCACCTGGCCGTCAGGCGGCCCGGGCGCCCGCCCTCCTCCGCTGTGGGAACACTCCTGAGGCTGCCACCCGGGGCGCGCCGCAGGCCCGCGGCCGGGACGTCCCAGCCGGAGTGGCATTGTTTTCCCGGGGAGCCGGGGAACCTCGGGGGAGGGGAGGGAGACGACCCGCCCCACAGACGGCAGCGCAGGCTTGCCCACCACTCATTTGCATTTCAAAGGCAAACTTCTGCTGGACTTCCCCGGCGGCGGCGGCACCTACCGGCTTTGCACGGGTCGTGGTAATGCTCCAGCTGCTGCTCCGCGCCCTCCTCGCCTTCCAGCGCCGAATAGTCCGGGGCGGCGTACGAGAGCTCCGCGAGTCCCCCGGCGCCGCGGGGCAGCGGCGCTAGCAGCAGCAGCAGGAGAGGAAGCAACAGTGGCACCGTGACCCCAAGAGCAGTCGCCTGGGGCATGGTTGCGAGGAGCCGACGGAGACCGAGGGAGTTGCGTGCCAGGGAAAGCTCCTCGCGGGCCAGGGACCGCGCACAAGGAGCAGGTCGGCGGCGGCGCGGCGATTACGCACGGCTGCCGCGCATGGCTCGGGCGCGGAGGGAGCAGAGCGCGGCGCCGCGGTCCGCGTCGGGGCGCCCGGGAAGCCGCCGCTCGGAGCTACTTGCCCGGCGGCAGAGGCTGCGGCGGCTGCGACTGTGGCGGTGGTGGCGGTGGTTGGAGCAGTGGCCGCTCCGCCCCTCTCCACTCGGGCTGGACTACACAGCCCTCGCCAGGGGCCCCGGGCAGCCAATCACTCGGGCGCCCGAGGCGAGGCCCCTCCTCTTCCCGGCACCTCCGCAACTTCGGAGGAAGGGGAGCGAGGTGAAGATGCTGAAGGCAAGGACCAGGGGCCCGCGGAGCTCTCACTGAGCCGAGGGCGCCCTTCTCCGGGCGCCACCTCGGCCTCCAGCCCATGAGAACGCTGCTCCTGAAGATCAAGGCTGGACTTCCCGCCTTGTTTTGTCGGCATAACTCACTTTACAACCCCCTGATGCACACGTGGGCGAAGGCACGCAGCAGTGGTTGCGGCTCCTAGCTCAGGACCAGGAGCACGGTGCGAGCGGTCCGCGTCGTTACCAACTGGCTCTGTGCTTTCGGATGATCATTTCTCCGTAGGAATGAAGTTAATCTTCTCGCCGGTAGCTTTCAGCTCAGAAAAATCAAAGATTACGATTCTCTCAGCTTTCTCAACATCCCTCGTCCAGCCATGAAGGGCGCTTGCGGCAGCACCCACATCGCCTAACCTAGTGGCTGGTGATACGGCTGCCTTAGGGGAAGAATTATTTAAAATGACAGATTTCCCCTCTTGGTGACCCTATCCTTCAGCAAAACTGTTTAAGATGCTTCATAAAGGCAAAAAGATTGACAAATGAACAGCTGTACGTGCTATTTGTGTTAAATTACAGACATGTTTTTATTAAATAAGCCACTCACCATTAACTTGATGGAATAAAAATGACCAATTTCTGAAGTCTGGTTATTTTTTGCCAATTAAAAACATATGCCCAAATAATTTAGGAGAACAATCAAGAGATATTTGAAACCCACTCCCACTTTGTACTTTAAATGTAAAAATTGTCAGAACTGAGCCAATTTGACTTAGAGACATAAAAAGTTCTATTACCATGAGGCATTTCAAAGACCTTTTTATGCAAGTAAAATTGCCCTAATCAAGAAGTAAAACACATCAATGTGTACAGATTTTTCAGTATCACACCCAGTAGAATCTTTTTTCATTTAAGCTGCAAGCAAAAAATGAACTAAACTTGCTTTTGGGTTTCCACATGATTTCACAGCCACTAATGACAAACTAGAGCTGGGCTTTATATACAAGACTCTAATTTTTTGCATTATGGTAATGTCTTACCTATTAACTAGGATAACAAGTCCTTCAAACCAGTAAAAGTTTAAAACAACTACTGGAAGGTAGCTCTGGGGTATTTTGTCTTCACCCTTAGAAATCCAAGTTGATCCTCTTTCATCATCGAATGGGCACATACAGAATGGAGCCAGATTGGGCAAGAAGATCGGATTTGGAACTCGTAAGTGGGAGAAAAATCTAGGGGGAATGGATGCCACCAAATGGCAGGGAAGAGACCAAGTGGCCATTAAACAGGCAATAGGTGTGGGAAGGGGTTGAATGGCATTTCTGCCAGAATGTTGGAAGGAGTCAAACCCAACGCCATAGTTCGCTGCATTGAACCCAGTGAAGGTCACCACCTGTCAGTAGGCAAATCCATAAAGTCGACATCTAAAAAGCCTAACCAACTTCTGTGACACTTCCAGGTCTCCAGATGGCACTAGGCAAACAGCCAACTGGCTTCCTCATTAGCAGGGAATTCCTCTGGAAAGTAGGACATTACAGGAGACCTCTTGTACAAGACCTGAGGTTGTGAGCTTTTATTGATTCTAATCCCCACCTGGTGAGTAGCTGCCAGGTCTTCTCACCAAGTCTTTGTCCAAATATTTTGAAGACAGTGGTGCTCCTCAATGAGCAAGCTGCACAGTTTTATGTCAGAAGCCTTGTTTTGATGCTACTTTGGCTCTCCATCAACAAATAGCAACAAAACATTTGCATCACAGTATTGAGAGGTTAGGTAGGAACAACTGAAAAGGGATGGTTAATAATTTTTATCAGTTCTACAGTTCCTGATTTCACACACTACTTTTATATATTGAACTCTAATCTGAATTCACATAATTTTTAAAATATGTTTTTTAAATTTAAATCCCATGGGAAAACTAGAGGTAGATTTAGAGTAAAAGGCTTTACGCTCTAAAGCTGCTCAGCGTAGTTCCATTACATCCACAATTATTCGTAATTTTTGTGGGTTTCCTCCCCCATAGCTCACCGTCCTGTGGAAAAACTGCCAAGTGGATACAAGCTTTCCCCCCCACCTCCCCTTTAGTCAGATGTCTATCCTCCACCCAGCTCATTCCATCTATTTCCGTAAACCCAGAGCAGCCCAGTTCTCTTGCAGCTCTCAAACCCCTGCACAACCCCTATGTTTTATTCTCAACTACTCCACATAGGCCACTTTCTCTGCATTTTGCCATTCCAGGCCACTACACATCATCATCATCTCCTCCAAGGTAGGGAGCAGAACCTCTAGAATAAAGCAGGCACTCTCATCTGCTGGCTCATTCCTTTGTTTACGTTACCACTGAGAAGGCACTTTGAGTTCCTTAGAGAAGGTTATTAAAAATATTTAAGTTATAATCTTTAACAGCTGTTCAAAATCCCTTGTAGCTCTTCTCCAAAACCTTTATCCGAGCTCCTCCAACACACCAGACCTCACCCACCCGCAGGCTTTCCTTTCACACTTCCGGCCTTGGCTCCTCCCACCTCTGTCCGCTCTCCACTCTTGTTGCATTACACCTTGCAATCACCCTGACGGGGCCTTGCTGCTTCACACCTCCTTGTCTCTGCTGGGGACAACTTGATAACCACACGGCCTGCATCTTCACCTACTATAATCCTCAAGCTGACCACACTTATGACACTTACCTATGTATGTATGTATGTCCTACTTGACTCACCTATAACCAACTCCCAAATTGGAACCACCTTCCATATTTCAATCTCTAGAGCCTCCCTTCCCGTCAATGACCTTCAAGGTTAAGTCCCATAATCTTAGTAGCTTAGACTGAGCCACTAAGAATAACCATGACATTGGACAGTTAAAATGACTTACATCAACTTCTCCATACAACCATTTCCTCCACTCTGTAAATTTAAAACTTTTATCACCTTAAACATGCAAAATTTTGAAAATGATTTAAAATACATTTGTAGACTATATCAGCACTGACTCCACATGTCCCACTGGAGGCACATTCCCCCTTGTTCTAATGTTAAACTATAGATTAACAGTTTAAGAAAATAGTTCTCACTTTGAAATCCAGAAGCTAGCTGTGTAACAAGAGTCCCTTGGACTCCTAATTTTCCAACCACACAGAAACTGTCCATTAGAAATCAAAAGTAATCCACATTTGTACTAAGTGAAACAATTCCAACAGGAATTGTCAATACAGGTATTGACTGAGGCAGCTAATAAAATCAGGGGGAGAAAAGAACTAAGAAGGTTGACAAGGATTGAAATAACTAGTTAAAGCTGGAGACGAAAAACAGAAGTACCAATAGACCTGGAGAAATCACTGATTTTGATGTAGCGCAATAAAAATAACCCCTTCCGTTGGTATAGAACACTCAGTTTCAATGTGATCTTTCCCTATATTATCTGCTCCACAGGCTAGAGTGGTGGTATCCCCATTTCACAGTGACAGTGGTCAAGGGGACTCTAATCTAATCTTGATTCTTTCCAGCCTAAAATAATATACTCTTTGGCTGCTCTAGCTTCTTTTCTAGAATATGTAGTGGTCTACCCTATCAGCTTCACAGAAAGGTTGTGAGGGAACATAAGTGGCACTGCTTTGACTAGACAATGTATGATCAATCAGAACGACAGGCATGGGGATAGTGGGGTTTGAGTGCAGGAGTCAGAGCTTATACACAGAAGTCGAAAGAACGGTAATAAAAGAGAAAAAAAATTTGGAAAGACAAACCTTATTCACTGTACCATTCTTTCAACTTTCTGTATTTTTTTTTTTTTTTTTCAAAATAAGCAGTTGGGTGAAAAATCAAATCTTAAATTTTAAATCCTTCATTTCAGGGGTCAGCAAACTGTAGCTCATTGGCCGTTTTTGTTATTGTCAGACTGGAAAACAACCATGTTCACTGGTTTATGTCCTATCTACTTTCGCCGTCTGGCCCTCAATGCCTACCTGCCCTTTACAGCGAAAGTTTGCAGATTCCTGTTTAACTGTGGAAGGCTATCAGTAATCGCTTCACATGCATACCAATAATAATGGGTTATCCCTTATGCCTGATTCACTTGTTTCAAAAGGGAAAGAAAGAAAGCATCCAAGGAAAGTACATTTAACTTTTTATTATTTTAAAAATCCAACTTCAGTTAGATTAACAGACTAGATTAGAACCTCAAATGTATTTGATACAGTATATACTGGATATCTATTACTAAAAAGCCAGTTGGAATATGACCTACACAAACCAAAGGTGGGTACAAAATGGAAGTAATCATCAAGCAGTAACAGCTTCCTTCCCACTGGTACTGACTGCCCGTGCTCTGTGGGGATTTATAGGTTCAAATATGACACAGATGAAGAGCCTGCGTGGGACTGCTTTTCTGCGTATACTTTCTTGTCCTTTAAAACAGAATTCCATGTTATTTTTTCCTTGCCTGAAGATCTTACTTAGAACATTTGTAACTTTCAAATGCCCTAAACTGAGGAATGGGGGTAAACACACAAAATACTGCCTTGTCCGTCAATTATCTGCACACCTAGTTCGCCAGCACACATGAGCAGCTTTCACACCAGTTTCTGCTTCCATCTTCTGACACTAGTAAAATAAAAACTTAATTTTTTACTTTTTCTTTGCACAATTCCGCCTACAGCTCCAATAAGAATGTCAACTCAGACGGCTTTCAGAAAAGGCTCCTAAGAGAGAACTAGAATTATTCCTCATACTGAATGTAAATCTTATAAAATTTCTGCTTTATGTTCACTTTCTGATCTACTCTATCTCTAAATCTAGTCTATTTCTGTACACACTTCCAAACAATCTTTATAAATTTTCACTGCTCTGATCTCTTTAACATCTTGATTGCTAAAATATAGCTTCATAACCATGGAATTTTTATGAAGATATAAAACATTAATGAATACTTGCATTTTCATACGTCACTGCTCCTATTTATTACATGTTCCAATAAATCAATAGACAGAAGCACTAAGACATGCTGAAATCTAAACTTAAAACCCAGATGGAACTGCAGTATATAGATTACAAATAGGCTTTTCTTTCCCAGAATTTATATACAGAAGCCCTTCAGTATGTAGCTTTTCCTGAACAAATGACATTAATACATTTATTTTCTTTTTTACATTTGTAAAAATTCAAAGAAATTACTTAAAGGAATATTATTTGCAAGACATTTGGCAGAAGGTGGTTTGTAAACATTTATAAAAAAAAGCTTTAACAAACTGAATACAATTTATGGATAAACCCTAAATAAAATGGATTTTGGAAAAACTGGAATTTGCAGCAACCACCCTTATAAAGAGATTTGTCTACTGTCAACGAAAAATACCCAATCATATCATTTACTAGGTTCAGATATCAGCACAGTATAATGAATTCTAAGGGGATGGGGCTTGATTCGTGGTCAAACTTAGTACAAATTAGGAGCCCAACATGCTATACCAAAGAATGCTTTACCATAGTTCCAGCCATTCCATTTCACTTTATCCTACTCTTGTACTAGGATAGATGAATAATGATGCCAGTTAGTACTGTAGCTAAATTTCAGGAGAAGCATGCTTACAGATACAAGGACAAATTTTATCCTTAGTTTTTGATAGTGTTCAAAGCATCAGTTGATAAGTTGAGCAAGTAAGGCTAACAAATGGAAGACAGACCCACAGCATTAAAGGAGTGGAAGAACCTCACCCTTTAATTAACTTAAATATTTTATTTTACTACTCTATAACCCAGAGCTAGGGAGCTAAACTGTTTATGGATTATGTCTTCTTCAAGACACACACATGGCCAGCCCCTCCATGAAGGCATAAACCAATACATATTTTCTAAAGCACCTTCGAGGCAATTTATATTCATTTTAATGACACTTAATATATTTGGAAATTAGAAAACTTTTTTTCACTGAAGATTCCAAAGGATTTGAAATATAACTCAATTTAGTAAAAGGAATTGGTACACCCGAAAGCAGCTAAAGCACTCATTTTTTAAAACCCTTATCTTACCTGCAAGATTCATGAGAAACAGATTTCATTTTACTAAGACAAAAGCTTGCTGTCCAACTGATACTCCATCAGATAGACTATATGTTGCTGTAATTACTTTACATGTAATTAAAAAGTTACATTATATAAGCCACTAAATATTGACGTTCAGTTTCTTTTCTTAAAAGATCTTAAAGGCAGGTGAGAAGGAAGAGAAAATGGAAAAGCCAGTAGACTGCATTTAATATAACATTTTGGCTTGAAGAAGGATTTACCTACAGCTTCTGATCAAACTCCTGTTTGTTCATGTCAGCCATACTTAAGTGGTAAGAAATCAAACTTTTCACTCTTTATAGTCCTTACATACCACATTATAGGACACAGAGTCAATTTATAGAAACATATTTTTGTAATGAAAACAGCTTATGTAACTATAAATGGCATGAGTTTCACATTAAAGTTTAAATACAGCGGTTTTGAGTCTTTCTAAAAATACCAATATACAGTATTGTTTTAGGTGGTCATTTGCATAGCAAACTATTAAACTAGAAACTCGATTGTTCTAGGAAAACTTCACATTATGGATAGTTCCAGAAAGATGTATTCAAAATTAAATCACTTCTCTTAGAAAACTGTAACCTTTATTTGCTCATCCCATAGCAAGCTAACCACTTTTACCCCATCCCCACTTTACACGGTACACCAACCTGAACAGATTTTGTGCCACAATCTAGTTCGAAAGGTTTATCATTTACTTTGTGACTATACTGGATAATCTAGATGTAAGCAAGTTTGGGGATTCTAAGGTATGGGTCTCCTGTATTAGAAAAGCATAGTTTACAGCATATTTTAAAAAATTGCATTCAGTAATATTGCCTTTTGAAAAGATACCTTCAAATTGCAAACACATCTATTTTCACAAAACAATTTGGTCAGGAAAGTTTATTTTAACATTCTAAAGCGGTAATGCTTTAGATGTTACTTAAGTGCCCCAGACAGGATTAACAAAATTAAATGTTTCTAAATTACAAATTTAGCTCCTGTAGGAGTCTCAGAAAAGAAACAGAAGAAAACAATCCCCCTCCCAAAGGAAGTATGACACACACATTTTGAAGAAACCCCAATGTTTCATGCAGTGGTAGGCAAGATGTAAAAAGCCACCCAAATTCACACATTTCTACACCAATCATCATCAGAAAAAAGAACTCCGTAGTCAATCTGTACATCCAAATGCATTTGAGAATCTACACCTACGTTACATTATTTAATGTTATATACATTTATTACCCACCCCCCTTGTTTTTAATAATTTCTTATGTAAAACCTTCATTCAAACCCAAAAGATGTAAGACTAACTTGGGGGAAGGAAAAAGATAATCACTTTAGACATTCAGTTAAAATGTAGTTTATCTAAATCTCAAAATGTTTAATAAAAACAAATATCTTCTCCATTTAACACTTTGCTTTCTAACTGTACAGTAAATTGCATTGTAGAGAGTACACCTCTATCTTCAGACTGTATCTTCTTTGGATGGAATTAAGATGGAACTGAATAGTTTTAAGATAAATAAATGGGAAGTTGGTCCAACTAAGATGACAGCAGATATATTACATGCAGGATTTTAATATTTTTAAATTCTCTCTTTTTAAAAAAAGGATGCAGTTGGATTGGGGGGAAAAAAAAACAGGTCAAAAAGAACCCAGATTCAATATATAAAAATGTCCCACAATAGGTTGATGATGGCAGTAAAAATAAGAGAAAAGAGTAATCTTTCTGGAACATCATTTTTCAATAACGTAGAAACACTAAGTGCCAGGAAGATTCTATTCATGTAATTTTAGCATCCAAGTTTCCCTCTATTTATTTTATTGGAACAAATGCTTTAAATAAACTATTTGTCCTCTTCACTGAAGAGAGCTGGTCTATTTCATCTTTAATAAGCTAGTTTTTGGGAAGATTAGCCATGTACTGTAGTAATGCCTACTGCATAAAATCCAAGCATTTGCTGTGAACAGTTGGAGAAAGCAGTCAGTAAGAACCTAGGATCAATGGAAATAGATGTTACTTTAAGCATCCACGAAAGAGAGACCCACAGAGTACCCAGTGTGAAAGCCCAAATCTCTTCTTGCGCTTTTTTTTTTTTTTTGCTGTGCAAGTTCCACCCCTATGAAAGAGAAATTGATCCGAAGTTCCAGGTTTTCTTGGGTCTCTAGTCAATTTTCACATTAGTATAGATTTTTCGGACAAAGGCACTTGTTCCCATGTAACCAATTGCTCCTGCAAAGATAAAATAAAATGTTTTGAAACAAATACATATAGAGCGGTATCCATCATTTACAAATACTAAATGCTCTCTGCTCTGGAAAGTTATTCTTTTTTCAAGATAACATCTCTTATGTTAGTATTTGCTCTGAACTTGCTAAAATTGTATCATTTGTTTTGCAAATCACCTATTACTGTCATATACCAAGTTAGACTTGATGTTACATTTTTAGAATTAGGTATCAGTTATTACATGTATAACTATATGATTTAAAATACATCACTTACAAAAAAAGCAAGAGTAATTTGATCATGATAAAAAAATTGTTAAATGAAAAAAACATGCATTTTAAAAATTTGAGCATAAATTATTCTAGGTCATTTAAAGCATTTTAACATGTTCCCCAAATCATATGATACCTAATGGAAGTAAGAAGTATGGGATTCTCTCAGAAAAGAACTGAGAACCATTTCCCAATGGCATTTGAAGCTCTAAAGAGGCATTTTCTGGCAGAATTTTTATCTCTAAATTGTAGAAGCTCTGTGGTTGGTAAAAAGGAAGACATATTTGAGGAAGTGGATGAGAGAGACAGGTAAGTACGTCAGGAGTTGTGAAATGTTTTGAATAATAAGCCTCAAATGAGGCTCAGAACACCAGAAAGCAAGGAATTTGTCTGTTTTGTTAAATTAGGTATTTACCTTCTATAACTTTTTTTTTTTTTAAAGATTTTATTTATTTGACAGAGAGAGATCACAAGTAGGCAGAGAGGCAGGCAGAGAGAGGGGGAAGCAGGCTCCCCGCCAAGCAGAGAGCCCGATGTGGGGCTTGATCCCAGGACCCCGAGATCATGACCTGAGCCAAAGGCAGAGGCTTTAACCCACTGAGCCACCCAGGTGCCCCTACCTTCTATACCTTAGAGAGTACTTGGCACGTGATAAGGTACTCAATAAATACTTGTTGAGTGAATAAATGAACTGGATAGCTCTTCACTGCAAATTATACTAAGGGACCCTCCGAACAAGACTGCTAGTCAATCAAGTCAAAGAGAAGATTCTCCATTGGATTTAGTCCGAGCCCAAAAGTAAATCTTCCATAAGTTAATCTCACACACACACACACACACACACACACCCCTAATTAGTCACCTTCTGAACTAACTTCTATTCATCCAACTGGTGTATATGAAGAAGGAAATAAGTCTACTCTGCCTTTCCTATATATGGACTGTACCTCAAGGTACCAAATAGTTGATGAAAAGAAGTTTATCCTTATAGAAGCACCCCAGAAATATAAAAAGAACAACAGAATTAGAATATTATAACCACCAATGCATTATTTGAACTAGGCAATAGTTAACAATGGCTGCTAACTTCACAGAGAGAAACAGTGCCTCCCGATAAGTTTACAAACCCCTATTAAGTACTATTGGACAAGTATGCCTGAGTATGATCAGGCCTATAGCTCTAACTACCCCTTTACAGGAAATATGGGGAGAAACACATGGAGAAACATTAAATGACACCTCAGGAAAATTCAGAGTGTGAGAAACTCTATAGAAATTAAAACAAACAAACAAAAACTCAAATTTCTTACATAAATTGCAAGGGATAAGAGAGAGAACATCAGTAGATTAAAAGAGCCCTATGAAACATTTTAACCAGGGGGCTATGTGGCTCAGTTGGTTAAGTGTCCAACTCTTGATCTCAGGATCAAGCCCCATGTTGCGCTCCATGATGGGCATGGAGCCTACTTAAAAACAACAACAACATTTTAACCAAGCAATGCACGGACCTTAATTAGATCCTGATGCAAACAAACTGTATTAAAAAGACATAGGAACAGGTGGGGTAAATGTGAATACTAACTGAATATTTGAGCATACAAAGGAATTAGATGTATATACTGAAATATAATTATATATCATTACAAATATTATGTAAATATATAGTTATTATATAACTATGTTACAATTATATATGTACACACATATATACATACTGAAATATTTACAGTTAAAAATGATGTGAAGTCAGATTCATATGAGAATAAAAAGAAGGATAAGGTAGGATTATGAATAAGACAAGATTGGCCATGTGTTGATAATTATATTAGGTGGTACAGGGGGACTCAGTATATATACATAATTTTCATTATATATATCTATATCTATATATATAATTGTCCCTCTTTTTGCATATATTTGAAAATTTCCCATAACTAAATACTAAAAGTATTCTTTTTTTTTTTTTTAAGATTTTATTTATTTATGTGAGAGAAAGAGAAGAAAGAGAGAGCACAAGCAGAGGGAGCTGCAGGCAAAGGCAGAGGGAGAAGCAGGCTCCCCGCTGAGCAGGGAGCCCAACTCGGGGCTCAATCCCAGACCCCGGGATCATGAACTGAGCCGAAGGCAGATGCCCAACAGATTGAGCCACCCAGGCGTCCCTAAAAGTATTCTTAAAACCCACCAAGCAACAAAGCAAACCTATTTCCAATTATTTTTGCAATTAATAGGTATTTATTATAATATGAAGTAGTTCTATTACAATTACACTTGGAAATAGTGATAATTCATTCTGAAATAGTTGTAAAAGAAGTCCTTATAAAGTAAGGAAAAAGACCATTCAATTTGTAAACAGAAACCTAAATTCTTAGAACATAAAAGAAATCTATAACATTTTAGCAAGAATCAAAAATTTAACTGGCCTAATATCACACCAATCCAATAACCAAATCTAATATTCCAGACTTATAAAACATTGTTCCCCTCTGAGCAGAGATATGCTTAAAAGCAAAATAGTATCAACCTAGAGAATCATTTCTCCTAATCTCATGAGTATCTCAAGAATAAGCGTATACAAATATGACTTTATAAAAGGAAAACACTAAATACGCTCTCTAGAAATGTAAATGTCTTTTTTTTTAAAGATTTTTATTTATTTATTTGACAGAGAGAGAGAGATCACAAGTAGGCAGAGAGGCAGGCAGAGAGAGAGGGGGAAGGAGGCTCGCCGCTGAGCAGAGAGCCCAATGCAGGCCTCAATCCCAGGACCCTGGGATCATGACCTGAGCGGAAGGCAGAGGTTTAACCTACTGAGACACCCAGGCGCCCTAGAAATGTAAATGTCTTGAGAATAATAGAGATACACTTTTAAACTTAATTTCCTTAAAACTAAAATGGTACGATCAAAATATGAAAACTGTAACAATCTCATTATTTCCACCTTAACACATTTCTTTTTCCTACATTAAAAAAATCAATAAAGGGGCACCAGGGTGGCTCAGTGGGTTAAGCCACTGCCTTCGGCTCAGGTCATGATCTCAGGGTCCTGGGATCGAGCCCCGCATCGGGCTCTCTGCTCAGCAGGGAGCCAGCTTCCCCCTCTCCCTCTGCCTGCCTCTCTGTCTACTTGTGATCTCTCTCTCTCTCTGTCAAATAAATAAATAAAATCTTTAAGAAAAAAAAAAAATCAATAAATATTTTTCTTTTAATTACTGACTTAAAAAAAAGCATTTTAGCAATATAACCTGATGAGTATGTATAATTCTGTATTATGATGATATTTTAATCAGTTCATCTGAACTGTTTCCTCTTCCCCCACCCCCGCCAAAACAGATTAGCACTGGAAGGCACACACATCCATTAAAGAATAAATGCTGGGACACTGCCAGGACAGCAGGGAACTGTAAATGTGCCAAGATTTTCAGGCAGCAAGATGAAATTTCAATAGGAAAAGCACTAAAAAAATTAGCTAAATTCATTCCATTTTCTTTGTAAATGTCAAGATATTATCTCTCTAGGTCTTCCTAAGATCACATATAGAGTCAAGAAAAAAAAAATTTAACCCGCTGCATAATCTCATGATTCTACACATCACTGAATGCTGGTGATAATCAAGAAAGATCTCAGATTAAATAAAGAGGAGTTGGAGGAGCAACATTCTGAAGGAAGGAAGGCTATAATAATACGAAAGCAAACTTCTGATTGCCTAGAGATAGACGAGGATGTTCCCTTGTGATACAAACCTAGTTTTAATCTACAGATCCTAGTCCTCTTTCCCGCAAAGTTGGTTAATCACAGGGTAAGGATAGTTATCACAGCAGCTACAAATAAAATATGTGATCATAATATAGAGAACTGTCTCTCCTTATAGCTTGTAGAATCAGTTTTACTACTTTATAGTCAATGTCATTTGTGTGTGTGTGTGTGTGTGCACATGATCATGTACATGGTATATATAAATGGGACAGCTTTTATTTATTTATTTACTTTTAAAATTTTAATTTTTTTAAAAAACTATTATTTATTTATTTATTTATTTATTTGTTTGTTTGTTTGTTTGTTTGACAGAGAGAGACACAGCGAGCCCGATGTGGGACTCAATCCCAGGACCCTGGGATCATGACCTGAGCCGAAGGCAGACGCTTAAGGAATGAGCCACCCAGACGCCCAGAACAGATTTTAATTGACATAAAATATTTGCTTTAGGTTAAGGTGTACAACATAATAATTTGACATATGTATACATTGTGAAATAACCACCACAATAAATTTAATTAATTTCCATCACCTCATACAGCACATAGTTATGATTTTTTTCTTGTGATGAGAACTTTTAAGATCTAATCTCTTAGCAACTTTCAAATATACAATATTGTTAACTGTAGTCCCCATACATGCCTAGAACTTACTCATCTTATAACTGGAAGTTTGAATCTTTTGACCACCTTCACCCATTTTGCCCACACTCCTAATCCCCCTGCCTCTGGTAACCACCTATCTGTGGAACGTATTCTTTTGATGGAGGAAAAAAGTAATCTTGGTACCCCAAAGGGCCACAAATGTCATACCAGAACTTAGCTTTTAACAAGATTATCATATCTTCCTCATTCTATTGCCTACCTTACAGCTAAAGATGGACTACCAAAAAGAAAAAAAAAGTCAATGGGAAATAACAGAGAAAGGAGAAAGGTCTGAATCATGAACTATCTGGAAATGTTTCCGCAGTCATTAGTCCTTAAGCCTGGCATCACTCCTATGGGGAAACTAGAGAATCAGCCTCATTTATCAAGTGAAAACCTGAACCAGAAGAAAAGCTAAGTTACTTATATGCATGTTCCTTAAGGTACTTCTGCTTAAACTCAGTGTCATGAGGTTGTTCTGAGGTGAAAACACAAGGTATAGGAACCTACACAAACTACAGACGCAGAGACACAATCCCAGAACAGAAGAAGCGTGGGGACGGTTAGCCCTCATCAGCAGAGGAACAGCGGCAGCCAGGGCTCACTGAGCATCTGCCATCTACCTGTTCACCCACATCCAGTCACTGAAGCCTCAACACAACCCTGTGAGGTAGGTGTTACTTTGTTTTGCAAATGTGAATGTTGAGGAAGAAAGGTTAAAAAATCTGGCCAGAGTAACATGGTTATTAAGTAGGGGCACCAGGATTCCCACCTAGAACTAAGTGACCCCCAAAGCCCCCGCTCTTCCCATTCCCTGCCATGTCTCCCACAAAACTGAGTCTCTCATAACACCTGATAACAGACCTGCATTACACTTGTGCTTTACACACGATACTATGACAAATAACTCCTCTGAAAGATATGCCCATTTTACAGATGAGAAAATGAGATTTAGAGAGGTCAATATGACTTCTCATAGCCACAAAAAAAGCAGTAGGGAAATTTAATCCAGGTCTCTCAAGCTCTCAAGTCCATGCCCTTTCCCTTTATCCGGTTGTTTCCAAAACTTCTTTATTTTCTATTTCACACATGCCAGAGACTCTATTGTATGGTGATAAATATTACTTCTTCTATTTAATGGAAGACTGTGATAAACCCAAAAAATAGTGGCATTATCTTATCTTACATAGTTTGAAGGGCTTGGAGAACTGGATCAAGGTACAGAACATACACGTGGTACAGCCAGAACTTAAACCCAGTCTACAGATACCCAAGTGTGTACTTATAATCCGGGCACTGCCTCTTGGACACGGTTATCTCCGTGAACAGTCTTAGAAACTTCCAAACAAGAATCATTCAGCCAACACCTTACTTAACCTGTTTATATCATTATCTTTTCCAAAGAGGCTAAGTAAAAAAAAATGGCCAAATTTCAACATGAAAAAGAAACTAACTGTGGTGCAGAAAACAGCATAATACAGATTAGGAACAGAACATTAAAAAAGAATCAATGATGAATTTTTCAGGAATAGTCAAAAGGACTGAAATCAGACTCTTGAGTTTATTTTGTTGTTTCTGATCAAGGAACAGAATGTAATTTCCAATTATTATATTTTTCTGATTCTAAAAATCTCAAGGATTTACTCATGATATTCCCAAAATTTCAGAACTTACCACACATTATCCCCAAGGCTGTGCTAAATACCGCCATATATCCAAAGTAAAATGATGTTTGAAATAAGCCATACATCCTGAAATAAGACAAAAAATATATGTAGTATATCCATTTTTACTTTCAAAGAGGGCCTTAAATTCTACTATTTATTTATTTTTAAAAATTGAAGTATAGTTAGTTGACACACAATATTACGAGTTGCAGGTGTACACACAGTGACGACAACACTGGACAAGGCTATAAATTATGCTGTGTCCACCACAAGGGGAGCCACCATCTGTCACTGTACAGTGCTTAGGACAATACCAATGACTACGTTCCCTGTGCTCTACCTTTCATTCTTAAATTCTGGTATTTAAATGACAACGGTTTCCTAAATACAAAATGAGAAAATGTTTCCACTTACTTTGTTTTGAAAAAATAGTAGTAAAAGGAATACATGTAAACATAGATCGCAGTTGATGCAGCAGAGAGAAAACTTGTCCATTGCCTGGAAAAAAGGTAACTCTTTTGAATGGATAGCACTGAAACAGATTTTAAACCAAAGAATTTTATAAAAACATCCTTGAAAATTCTGTGTATTTAAAAACAAATGCATGTAGGGGTGTCTGAGTGGCACAGCTGGTTAAGCAGCCAACTCTTGATTTTAGCTCAGGTCATGATCTCGGGTCATGAGATCAAGCCCTGTGCCAGGCTCTGTGCTGGTTGTGGAGCCTGCTTAAGACTCCCTCCCCTTCCTTCTGCGCCCCCACCCACCCACTGCGCTCAAGCTTGCTCTCTCTCTATAAAACAAATAAATCTTTTTAAAAAAGCAGGTAGATGCCATTTAAATATATCAACAAGGAGAAAGCCTAAGAACTGGAAGGAGAGATCCTGAATTTTGTCAGATGCCCTATTATAAGTGACCTTAAATAAACCACTTCCTTTTTCAGAACTGCCTCCTTTTGTTCAAAATGCAGCAATGCCTCCTCATAAAGTTCTTACCACATCAAGCACTTTGTAAAAATATAACACAGTGACCACTATGAGTACAAAAACTTTTTTTTGGCTGCTATTACTTTTCCTCTAAAATCTTCATTTTTGTAACTAAAAATAATTCCTATACTATTAAAAGGAGCAAAATTTCTATACAGATCTTTTACTCTACTTAATACACTTCAAATGGCATCTTACTTGAAAATAGGATAGTCCCCTGAGGTTCCTCCCCAATATAAGTACTTACCACCTATAATCCTCTGCATTTAGTAGAAAGTACGTGCACACAATGGTCACACAGACGGTCACAATGCACAGGATGACCAGCACCAGCATCATGAAGCCATAGACATAATAGATCTTATATGCCCAGAAAGATGTGAAGATGAAATACCTAAATAAAATGCAATAAACACATAGTTTCTAGTCTTTATTCTTAAAGCTCATCCCGCTTTTTCTGCATCTCACATCTTAGTTCTCACTTTCGTCATACTTAAATCTCAATTATTTTCTTTCAAATAACTTCCAACTCTCTTACCCTTTTTTATCTATTAAATCTTCCAAAAAAATCTCTCAAAAATATTTTCTTGGATAATCTTTCGAGAACAGATTTTTTAGTAGGGCATTCATCTCTAAGCAAACTGAATAAATTAGAAGCTTAAAGGAGTAAAATGTGGCAAAGAAAAATAGCTAAAAATTCCTATCTGTAAAATAAAGGCAATTCCCTCATTCTTTCATTTTTTTTTCTAGCTACAACACTATTCAAGCAATGTATTTTATATTTTATAAAACACCCTAGTAAATTTTAAAAAGTAGGCTTGATAGAGTAATAATGTATAAAATTAGGAAAATAAAAATAATTAGAAAAAGAAAGAAGCTTCTTGCTGTTTCCAGAGGACAGTAAGAGATGGCATTAACATTTTATACGAAGAACAAGACTCCCACACTAATTCCATTCCCCAAGTCATCAGTAGGAAAGGGTCTTTTAGCCTCTTTGCTTTTTCTTGATCTCTTCTGTTTAGCTCATTTATTTGTCACTCATTCTTTCAACAGATATTTAGAGGCCCCACCAAATGTCTGAGAAACAGTGAGAACAGAACTGTGAAGATGACACAGTCTCTCCTCCGCCCTCAAGGACATTACTGTAAAGGGGCGATCACGAGTAAGGAGGTAGTCATGGTGCTCTGTGACAAGTGCATCTAAGGGGGCATCTTATCGGTTTGTTTAGGTAGGGCTCTGGGGAGAAGGTAGTGAGAAGAATCAAATAAGGCATGTGGGAGTAAGGGGAGCCAGAAGAATATTCCAGAAATAGGAACAGCAAAGGCAAAGCTTACAAATAAGGGAATTCACTGTATTTAGAAAAACTCAAAGTAACTGAGTATGGCTACAACTTCAAGTGAAGGGGTGAGAGCTAGGAAATGTTGATGGAGAAGAGATGTGTTATGAAGGTCCCCACTGGCTATGTTATGGGGTTGGAAACCATACCTCAATAAAAATGAAGAAAAGTCTTTTTAGTAAAGAAGTGACATGATCGGATTAACACCTTAAAAAGATCACTGTAGCTACCAAGAGGAAAATGGGCTTAAGAGAACTTAAGGATACAGTGGAGAGGCTATCTAATGGGAAGAAGTACTTGAGAAAGCAGGAAGAGATGCGATCCTGAAGGTACCGGGAACAGGGGTAGGATGGAAAAAAAGAGCTCAGGTCAGGGTGAGGATACAAACCAGTATATGAGCCTAGAAGTACCAAAGAGGTTCCTGAATGGGCCTTATTAAACCACAAGCTAGAGTGACACACACTCCAGTCCCTCTATGGTACTGATTAATATCCACAGCACACTCACAGCTGGTAGGTGACCACCAGGGGTGGCCCAAATCTATGTCAATTGTGCTTGTTAGCGTAATTAGATAATGTAATTGAATATGACATACACCAATAAACATGACAGCAAAAAGGATGCATGATTCCTATGAACATTATGTTGACTATTTTGGAGAAATTTAATAAAGTGAGTCACTTTAAAAAAACAACATGAAATTAGGTGTGGGTGAGACACCTATGAAAGTCTGGGGGAGAAATGTATAAATCTAGAAGGATTCTGCACTTAGAATGCTTAAGACAGGTCTTAATGTTCTTGTTCCACTTTAAAAATGCTGGAAATACAGAAGATACGTTATGAATGTCAAAGGGAAAATGATGGAAACACTGACTAGATATAAATCAAAGACTTTGGCTCTATATTTTTAAAAAATGAGTGGAAAATGTACCTTTAGCTGTTTTAAGTTAAAATAAAATGTTATGCATGAATCTTTTCATGAGCCAACTTTCAATGAACCAATTATCAGATCCAATCATGTCCGTTAAGAAGGTGCCCACTGTACGGGAGACAGTCGGCAGTGGGGCTTCTGGAAATGTGTAAGGGAGTTCTGAGTAGTCACAGTGACTGGCATTTGGTGGGTAAGAACCAGAGGTATATGACTGCAGTTCTTGAGAAAGTCCCATACAAAGAAGTGTCTTGCCTAAGATGCCAAAGCATTCCCATCAAGGAACACCGGAACCCAAGCTGAGAAAAGAAAAGACTTGTATTTTGCGGTGGGGATCAAGGATGCAGGTATGAAGCACAGTACCTGGGCACCAGGTGGCATTCCTTCTACCCTCAAACACATATACATCGTCCAGCACTCCTGAAGGCCTCTATGGAAGGAGACTCGGAATCTATGTATCCGAAGATGTCAAGATCTAGACTGACTGGTAGGTAATGGTTTACCTAGTTCCCTAGACCCTCAGAAATACTTTAAAAATATAATAAAAACCAGTAATTCCTTCTATCATGCATGTGATCAAAGACTGGTCTAATACTCTTTAGCATGCATTCTTTGATTTCTAAGCTCTCCTGTTAGGTGAGAAGGCTCTAGAACACAATATAAAACATAAATTTCACCTGCATATTTCAGACTACAGCAGAAAACTGGTTTTTTTATGTTTTCTGTAGATTATGTTAGATCCCTTTCTGGGAGCCATGAAATTAGCAGACTAACTCTGTTAGATGCCTTCCCATCTGATGATTCTATACCTACTCTAATTCCTAAATTCTCTTATTACAATTACATCCCTCAAAACATAAATGCATTGCCACAACTTACATTTCAATAAAGATTGAGCCAAAAGGTAAAATTCCTCCCAGGCAAACAATAACTGCAGGCTCCATGAACCTGGAAAATATTAAAATTGGCGATAAATTTCTAGTATGATTTTCACATTATAATATATAAATCCAGTTAACAGAAAGCAGATGCTTGGTACTTAAAAATAATCCAAGGGATAGAAACAAACCAGTAAAAAGAAAAAAAAAAATTCAAACAGGTTATAATACAGACGTAGGACTTCAAATTAGCTATAGGTTTTAGTCAAAGTTCTTTCTGGCATGAGAGGCTGAGATAAGAATTTGGGGAATAGAAATTCTTGCTACCGATACAACTCAGGAAAAACTCTAAGTATTTGCTTCTGTTCTACATCTCTCAAAAACTTCTAAAAACTTTACAGGTATTTATTTATAGAAAGCCACAGGAAAGAAAAGTCTTGAAAGCCCTATCTGAAATAATGTTTTCCAAATTGTGGTCATGCTTTCTTTGGTTCAGTAATTTCTCTGCCTGTGAATTATACAATTAAGGTATTACGAATTCTGGGTTACGCTACAGCCAAAGAGTAAATAAAAAATAAAATTCAAACCTCATTCATTCACTCAACAAACACATACTGAGGCAATTGGTAATTCTCCACCTGGAATGCCTTTTCTCGTCATACTTCTCCTGCAAGCACTGGGTCCAGTGTTCTCTAAAGTCCTTCCCAAGTCCCCTGGAAAGAGGTGGGTCCTTCCCCCATGCTTGCACTGTCTCCTGAACATAACTCTGTAGCAGCACTTACCACACTATCTGGAACTGTGTAATTACATACATATCATACCTCACTAGATTAGAAACTCCGGCAGGTAGAAGCTATTCATCTAGGTATTCCCAGTGCCCAGCACAGTATCTGGCACATAAAAGGTCCTAAACTGCTATCTCTGGGATAAACAAACTAAAAAACCAAGGAGAGGGAAGTGCCCGGGTGGCTTAGTCGGTTAAGCGTCTGACTCTTGGTTTTGGCTCAGATCATGATCTCAGGGTCCTAAGATCGAGTCCCGCATCAGGCCCCTCGCTGGGACTGCTTAAGATTCTCTCTCCCTCTCCCTCTGCTCATCCCCCCTCCACATGCGTGCACATGCAGACACACACACACACACACACACACACACACACACACCCGCGCGTGCGCTCTCTCTCCCTTTCTAAAAAAACAAAACAAAACTGAGAAGAAATCGGGAGTCTGAATGCTGAAAAAAAAAACAAAACAAGCCTTAAAAACCATTTAATCCAGTTTTCTTTCCTCCTTTTATAGGAATCCAAGACCCACAGAGGCTAAAAATAATCTGCCCAAGATAACACAATCAATGAAAGCCACATCTAGTATCCAGATTTTAGATCCCATGTAATTATATACGGAAAATAAAGATAATGAGCTTTCCTCCAACTAACTGTGACCCATGGTTTGCAAGGTCATGTGTTGTTCCTTCCTCTCCTTCACTAGCTCTAGTGACCTAAAGTCTAATCTTGATTTGAAAGAGAAAATGACCTTTAAAAAACAAACTACAGAAGTTCCCACAATCACCAATCTAAGAAAAAAAAAGGAATATGGACAATCCTAAGACTAAAACAGATTACCCTCCTTTAAAAGTGCTGTTTTTATTCAGCCTCCATTCCTATAAATGACCTCCAAGTCTATAAAAGACTGTATATGTAAGTATCTGAATATAAAGTATGTCTATTAATAAGGTAAAATATCTAGGAACAGAGGCTTTTCAATATATATCCCTCATTTTGAATATGTAGAGTTTAATGTGCAGCTATTCTTATGAGAGGGAGAATGTAATAAATGTATATATGGTAAGATTGTTCTATTTTTGTCTGCTAGTAAGATTTAGGAAAACGAAGAACGCAGAATAGCATAAATCAGCACTAAAACACTTAATTTACTAATCTTAAAAGGCAATATATGTTTACGAGTTCCCATTTTCTTCAAATCTGAATTACAAAACTTAAAAATACATTAATGATATTCCATTTTATGTCTGGAATTTGAAAAAATACAAATTACCTCAAGTTAAAAACCCATCAAGAATCAAACTTTCAAAGTTGATTGGTCAAAGAAACTGTAAACTCTGTACATACTGCTGCAATTAAAGAATCTCTTCAGCCGTTTAACAGAAATACTCATCATCTTTTGTCAGGATCAATCTTGAATTCTGGGAGGGCCTCAAGAACACATTTTGTGCATAAAATGTGACAGAATGTATTTGAGAGATTCTACACTATCCCAGAAGTGTAGACAAAGAATATCAAGTCAGTAAATTATAACTGCCCTTAGTCCTAATTCATCTCTCAACCAGTATGACGTATGTGGCTATAAATGTGTCTGTATATTTAGAATAATAAAATATCTGGAAAGGAAAACGAAATTATAAGCCAAAGTTGCCAAACTTTTTCTGTGAAGGTTCAGATAGTAACTATGTCAGGTCGTGAAGGCGACACGGTCTCTGTCTCTGATGGCCGCAGCGTGAAAGCAGTCATCGATAATACGTGAACAAACAGGCATAGATATGTTCCAACAGAACTTCTTTCAAAAATAGGCGGCAGGTCAATTTTGTCCTGTATACAATAATAAAACTGTTGCAGCTTTAGTTCCCACTCACCTAGATGGACTAGTGTACTTATCATTTATCTGTAAATCGTACCATATTCAGAAAGTGAAATAAGGATATAATTGATTACTACTACTACTACTAATAGGTTGAAGGAAAAAGTAAAAAGACAAATTCTTAAGTTCAAACTTAAGACAGTCATTCTTAAATACATGCCAATTCTAAAAGTTACATATACATAATTGCCTTAAGAATTTCTATATTGTGAGGAACAATGACATAAGATTTAGCATTCTCTTTACCATTTTTTCTCCGGTATGGGACGAGGCACAGCATTGACACGACAAGGAAAGTTGGGCTGACCTGACAGATTTCGGCCAAGTATTGTACCAACAAGATTTAGAGGAAGAATAACAAAAAAACAGATGCAACAAACGGCCACCTGTAAATTAAATTAAAATGTGTATGATTACTCAGAATAACATTAATAAAAATAAAGGGGACACTTAAAAATTTAAACACAATTTGACCACAAAAGAAAATGTTTAAGTTCAATATAGGTTAAACTTGTATAAGATATACACTAAGGAAAAGAGGCAAAAACGTGCCTTAAGATATTAGAATTGAACTAAATACAAGCCAAACTGCTTCTCACCTACTTCAGTTGTTCACATTCCCCGTTCTCCCAGTGCTCTCTGCTGCAGCCCTTTTCTCTCTCCTGATGTCACTTTCAGCTGTCATGCTTCTAACATATCCTTTATCTTTTCTCGTTATTAACCAACTTATCTATTTGGCTGCGTTTTATTGAGCTCAGGAAGCTTTGCATGTTATTTCCCTATTCTACAGATGAAGAAAATGAAGAGAGGCTAAGTAACCTCCCATGCCCACACAGCTAGGAGGCGGCCAGACCAAAACCTCAGTTCCGATCCCCCTGTCTCAGAGACCGTGTGTGTTTCTATGCCTCGGGATCTTAACAACACAAGCATAGCTCTGTTTACGCACAGGTGGGTCATTACTAAAACGGTAGGAGTATTTTTCTGCCCATCAGCAGTTCGAAGTCTAAAGTTATAGGGAAAACCACATAGAGATTCTAGAACCAAAGCAGTCGGTTAGGAAAATAATTACTTCTGTGACTTTTTCCTTATATAAATCTGGGTACTCAAGGACACACACTCAAGCTCTTTGTCAGCCAGCATCTGGTTAAGACCACTTCACTCTGAACTCCTATCAAATGGGAGGACTGAACTGCCTCTAAGATCACTTTCAATTATACATTTTAGGGTTCTAATAAAAAGTAAAAGTGAGAAAAGTTGAAAGAAAATTGTGAAGAAACTAAGAAAAATGAAGAAGCATGGGGTAGAAAATCCAGTTATTACTCGAGAAGAAGAGAGTCCATTTTGAAGCAACATTAGTGAAACCACATCTTCATTAACTCTTTGTGTGCATGGGCACGTGCGCGCGTGAGTGTGTTTTAAACAAGCCAAAGGTTATCATCATCTTTCTTCCAGATAAAACTTGTATAAATGTATGAGAGTTAAGACAGTCCTGGAATTCCGTTTTAAAGATTAGGCTTAGGAACTCAAATTATTGGTATCTCAGTTTAGATCTATTAATAATATGAATTTATGCTCATATAACAAAAATGTGAACCATGAAAAATAAGCTGTTTTTAAGATATATTAACCATTTAAAAATATTGCAAATTATACACTGTCTCATACATATCTGGGGGATGAATTCTGTCTCAATTCTTGCTGTTGACTGCTTTCTTATTGAGATTTGCTGTATCATTAAGTATACAAGACCCAAAAATGTTAACACATCGTAATAGACACCTATGTATTTCCCTCTTAATTTACCAAACTCTAATTTCAAATAAGAAATGAAGAGAAGTTGAAGAAAATATTCCTATGAGGAATGACATGGTCTAGGAAGGTGGTTTTCAAATTGTTCTACAGACCCCTCAGGTCCTGCTGAAGAGCTTAAGGAATTCCGCAAGCATTTAATTTGAATATTCTTTTGAAAACAGTATTTTTAAAAAATATTCTAAAGTGTGATAAAAAAATATACAGATTCAAATGAGATCTGTACCAAATATTCACGCACGGAAGCTACCATAACCAGGCTAGCTCATTTTCATACAAATCTGAGAATAATTTCTCCTGCTAACAACTCTGTGTATAGATTTGGACTTCTTGTAAATGTGTCATTGATTAGAAAGGTTCGTGATGCTACGCTGGTCTTTTGCTCTCCTTCCCCTCCCACCAATCCAATTCAGGCTTGCACACATTTGTTCACTCAAAGCTGTACAAGCAAATGCACTCTAGCACACATGTGTGACAGGCAAGTAAGTGGCAAGTGATGTGAGGGCATATATTGCCTGTGAGCTCATTCAAAGCATAACAATAATCAATAAACAGTCTCATCAAGACATTATCAACTGTCTGGTATTTGTCTGATTTTTTTCCCCCTTTTTTGGTCTGTTTTCTTATACATGATAAAAAATGTAAGCAGTTTGTCAGAAATTGTTAGAGACTGAACTGTGAAACCAACTTCCTATTCCTTTATGTTCAAGTTCTGGATGAGTTTACTTGAAGAATTACTCTGAGATTGTAAGGCAAGCTATTAAAAAAAAAGTCACATGAATTAAATCATCCATGATGTCAGGATTTTTCTCAAGACTGACATCTAACCAAATAAATTGGTTACTGAAGAAGATATGACGGAACTCTTATTCATACCCCTTAATATTAGATCTGTATTCATCACAACTTTATTGCTTCTCATTAAATTGAGAATGTTAAAATACTGAATTTGCAAAATTTATTAATACTAAAAGATTCATGCTTATATCTGTTTTCTATACTGGGCTTCCACAAAGTTTCATTGTAAAATGAAATTTAGTAGGGGTGCCTGGGTGGCTCAGTTGGTTAAACGTCTGCCTTCAGCTCAGGTCATGATCCCAGGGTCCTGGGATCAAGCCCCACATCAGGCTCTCTGCTCAGCGGGAAGCCTGCTTCTCCCTCTCTTGCTCACCCTGCTTGTGCTTTCTCTCTCTCTGTCAAATAAATAAATAAAAATCCTTTAAAAAGATAAATAAATAAAATGAAATTTAGTAGCTAAAAGTTAAAAAAAAAAAAACCATTAGTCTAATACACTGAAAACTCTGGAACTCAAACCAATATAGGGCCCTCGCCTAGCCTCCTTTCCTGGACCAATAGCAAAAGCAGGCAACGGGCGAATGAAAGACTAACTCCAGGTTGAGGGCCTCCACTACCTACAATAAAAGCAAGTTAGAAACAAGTACTGCCTATCGGTACTTAATACTCCAAAGATGTACCAACTGGTCAGCTCTTCTCAATCTCAGTCACAAACCAAGAATTTGGCTAGTACTTATTCTGGCTCTGCTTCCAGACTGGCCTTTTAGGAAATCCATGGTGTGAATGAAATGGAAAGGGAAAATGCATTTTGAGATGGGCTATTTTGGAATGATAAAGAATATAAATTTTATTTATGGTGATAGACAGCAATTGCTTTTAGGTAAGGTGATTCTCAGAAAATATACTGTCTTATCGGTCATTATGCGTTTCTTCAACATCTGCACAGACCAGACAATTTTCATCACTCCTTTTCTACCTCATACATTTTATGCCTTTAAATCTATATAAAAATTACTGAGCTTCCGTTTAAGCATTTCAACAATAAGATCTACTAATCAGGGCATCGCCAGCTCAAACACAAATGCCTGTAAAAAGTCTATTTCATGAGATTATTCTCAATACGCTAATAAGTAACTTCCCACTCCGCTTTTTTGGACTTCAGTATTCTAACAGAAGAAACACTGGATTTGAGGTTAAAAACGTATCTGATGAACCTAGCATCATCTTGATACCAAAACCAGGAAAAAAGAAAACTACAGATCAGTATCTTTCATAAATACAGACACAAAACCCAATAAATTTTAGCAAATGGAATTCAGCAACATTCAAAATAAGTAAGTACATCATAACAAATTGAGGTTTATCAAAGGAATGAAAAATCAGTTTAAGACTCAAAAATCAATCAATATAACTGACCATATAACCAGACTAAAAAATGAGATTATTATCTCAAAAGATCCAGAAAAGGCCACTGCAAAATCCAACCTCCATTCAAAAAAACAAAAACAAAAACAAAAAAACAAAAAACAACACAAAAACACAAAAAAAAGCTCTGAGCAAACTAGTAGCAGAAGGGCTTCATCAACTTGAAGGGCACCTACAAAAAAAATACAGGTAATACTTTACTTGATGGCACAAAACTGGATGTTTTCCTTCTAAGAGAAGGAATAAGACAAGAAAGTCTGCTCTCACTGCCTCCGTTCAACACTGCACTGGAGGTTCTGGCCAGTGCGATATGGCAAGAAAAAGAAATAAAAGGCATACAGATTAGAAAGGTAGAAATGCAAGTGTCTTTACTCACACATAACATGATAATCTATGTAAAAAATCTTAGGACTCTACAAAAAAAGAAAATAGAACTAATAAGTGACTTTAGCAAAGTTGCAGGATGCAAAGCCAATATACAAAAATCAATTGTTTTTAAATATACCATCAACAAACAATCTGAATTTGAAATTTTAAAAGTACCATTTATGAAGAGAATAAAAGACGTAAATTCAATAAAAGATGTACAAAACTTAAACACTAAAATCTATAAAAGAGAAAAATTAAAGATACTTAAGTAAGTCAAGAGCTATGCTGTGTTCTATAACTAAAAGACTCAATTTTGTTAATACGTCAATTCTTCCCAAATTGATCTATAGATTCAATACAATCCCAATCAAAATATCAGCAGGTTTTTTTTTTTGTTGAAACTGACAAGGTCATGCTAAACTTTACATAGAAATAAAAAGAACGTAAAAATACCAAAACAAAGTTGAAAAAGAACTGATTTCAAAACTTATTATAAAGCTACAGTAATCAAGACAGTGTGACACTGGTATAAAAATATGACAAATTAATCTAT
This sequence comes from Potos flavus, assembly GCA_028534135.1. Taxonomy (NCBI): domain Eukaryota; kingdom Metazoa; phylum Chordata; class Mammalia; order Carnivora; family Procyonidae; genus Potos; species Potos flavus. The sequence goes on along the minus strand of CM052894.1, from coordinate 27,731,127 downwards.
GAAAGAGAACAGAAAGTTCAAAAACAGATCCACATTAAATGATCAGTTGATGATCAACAAAAATACTAAGGCAATTCAGTGGAGAAAGCATAACTTTTTCAACAAATGGTGTTGGAACAACTAAATAGCCATAAGCAAAACAAAATAAAACCCTTAACCCTTAAAACTCATACAGTAAACAAAACTAACCAAAAATGAATCATTGATCTTAAATGGATCATACTTAAGAGTCCAAACTATAAAATTTCTAGAAGAAAACACAGGAGAAAAGTTTACTGATCTCTGCTTTGGCAAAAGGACAGAAAAGCACGAACTATAAAGAAAAAAAAAATCAATTAATTAGACTTAATTACATTTGCTCTGCAAAAGATACTCTTAAGAGAATGAAAAGACAAGCCACAAAATGGGAGAATATACTTCCAAAATAAGAATAGGACAAAGGACTATTACCTACAATACACAAAGAACTTTTCCACTCAACAAGATAACCTATTAAAAACAGGCCAAAGATTAGAACATTCATTAAAAAAAAATATAGGGATGGCAAATAAGCACATAAAAATATCTTCAACATGATTAGTTTTTAGGGAAATGCAAATTAAAACCACAGTGAGACACCAGTATGTATCCACTAGAATGGCTAAAACTCAAAAGACTGACCACATTGAGTGTTGGAGATCATGTGGAGAAACTAGAACTCTTATACAATACTAGTGGGAATGTAAAATGACAAAACCACTGTGGAAAAGTTTAGTGGTTTCTTCTTTTATTTTTTTTACTGTAGTTAACACACAGTGTTACACTTTAGCAGTTTCTTGAAATATTAAACTATCATTATGACTGTCATTCCACTGTAGTTATCTGTCCAAGACAATCAAAAATATAGCCAACACAAAGACTTGTATATGAATACTCACAACAGCCTGTTTGTAACACCCAAAAATTGGAAATAACCCAAATGCACACTGCTGGATAAATGGGTAAACAACTGTGGTATATCCGTGGAATATATGGAATACTACTGAGCATTACAAAGAAACAAGCTATTAATACATCCAACATCAATAAATCTTAAAATAATTTTCTGAGTGGAAAAGGACAAAAAAGAATATATTGTGTGATTTAGGTGAAATTGTAGGTAATGCAAACTGATCTATGATGACAGAGAGCAGATTGGTGGTTACCTGAGAAGGAGGGAGGGAAGAAAAAAGGAGGATAAAAGGGGTAAATTACAAAGGTATACATAACAACTTCTGGACTTCATAAATACTTTCTTTTTTGATTGTGGTGATGGTTTCCCAAATATGTACATATATCAAAACTCATCAAATTGTATACTTCAAATATATACAACTTATATTACTTATACCTCACTATGACTGTAAAAATATACAGACCAAAAAAAGCCATAAAACATTCTACATTCACCACTCTCAGAATAAAGCCAGAATTTCTCTTGGCAGAAAAGAAGGAAACAAATAAAGAGACAAAAACAAATCATCACCACCAGCAGCACCACACCAAACAAAATGTGATTTGAGTCAATTACCCTAGGAGAGTGCTGGGTTTCTATGTAAAACAGGGATAATGCGTGTATCACTAGCTCGGCCTCTCTCTTTAGGTTCTTCTGAAACCAGGTAAGATAAGAAGTATGAAAGAGCTCTGTGAATTACAAATGCTGCACGAATGTCTCTGTCCTTATTATAATTCATCTTGTCAAATTTGGCACATCATTTCAGTCAGGTGAGATTGTTTTAGATGTTGTCTTCATCATTCCATATTACTAGTTTCCTCCCCTATCTTACATCCTTTTTCAATTTAATCATCAAATCAAAATGCCTTTATACCAATCATTAACAATTATTTGAATTGCCCAAAGTCAAGAGTCTACTGAAAAAGAGTAATGTGCCATATTATCAGGAATATCATCCCAATCCTTTAATTATACAATTATTTAATTACACATCTACCTGACTGTACTATTCACCTACATTTCTCTATCTTGTCCAACAAGATCAACACTTTACATCCCTTTATTCTTCTTGTCTACTAAAACCTACCAAAAAGAGGAAATGAAGTTGTTCTAGCATTTTTGTTTTAATAAATCCATAATGGCTCTTAATGTTCATTATTTCTGTGATTTAAAAAATAAATTTTAATAACATTCTAAAATCTTGTGCTTTATCAAGTTCACCACATTTTGTAAGGTTGAATCCACTTTCTTCCTTTCCCTTCTGGAAAAATTTATCTGCTTATGTCCAGTTTTACAATGCTTCTGTTCCCTTACACAGTTATTCAAACATTACTTATCAGCATGATCTCTCAGTATGTCTAAAGGGTTACTTACATAAGCAGCAGACTAAACAGCTAAGGTGGCTGGGTACTTCCGTACCATCAGTCAATCCCCTTACCTATCTTAGGCTTCACTCTCCCCTTTCAGGGATTATTTTCTTCTGGTTTTTTTGTTTAAAGGTTATTTTATTTAATGAATAAAAAGAGAAAGACTGGCTTAGAGCCATTCTTCTTTCACTCTTTTATGTCATTGTCCCGTGTAATGAGCCTATGGTCTTGCTATGAAAGTATCTTTACGAATTCTTACTTGCCTTAGCATTTGCCAAAAGTTCAGGTTAGTTAATAGAGTTTTTCTAACACTATTTTTATAGATCTTTATTATTCTTTTACACTTAGGTATACTGTAATCTTCTCACAACCTTCAAGAGATCATAAAATAGTACCTTTCCATTAATCTTGGCCTCTACTTTTTACTCACTGTGGTAATTTCTGATCATGTATCATGAATTTCATTTTTGAGAGCCTTCAATTGTTAAGCCATTTTCCCAGTTATGGTCCAAGACTTGGATCATGAGAGAGCATTTCCCTAAATATTTGTGAAATCTGATTTCCTAAAACCTATGGCATATTTCTGATAATGTTCAAGATGTCCCCCCCAAAATAAAACAGACCCGAAGATGACAGATACAACATGGTTCACCCATGACTGCTGTTTCCTCTCTGCCAACTATTCTACCCACTGAGAGATACAATAATTAAGTATAATAAGTCAAGGATTTATCAGTACATGCTGAGCTTAATATCAGACTAGAGAGGTTATTAGTTCCTATGCTATTTTGCAACTTTGAGTTTTAAAACTCTGCAACTGGTTCTTTGTCCCTTGAAACCCTACAATAACATCAAATCTAGGATCCAAGATTTACAGCCCACAGAAGACTTAATGCCTAAAACTTGTTTTCAGAACATCCTGACAAATCCCTCCTCATTCCCAAGAAACTCCCACAGGACCGAAAACTCTGGGTATAATACTTAAATCATTCTTGAATAAGTTCCCAAAAGAAAAAGGTTTTATCTTCTCAGAATCAATCTGATTTCAAGTGCATTCTCTCCCTTTCCCTGCAGCCAGGATAGACCTCTGGCCAGAACACTCCAACTTCAGGAACAGGTATGTTTGTCTCTGGACAGTCCATGACCCCAAATTTTATTTAAATGCTCTCTTTAGTCTTCTTGTAATACTCTCTTAACTTTAGGCACCATCCCTTACACCTAGGACAGCAGATATCAGCTCAGATTATTACCACCGCCCTCTACTTTATTAAGCTAAGAAGATTGATAATTGTTCAAGTTTAATCCAACATGGATTTAATGGCTTTTATGTGTAATTTGGTACACTTGAGCAGAGAAGCTGGAGTCTGAAGATAAACCTTGCCCACTTTCAGTCTTATCTTGGGCTAGTCCTGGTGACAAGAGCAGTATTCCAATAAAATTCTAGATCCCCAGCGGGCAAAATCCCTATTATTCAGGTGCGTTGATAGGGCAAGTCAGAAGCCTGAAGTCACTTTTACCAAGGTTGGCTTAAACCCTCATTGAGAAGTAGCTGAGAAAACAGAATACTAGAGACAAGATCACCCAGAGAAAGGGCTCGATGTCCAAGAGATCAAAGGAAAGGACTGAAACAGCTAAGGCTTGGGGAAGAGCATATGGGAATATCTGAAGGTTGATTTTCAAACTAGGGAGTTCAGTTAAGTAGGGGCATCCAACTTCTCAGAAACGTATGTGCTGGGAGCCTCTCAGCTGACAGATCCATCAACAGATGCTGGGAACTAAAATCAGGTAAACACCAGTGACTGGATTTAAAGAAAACCTTTAAAAAATTAAAAATTTAATTTTTAATTGGCTTAGGATGAAGCCGTGAGCACTGAAATTATTCAAATTTCCAAAGATTCTAATGTGTACCCAGGGTTGAGAACCATGCAGCTTATGAGACTATATAACCACTTCCTTCATAATGTCAACAAGTCAAAAAACTAAAAATACGAATTTCAGTAGTTAAAACACTTAATGAACAGCTAGGTCAAACATTCACTCAAGTTCTTAAATTTCATGTTCTAAACAAATTTTGATACTTTTAAAAGGAGAAAAAAATGTTAATGCACACATCTGATTAAAACTTGAGGGCAATGGAATGTCTTTCACTTAGCATTCCTTCACTCCAAATTAGAATGCAAATTAAGAACATGGTATTCTGGGTGCCTGGTAAACACCAAGAGGCAATCTTTTATATACCAAAGATCAATTTTATAAACCTTCTCTGGCTCGGTATAGAGTCTGAAACTGTATTCTAGTCGTTATTAATTATTAAATTATCTAAAGGCAAATTACATTGAATATTAACATTTAAAATCCCATTTACGAGTGGTAAAATTTACAATTTTAGTGAAATGAAGCAACTTTAAAATATAATTTTCACCACATCAATTCTACAAGGAAAATTATAGCATAATCTGAATTTTCATTTTTAAAGCACTATGAAAATAATTAATTCAGCAGATCATCTTTAAGAAGTTTCTGACTCCCTCTAGATACTTTTTGATGGCCTGGAACTACCGTAAAGTAAATTATTTTCCAGTTCTGAATGTAATTAATTACTTTACCCTTTCCTATTATCACTCACTTTGGCTTGCAAAAAAACAAAAAAACAAACAAAACCTTCCTCAATTTTGAACCAATTTTCAAAAATATTCCTAACTAAAAAGTATCAAAGATTTAGTAAAAATGTATATGCAACGTCTCTGAAAAACCTGGATTATAAAGAAAATCATCTGGAATTTTTGTGAAACCATTTAATAACTCCCACATAAAATCCAAAGAGTCCAGTTACAGTTCTGCCACGATCTGTATGACCTTGACCAAGTTACACAGCCTCTCTGAAAAGCAGTAACCATCCTGCACCTTGCATACATGTGTATACGAGCACGCACGTATCCACGGTGTACATTAAAACTAAAGTCTACTCCGGGCCTAAAATTCTGCTTCTAGTAAAAAGGTAACAACAGGAAAAATTTGGAAACTGTGGGTTACCTCTGTAAAGCACTGGTATATATCTGTGTTTTAGTTTTAATGTAGTTTAAAAAACTCAAATACTTCTAAGTCTGTGATTACAGGTAAGATAATGAGATAGGATTTTAATGTCCAAAGTAACACATATTACCAATATACATGTTTAATGAAATTCTAAAAATAAGTACACTGCTACTGAAAAAAGAAAATGTGTTCTGGAGAAGATTCATTACCTAATACAACCAATGCACCCACCTATCACCTTCAAACACCCTCATTTCTTTATTCTTTTACAATATAGTCACCGGTTTCTCCCATCTCTGATAAAAAGTATAGTATTCTCTTATCATACTTACAAGTGGACTTTCATTTCACTGGGTCAAAGAATCAAGAATAAATTTTCTTCCCCTAACTTTCTAGGACTGAGCAGGGACTGGCTGCCAATACCTCTTACTAAGAGGTACTTCAGAGAGATAGCAGGCCTTGTATTATTATGCTTGTATTTTTCCAGTTTCAAAGTAAGATTCAAGCAACTTACCATTGTCCCAAAAGGAATGGCTCTTGAAGCATGGTAATAAATGGCTATAAAATTGATGAAGAAGGCAGTGCCACACACCATAGCTGGGATAAGAAATGCCCCAATAAACATCTGCTTTATCCATCTCCTTCCTGAAAGAGAAAGGAAACAATGAAAATCAGAGGCGGCGGCGGGGAGGGGGGCATATATTGGCATATATTGGCATATACTGATGTTCATAAGGTACCCAACTGTTTTTAGCATCAAATTATTTATTTAAAATTCTAATGTAGGGGCACTGGGTGGCTCAGTCAGCTAAGCATATGCCTTCGGCTCAGGTCATGATCCCAGGGTTCTGGGTTTGAGCCCCGCATCAGGCTCCCTGCTCAGCGGGAAGCCTGGTTCTCCCTCTCCCATTCCCTGTGCTTGTGTTCCTGCTCTCGCTGTGTCTCTCTCTGTCAAATAAATAAATAAAATCTTAAATAAATAAATAAATAATAAATAAATACATGAAATTCTAATGTAAAGATCTTAAAATTTGCCATTCTAATAATTGTTTCAGAACAACAGCTAAAAAAGACCAGTCCAGCTATGCAAGTATGTCCAGTGAAAACACAGCTTTTGAAGTGGGTGTACTGGAAAAGAGCAATGGACTATGGTAAAATATTCCAGTGTTCTGTCCTGACCGTGACACTGGACTGCTGCTGTGAACTTTGGTAAGTCGCTCAATCTTGCCAGGCTACAAGTTGGCCTAGGTAAGTGTTTTCAAACTAGTGCTTGGAGTCTGGGAGCTTCCTAGAGGTACCCATGAAGTCACCGGTGAAGGAAGAGCCCCAAGCCCTGCTTCAACCAGAACAAGTCCATTTTCAACAGTTTTACATATCGGAGTTTCATGTAAGCTTTAAAAAGGGGTAAAAAAAAAACCCTGGTGTAAGGGGTCCCTAAATTTACTTTTAGCTGTAGTTATGATTATAAGCATAGATTTACTTGTTTCAAAAGGGAAAAACAGGGCACCTGGGTGGCTCAATTGATTAAGCGTCTGCCTTCGGCTCAGGTCATGATCCTGAGGTCCTGGGATGGAGCCCCACATCGGCTCCCTGGTCAGTAAGGAGCCTGCTTCTCCCTCTCCCTCTGCTCCTCTACCCTCTGCTTGCGCGCTCTCTCTCCCTCCCTCTCTCTCTCAAATAAATAAAATCTTAAAAAAAAAGGGGGGAAACAACCCAGTGCATCTCATGAGCTCTCTCTCAGCCATTAGAACTACAGACTTGTAAGTTTCACTATTTCTTTTCTTTCTTTCCTTCTTTTTTAAATTTCAGGTCTTGAGGGATGCCTGAGTGGCTCAGTCGGTTAAGCATCTGCCTTCGGCTCAGGTCATGATCCCGGAGTCCTGGGATGGAGCCTCACATCGTGCTCCCTGCTCAGGAGGGAGTCTGCTTCTCCCTCTGCCTGCTGCTCCCCATGCTTGTGCGCTCTCTCTCTCTCTCTCATTCTATCTCAAATAAATAAATAAAATCTTAAATAAAATAAAATAAAATAAAATTCGGGTTTTGAATTCACAACCCTGAGATCAAGACCTGAGCTGAGACCAAGAGTTGGACACTTAAATGACTGAGCCACTCAGGCACCCCAGTTTCACAATTTCTTTATATCTCTCTGCATTGCCAAAATTGTACAGTGAGCATCTATTATTTAAATAATCGAAGAAAGGAAACTATGTCAATTTTAAACTATGTAATCAAAAATTCTAAATGATATTCATATTGATCAGGAGAGTAACACAGAGCCATCTTTCTAATAGAGCAGAGTGTACAAGCAAGAGCACTACCAAGGAAACATCTGCATACCGCTGAGGAACAAAACACAAAGATTTCATACTGGATCACTATTAAAATTCAACCCCACAACCAAATGCAATAGGGACCTAAACAGGAAGTATGATAAGCAAAACAAGCAACACCCTAACTTCTGTTTTGTTCTATGTAAAGCTCTTTTAAACATCTATCTCATAGAATTACTACTCCAACTCTTGACGTTCCTCCAGAAAAAGTCCTTGATTCTGAACTTTCGACTCTATTTTATTTCTTTCTCAGGCAGGTTTCAAGAGCCCCTCCTTTCCACACTAAGACTCAGCATTCAGCATTTGAGCAACACAAAAAAGGTGGCAATTAAAGTATTATTTTCCTCTTTAATTCTAACTCTTTCCTAGCACTCTCTTTTCCCACACTTTTCATTATCTTCTCAGATTCAGACATGTATTCATAAATTCCATATTCAATTCTATTACTCCCTTTCCCTCAAAAATCAAAAAGAATCACACATTCCACTGGGTACAATCAGTAGCCCAGACATCTGCATTGTGTTCCCTGCTGCTCACCCACCCTTGGATATTTTGGTCAAGTTCCAGGCTACCCCTAATTTCAAATTGGGTCTGGAGGATTATCCAGTACCTTGAGGGCGACGTGCAGGCCTTGAGCTTCATTGTAGTTCAAATCCTGAGCTAACTCTGAAAAATTCTTGATTTTCTGGGTTGACCTCTTACATTAACCTGGTTTTTAGGGATCACTCAGACAAAATATTAGTACATGATCAGACCTTCCCAAGGCACTGTCAATCAGATAATAACCTTTAGGGGCACCTGGGTGGCTAGTCAGTTAAACGTCCAACTCTTGATTTCAGCTCAAGTCATGATCTGAGGGTCATGAGATAGAGCCCCATGGTGGGCTCTGTGCTGGGTATGAAGCCTGCTTAAGATTCTCTCCCTCTCTCTGCCCCTCCCCCAACCACCACCCCACCTGTGCGCTCTCTTTCTCTCTCTCTCTCTCAAAAAAAAAAGGGGGGGTTAAGTAAAGTTTGGCTGTGTTCTTAACTTGTAATCAAACTAAAAGCAAATTTATGTCCAAGTACAAATAAATTTCCTGTTTTAAATAATTTGTTTCTGCTGTGGAGATTTTTCTGGAGGTCACAGCCTAACTAGTTTCCAGGTCAAATTCAAAGCAGAAGTTAACTTAGGCATCCTTAGTTTCTAAGGATAGTAGCCCCCATATAAGACCTGTTTCCCATATCTGAAGGTAAAATATAGGCACTGAACAGATAACTAAAATAATTAAGAATCCATAATGATATTCCCTCAGGTAATCTGAAGAATTATTTATACTGAAGGTACAGACCACATTAAGTCTAGTAGGACCAATAAAAAAAGCAACGGTAAACCAGGATACCCTGGAGGAATTTTAAATGATTCTATGTATGCTCTGAGTGCCAATAACCTGTAAGTCTGGTTGACCAAAAGGCAGGATTCCTTAACGCTGACATTGCTTAGGATGAGCTGGGAAAATCACATGAGAAAGTCTCTATCCTTAGGAATATAATTTTAAGGTCTTTCAACAGCCCTTCATTCATAAACTGAAATACGCAAATCTACTACTTTCAGTACTTTTCTGACCCTAGTTACAGGGAAAATAAAAAACCTGAATACCCTTGAGTGCCATCAAAGAAAGAAACACCAAGGAGAAGTACCTTTGTATCATCTATGTATCCCCCAACATTTGCAGATCACAACAGAAAAGAAGGAAGGGTGTATTTAAGATGAAGGGCTCTTAGCAAGATTATGACAGAATAACAGAAATCTTTATGCAGGATCCTTTGGTAAATATTTAAGAGTCAACAGAAATAAATAGTTCTCCTTCGTAGTCTCCTTCCAGTCCAGACACTTTAACCATAAGCCATAAAATGTGCCTTTATATCCAGCTATAATGCTATACGGTCTGTGTGGAAGCCTCCCCGGAGCACATCTGGGGAGTAAGGTACCTCAAAGCAAAATAACATCAATAACTTAAATATTCGCTTTCCTACATGTTCCTCAGGGCTAACTTCACAGTGGACAATGGAGACAATCTTATTAATTATTCATAATTTTCAGAAATAAAATGCAAGGATTCCACAAAAGATAGACCGCATAACAGGTCTGGTGGAGATTATCTGAAATAGGATAACAAAGTATTTTACAACGGCTGATCTGTCCCTTTTAAATTCCAAATACCTCATAGTAAAATATTAGCATCTAGAATTAAAAATACAAAGTGATAACTTGTAAGTTACCTCCTTGTCTGGCATACAGACTTCCTCCAAAATAACCATTCACTGGAGATGTAGCAGCATAGACAAATATGGCTGTACTGAGCATTGATCCCCTCCTAAAAAGGCGAAACAACATATGTGATAAGTTAAAGCCAACAATTTAAAGAAGATATTACAGAGTCTATCACATTAACATTAGTTTAATTTCAAAGATAAATTTAATAGGAACACAAAAAATATCATCCTGGACTGTAAAGGATCTCCAAAGGTTGCCTGGTGAATGAATTTCTAGTTAAAACTGCACAAGCTGATACTCATTTTTTTAATCTGCAGATAAATTTCATGATACAGTCTAAACAAATATTTCACGTTTCTTTGGCAAAAATATTAGAAGCTGGCACTAAAATTGTTTTGCAACCCTGTAAACCAATCACATCATATGGATAAGGATATTCATCTGTTAAGAAAAATAATTAGAATATTCCTCTTTATAATTTAATTGCTTAAGACTCTTGCCTACTGATAGAAATAAAAAATAAAGGAGTAATATCTATATTAGTGATATTACTTTAAATAGTATAACACTGAGACTTCCTATTTCATTTTCCTTATACTATTAAAAATTATTTTTTAAAAATCCATAGGTCCACAAATCAACATTAACCCAAATCAACTATTTCTTTTTTTTTTTTCTTTCCTTTTCTCTTTTTTTTTTAAGAGAGGGAGAGAGAAGGGAGGGATGGAGCTGAGGGAGAGAAAGAATCTTAAGCAGGCTCCACACCCAGGGCAGAGCCCAACATGGGGCTCAATCTCACGACCCTGAGATCATACACCAAACTGAAATCAAGAGTCAAACACTTAACTGAATGAGCCACCCAGGCGCCCCTCGGATCAACAATTTCTAACCTCTTCTTCCACTAATGTTATCTAGAGAATTCAGACCAACTCTCCTGTTAAATAAAACTGAACAAAATATTTTAAATGCCTAATTGCAAAGAGAAATATTAAGATGACAAGTGACAGTATCATTTGCCATAACATAGAAATGTACTTAAACCACTAACAACAAAGACTATTTTTGAAACTTAGTATAACTAGGAAGGTAAAATGAAGTCTGTAGATAGAACATATAACCTTCCCAGTTTGAGCTAAAGAGTATTCTTTTAAAGAGAATTTATAAGAACATCACACTCATGTGTGTACTGGGAAAATACACAATTTTCATAAATGAACCAACATAAATTAACCAGCTTCTAAATTAAAAAAAATAATTATTATATTTCACTGTACACCTATGTAGAATACAAAGATATCATGTAGTCTTGAAATATGTAGCACTCCTCTGCCCAAACACCTACGCTCAACTTCTTAAAGTGGGTATGATACATCATAGTTAAAACATTATAGTATTTAATTTCCACCAATATATAGCTAAATATAAATGTGGTAGTAATTTAAGAATATGTCATCCCCACATTCAAAGATCGTGAGTCTCAGGGCACTTAACTGACTCAGTCAATAGAACAGGTGACTCTGGATCTGAGGGTCCTGAGTTCGAATCCCACATTGGATACAGAGCTTACTTTAAAAAAAAAAAGTTAAAAGTTAAAAAAAAAGTTAAAAAAACTCTGGGTCTCAGAGTTTTTAAAATCAAAATTTGTTTTTTCAACAATTCAAACACTTCAAGTACTGTTTCCTTTCAGATTATCATTAAGAAATCTGACCCATTCTCTGTTTGTAATTGGGTGTGTGAAGACTGACACAGGCCCAGCCATGCTGAAAACTGAAAGGCTGCTTTAGTCTAAGACCTGTCCATTACCAGTCAGAAGCTTTTAATATTAGCAGAGAGGGTTCAAAAGGAATGCTCATGTGACTGAGAGTCCAAAATGCCTACCAGATTTAAGCTTGCAATCCCCAGAGACACTGCATTAAGTGTATCAGTCACAGTTTTAAAAATCAGACATACCCTCCATCTCTTCATTCATAAATATTCTATGGGCGTTTTCCACACCAAATACACCATCTTCATCTACACTGAGTCTGCTGACATAGGGAACTGCCTACTCGTTCATCTCTCTAAGACTTGAGGTGGGAAACATCTCAGGAGCTGCTTACACTTGCCAGCTCACCACTGTCCACCCGAAGTTAGAGAGCAGCAGTATTCTTCCAGACTTACCCACAGCTTCTCCCACACTATACTTTTTCTTCTCTGATTGCTATGGTCATCACCAACACAAAATAATGTTCACATGTTACATTATTTGTCTTTTATGTTTTAGAATCATTCTGACTCTGGAGTGAGTCTTACAAATGTCATGTGCAAGGTTTTTCATTTTCTTATTACTTTGCATTTTTATTATCTCTATTTTCACTTCCATAGCAGACCAAATTAGGAAACGAGTTGTGGAGTGAGGGTGCCTAGGTTCAAATCTCAGTTTACTAACACTCCTACAAAGAGTTGTATGATCTCAAATTACTTAACCTCTCTGAACTTTACTTTTCTCATGTGGAGAATGGAGAGAACAGCAGCCCCTCCACAGTATGGGCATGAAAATTAAAACAGCTAATGTGTATGAAGCACGAAATGGAACCTCAATAATGTTAGTCACTTTGATATCAAAATAATACTCACAGCTTTAATACTAATGATATAATTAAGTATGCTCACTTCAAATAAGCACAACATAGAAAAATTAATAATGGCAGGCTAAAATAACAGTGTATGACTTGTCTGCTAATACCATTTATTAGAAAGTTTCTTATTTCTAAAGTTGAAGGTCTATAAGCAAAAGAGCTTCTGCATTAAAAAATGAATTGTGAAAACTGTAACCCTGACATCTGAGAAGGAACAAGACAAGAACTTGAAATCTAGGAGAGGTTGCCCACTAGTAACTCCAAAGACTGTGACTGTGCAGTCAATCTCAATGTAGGAGTGACAAATTTAATCCAGCATTTAAGGTAAAGGATACCTTTACAGCAGATTTAAAATGTCTTTCTTGTACTTAGGATTTAGTTCCTCTGAAATATGCTGTATCCTGAAAAATGAAATACCCACTAGAACACCGAAATTTAGGTTTTGGACAATTCCTTTAAAGCTTATATGGTAAATAAATTGCAAAGGTTATATGAAAGAAATATAACAGAAACTACAGAGAAATAGCCTTACTGATTAATACATTCACTTCAGCTCACAAGCACTGAGCACCTTCCACATGTTTAAGTAGGTATTCTGAGAATTCAAAGATAAATTAAGACCTAGTCCTTGCTCTCAAGGAGCTTCTGGTCTAGAGGAAGAAAAGAGTAATTTATTAACATTAAATATTTAACATAAAAAGTAAGAGCCATTCTTTCAGCAACAATTTACTGTTTGTCCACCAAATGCCAGGCATATATAAGAAAGAATGCATTATGAGATGTAACTGGAAACAAGTGTCATGCTGAGAGAGAACGTCATGGGGCAGTGTCTAAAGTGCCTGAGTTAGAACCCCGGCCATCCAGACTCAGAGTGTGTTTGCTTCGCTGGGTTGCGGCTCTCTGAGCACAGGTTACAGGACCATTCAAAGCAACGCGAGATCATTGTGAATGTACAACTTTTTCCAATGATCCAAAAACTTTTCTTGCAACCAATTTTGTTCTCAAAGAAGAAAATGTACTAGAAACCATTTAAAGGTAAGATAAGTCATCCAATTATTTTTCTAACCTCATGTGCCTTTTCTACTACTCTTTTTACTATTATTACTTAATAGCTAAATATTAAAATAAATGTAATAAATATTAAATATTTCCTAAATATTATTTGTTATTTCTCTTCTGCTCTGTAGAGAGTCTCCCGGTTTGGAAGATAAACATAAGTACTAATTCAATAACTGTGAACTCCTTGTGCATCTCATAAAGATCTAATTGTATCTTCAGCTTTCAAGAAAATGCCTATTCATTTTGTCAAACAGCAATGGCTGATAAGTAACTGCTCATACCTCTAATGAAACATAACCTTTATAACCAACCAAAATGTTTAGTTAGGCTAGTAAGTTTTAGCATGTAACAGAAAAATATACTTCTAGCAAAAGATTACTGTCCATTATTTATCTGCAATAACATTTATGCTATTTAAATTCTAAGATAATTGAAATAAGCAAAGATTTAATTATGATTGACTTAAAATGTTTAGGAGCAAGAAAAAACAAAGTTAAATACATGTACTTACTCTGTATATAAATCTTCTATCATTGCAACAATAATAACAATAAGAGACACAGCAAATATCTGACATCCAGAACCGATGAGAGAAGAAAATATCAGTGGGTGACTTGATGGTCTAAATACATCTCCGTGTACCTGCTTCCATCCATACTCATCTCCTAGGTCTCTATCCTATATAAATATATATGTAGAGAGAAAAGAAAATCATTCAGAATGAAATTAAAATATATAAAGTAGGTGAAAAATTACAATTCCAGCTGAAAGTTCCCTCCCTCCAAACTTACACCTATTTAAAGGGTTTCAAAATATCTAGAAAAGACATTTCAAATTTAAAATAATCACTGCCTTAATAATTTATAAAGTATTCTGGCATTTAATGAGCCTGAGGAAGGTGGCTCCCAGTTGTGCTCAGAGAATATCAAACATTGGAAAAAAGAAAAGGTCCAGGAGCAAAAAGGAATGGTCAAAATGAGAGAAGAGCACACTGGCTCTCTGAACATTCCTATTCTTGCCATTCACATCACACCTGTGGCTCAAACGTAACGAGGGGCCAGGTGGAGAACAAAAGAGAAAAAAGAAGATTGAAATCAGTTCTAGATGCCCTAAAAATGTGGGAAAGTCCTTTATATTCTGGATTCTAAGAAAATATATGAGGAAAATATCAAACAGTTATACATTATCTATTAAATATTATTTAACTATCTATAGCACTTTTTAAAAAGTATTCAATTTTTCCTTTTCAACTTGAATAAGCAAGTATCTAAAATAGTAGTTCTTAAGAAATATCAGTCTCTTTAGATAATCTGGCCTTTTAGGGGCTAGGGGTAATTCTGGTCAGATGTGTTTGAGAAGCACCAAATATCTTATCTACACTGCGATACTTCACAATGCACATTTGCATATTAAATTTTAATCAATTTAAAATTATCCTTTCCAAACTTACTTAATGACAGAGCACAGCTACACAGAACAGCCATTACTATTCTACAGAACAGGGATGCCTGGGTGGCTCAATCGTTAAGCGTCTGCCTTCGGCTCAGGTCATGATCCCAGGGTCCTGGGATTGAGCCCCAAGTCCGGCTCCCTGCTCAGCGGGAAGCCTGCTTCTCCCTCTCCCACTCCCCCTGCTTGTGTTCCCTCTCTCGCTCTGTCTCTCTCTGGCAAATAAATAAATAAAGTCTTAAAAAAAAAAATTCTACAAAACATACTTTTGCTTATTTACAACACTGTATGTAATACAGTAGAAGAATTTAGAAAACAAATCTCCCCTCTGAACCTACTAAACTAAATGTAAACTAATTCTTTCCACCCACTCCCTGAATTTTATGCAGTATTTAACAGTATTAGAAAGATGTCAGTATAGGTCTACAACTTCCTTGCTGCAATTCTGAAATCAAAAGCTCTGAAAACTGAAAGTTCGTTTCGGAAGTCTGACACATTCTTATTTGGTGGCAAAACTTGAGAGTGAAAAAGAGAGTATTTGTATTGTTTATTTATCTCACTTAAGGTGAACATTCATATGTTTTGCTGAAAAAAACAAATATATTTGATTATGGGACAGGTAATCAGAGCATGCAGAAACATTAATATATTTGATTAGAGACCCCTTAGGGAGTTTTACACCTTTCTAAAGCCTGAAAATTCTGAATTCTGAAACTCATGTAACCCACATTCCAACACTGAAAATAATACTGAATTAAATCATTTTTATAAATACAACGTAAAATGTTTGCTTACCATATCATCCATTTCTTCTTCTTTACTGTACCGGGCATAATCTTTTCTTAAAGTTCTCATTAAAATCATTGAAACCAAGCCCACCAAGAAGATAACCATCATGAAAGAGTTGAAAATTGAAAACCAATGAATCTAAAATAACAGAAAATAA
>CM052894.1:27554883-27714593 GCA_028534135.1 Potos flavus | reverse complement strand
GGGCCACCCTCTGGAATGATAGGCTTCACTTGCTCCATCCAGTTCATCTTCTCTACCCTGTTACCATCCTTACTCACTCCCTTTAAATGAGCTCTCCACGGTATGGAGAACAATGAGGTACCCCATCATGTCCCAATGTTCCCAAGACTCTTGACTTTGATTTCACTCACATGTATGTCACAGAATTATGGACCGATTCTGGTTTATAATCACAAGGTACACTGTATCTCTGAGTGCATCTCAGAACTCAGTGCATCTGACTTCAAATTCCTCTATGTTTTAATTCTCAAAAGTTCCTGAAGGATAGTTCCAAAATTTCTCTTCTCTCACCAAGGCCCCAATTATCATTTATTTTTCTGCATTTTCCTCCTAGCCTTTCATTTCCTCTGTCAATCTCCTAGAAGTTGTTACCCTCTTAAATCAATCTTTCTACTAGACTCTACATCTCTTTCATTCCTTGAGGTGCTTTCCCCCTTCTCATTCCGCACCCCTAAATTTGCATCTTTACCCAGCATCAGCAATTGCCAAAGGTCCCCATCTACAATGGTATCTACTCCCTGGGGTGGTGATAGGGTTCAAATAAGATAATAAATGTAAAGTGTATGGAAAATTTACAAGTTGTTATTTCTATTATTATCTTTCAAAGTGTTTGCAATATCTTTTGTCCCCTCATTCTTCCTATCTTCTTATCTCCATAAAATCTCTCATCTACATATTCCATTAGTCATAGATGTACTCCTGCTCTAAACTTCTACAGGTACATATGCAGAAGATTTAACTTGGGCTAATATGCTAAGTATGTGCACTAGGGCGAAGGGCTGCCCTAGTTCTGTTCCCCATCCTGAGGCTTCAGGCAAGGGACAAACTCTGTGACTCTCCCTGAAAAACAGGAGATAGCCAATTGCCTCTGCCTCTTTATAAAATCATTTTTTCCTTCATTTAATAATTTATTGAATGCCTACTAAAGTTATAAAGGAAATGATGAATGCATTATATTCTGAAATATTTGCAGAAAAGGGTTATATAAGATTTAAGTTTATCATTAAGGTATCATTCAAGATTTATAAAAGCAGTCTATAATTATAGACTTTTCCAAAGATTTGATTTTGTTCTCATCCTGAGAAATTAATGACCCAAAAAAGGATGAGAGGAAAAATTATATTTATGTTTCGTATCTTCTCTCAATTTATCAAATTTTTGAAAAGTAGTTTTATATAGTTACTATTTAATAATAAGAAAGATATACCTAAAATGGAAAACTTTCTAACAAAGCTCCCTGCTATCTTCTAATCTAAGACATAAACTTTAAACCAATACCCATTATAGTGTACTCCATTAACCTGACATTTTATATCCTTTTATTCCAAAAATTATAAAATGCTGTTACGATTTCAAAATTATTATAGCAAGGGAAATATTTCTTAAAAATAATAAAGAAACCAGATGTCACAAAAGGGTTACTAATCCTATGAACTGCTGACTCCAGCACCCCCTAGCGTTGCTAACCCAAAAGCAGCACCCCAGGTTCATCACAAATTTTAGAACATTGGAGAACATGGAACGGAGTGGTGCCACTTACTAAGCACCAGCTATGTGTCAAACATTGAACTAAGTGCTTTATACACGCTATTGAATGGAATATCACAGCAGTGCACAGTACTACAATCTGTGCTTCACTATGAAGGAGGCAGAAAGCTGAAGAACTGAGTAATGTGCCCACAATTATGGTGGGTGACAGCGACAATGATGTGCAGCTCGAACTCCTAAGCCTGTGTTGGTAGTATCAGAAACCATCCCTACTGTTAGCCAGTAGACCCTGCTCCTCCCGCCTATTTAAGGAACAGGCTGCAGTAATTCTCCCCCCTCTTTTCTGCACTGTCAGTTTTGCACTCGTTGCTGAACCCTTCCACGGACAAACATGTTTCTTACATCTCAAAATAAAATCTCCTAACTCCATCCTTCCTACTGACTACCACACCATTTCTTTGCTCCCTTTAGCTGCCAAACTTGCAGTTTTCAATTCCTCTCCTCCGTGCTCTTATACCAGCTTTGTTCAGATTCTGTCCCACCATTACCCCCAAAGCGCTCTTTGTCAAGTTTATGGATGACTCCAAATGAATCAGAAAGTCACTTTCACCTTACCTGACCCAGCAGCAACAATGCAGAACTAATCTCCCTCTCCTCCATGATACACTTTCTTCTTTTGGCTTCCAGAACACCACAAAAGCTTTCCTTCCTACCTTACTGGGATCTCCTCAGAGCCTGAGCTCGTTTCTCCTACTCTCCCTAATCTTTTCTTACTGCCCTCAGCGCTCAGTCCTTGGTCCCCTTCTATTTCTACATACTCTTCCTTGGTAACTGCATTTAAGCTGATGGCTTCAAATACCATCTATATGCCAATGGCTGCAAAATCTGTTATCTCTAACCCAGACCCCTCTCCTGAACCCCACACTCATTTACTGAGCTAGGTGCTAAGTATCTCCATTTGGATGTCTTAAGACACTTCAAAACCAACATGTTCCAAATTGTACTCTGAGCTTCCCCTCCACACCTCCTCCAAATACTGACTCTTTGCCTCAGTGAGGGCGGCTCCACCTAATAGTTCCTCAGGCCAAAAATTCTGTAGAGTTCTTGCAACCTTTTTTTATCTTGCTATCCGTCAGGAAATCCCGCTGGCTCTCCCCTTCACAATATGTTCACAGTCTGACACCTTCTCACCAACTCCTCCGCTACACCTTGGTCTGAGCCACTTCCCCTCTCACTGCACTGATGCAACAGCCTCTTGGTCTCCCTGCTTCTCCCCTCCCCACACATGGTCTCTTTCAACATAATAACCTGAGTGATCCTTTTAAAACAGAAGTCCAATTTGTCATTCCCTGTGGAAAACACTACCGCGCCCCTGTTTGCATTCAAAGTCTCCCCAGCAGCCATGGATGGTCTGGCTCCCGCTGCTCTCTGACCTCATTCATTCCTCCTTCCCTCACCCCACTCCAGCCACACTGGCCTCCTTGCTATTCCTCAAGCTCATCAAGCACATTCCCGCCAAACAGGCTTTTCAAAGGTGTTGCCCCTGCCTGGAATACTCTTCCGCAGCCCCCCATATCCATATTCCTTATTCTATCAACTTCTTCAAGTTTTTACTCAAAAGTCCATTTCAGAGACTTACCCTGAGCACCATAGTCAAACTACAACTAGCCTTGCCTGTGGTACTCCTGCTCCACTGCTCTTTCTTGAAGGATGTATCTTTGAACACACTATACCCTTAACTTAGTATGTCTATTACATGTCTCCACCTACTAGAAGGGTAAGCTCCAAGAGAACGCAGATCTTTGACTTTCATTCTTGAATGTACTCCACTTACTTAGTACTGTGCTTGACACATAGCAGGTGCTCAATTAATAACTGCTCAAAGTAGAAATATGGTACCTTGTTCTACTAGTGAAAATGCCAAATGGCAGCCTTTCCCCCAAGTTATCAATTCCTAATGGCACGAGAAACAAGGCAGGCTCAGGTGTTCCAGGAGAAAACGTCAGTTGAGAGCCCTCCTATTTTCAAATTTTATCTAAATATTTAGGTTATTTGTGCCTATACCTCAACCATGTTTAAGACTGCGTGAACACTACATCTGAAGAGAACACACTGGAGGTAGGGGAAGTGGAGTCTGGGGAGGAAATTTCAGCTCCAGGAGCAACATGCTAGGACCCAGAGGAATATCAGAAGTAGTGAGAGGTTCTGGAGAAGTCTGACAGCAATGATATGAATACTAGACCACAAAAACTTAGATTACCAATAAACTTCAGAATTCCAGTCTAAAAGATCAGATCAGAAGACAGAAGAGGCAAGTCAGGAAGAAAGTCAGAAGAATGGGTATATCCCCTTATACTCCGTTGTCCTTTCATCTCCCTCCTTGAAGGAGGAAACCACTAAAATAAAATCTATTTTTTCCTATTAAGAACCAAAGCTACCACCTGTACAAAACCAGCAACAATGCCAGTGGACATATGATTTGAGCTCCATCTTGAATCTGCTGGTGGGAAGTGGGGATATTTCTTCCAGCCCTGATGTTCCTTTTTATGTGAAAAGTTTCTGGTCTCACTCCACTCTCATCCCTTCCTTCCTAGACGATACACACATTCTGCTCTGTTTCTGTACATTTTAAGTTTCTCAAGGGCAGGTGCTCATATACAGAAGCTTGAAATAGTCCAGCACTGAGTGCAAGAAGTTGGTCTAATTCTGAGTTTCAATATTAAGAAGGCCACCTGTCCACAGACATAAGTCCCATTTTTCAATATTAGTATCATTAATAATAAAAGTAAAATTCTGGCTTTTGGTTTGTTGTATCTTTCCCGTGTTACTCAAAATTGGTTTAAAGCCTAGGCATGATGAAGGGGGCTTTTGACTGCTCCCCTAAAACTCTCTATCACCCTAGGACTCTAAGCTCACATGTGAAATCACAAGTTCAATGTCTGAACTCCACGGCCTTAGCACAGTGCCCTGCATATGGCAGATGCTCATTAGTGTTTGTTAAACTGACTGAGCACATAACGAATGTCTCAAAATACACAATTTACCTACCCTGTGTTGAAAAAAGGATGGATCAAGATATTTGTCAAATCGATCTTCAAATTTCACATCTGACTTTTTCCATTTCACCTGAAAAAAAATTTTTTTCACTTAAAAATAAAGGCCAGTGAACAAATTAATAAGCTCATAACAAAACCCTGAGCAAAATTAGGAAAGATTTGGACACTTAGAACAAGAAGCTAGAGAAATGATTGAAAGTTACTGCCAATTTGAGAAGCTGAAACACGTAAGATAAAAAACCAACCAACTTTCTTCTCTCTGTATTAACAGAACTTCCAACTTTACTTGGAGGGATCACTTCAGTTTTGAAGGACTATTAACTATTGCTGACTTGTATACTTTGACCTGATAAATGTGATAAGAACTGAATTAACTAGGCCAATTAAAATAAGAATCCGTCGATTTTTTACTTTAGATTGCATTTGTTTTACTATAGTTATCAAACTTCTTTATAAGTTCAGTTATATAAATATCATTTGCACTAGTTACATATGCATAAGTTACAAAAAAAAAACTTTCAAAAACTGGCTACTAGCAATGGATTCATTCCAGTTATTAGGAAAAAAACTGGCAAAGAGAGAGGCTACCTACATCAGATTTTTCTTCTTTCCACTATTTTTAATCCTAATGGAACAGAATTAACTTGACAGTTGCAAAGAGCTCTGACAAGCTCTTACTCTGCAGGAGTATCTTATTCCAACTGACAAAGCAAAACATGGTAAACTATACCCATCCAGCAATTTTCAATACAGCATCATCTCTATCTGCAACAGTAAAAAAGGAAAGAGAAACAACAAGGTATACTGCAATCTAAAAATGTAACCATGAAAAGACATGGCTAGCTTAGCTCTAATTGCTCAGTTATAAAGGTAAACTTTGTTGTAGCCAATGGTAAATCCTGCAAATGCCGTAACTATCTAATACATACCTGAAGCAAATCTCCCTGCTTTTAGGAGGCTTACTTACATACACTAAAGAAATACAGTTTTAATAATATTCTGTTGCACCTTATTTTCACTTATTAAAGTAGTAAAACACACTTAACTGTTGCTATTAGGTCACAAACACTTCTTCCTCTATACAATTATTTATACTTACTGAATACGACATCTGGATTTTAGTATTGGGAACCAGTTTCACCTTTCCTTCACTAGTTAGATTAACATCAACAATTCGATTGCCATTAAAACCTATTTCGAGTTTTTTGTAGGTCCAAAGATAGTAATCTTCTCCATTTTCATCTGCTTCACCAACAATACCTACAAAAGAAATAACACTTTATATAAGGTAATATCACTTAATGTTTAAAATATGTTAGAAGCTAAAAGCCCATAAAAAATGTTTTGATAAACAAGCAGTATTACCATTATTCTTCATGGTTAGAAAAGGACAAAAGTACAGGCTGGACTTCTACTCTTTGTTAACTGCTTGGCAAGCAAACCATGGTCAAGCCGTGAACAGCTCAGCATAATCTATCACTAATTTGATCCTCAAAGTTCATGCTTTGTCATGAGTATCTCCTTCACTGTAACAATTATCACCTTACATGTATATACGTCCGAATACCTGAAAATTTCAGGAAGTATGGTCACCATCTACCACGGTCACCCAGTTAGTAGTAGTCAAACTAAAATTAAAACCAAGTTCTCCAGAGGCCCAATCCAGTACTTTCTCTAATGACCTAAGATCTACACATTCCTAAGTAAGCTGCACATATGTATATATCAATACCAAAACTTAAAATGCCTCCTCTTTACGCTTCAAGTACTGGACTTATCCATAGGAAATCATCAAAACAAAAGGAGCACTGAAGATAAATGTTAATGAGGCACTAGTTTAAAATGATCATTTTGGGTTTTCTTTTTTTAAGGATTTTTTTTACTTATTTATGAGAGAGAGAGAGCACAAGCAGGAAGCGGGAGGGGGGGAGCAGACTCCCTGCTGAGCAGGGAGCTCGACGCAGGGCTCCATCCCAGGGCCCTAGAATCATGACCTGAGTCGAAGGAAGACACTTAACTGACTGAGCAACCTAGGCGTCCCTAAAACAATCTTTTCGATCGTAGTTTGGGATACTGAAAGAAGACCCAGTGTCAGGACAACAGGTGGTAGCTGAGGATCTACCTCTTGTACCCTCACACTGTCAGCTGGCTATCTATGTTCCCTACCCAAACTGTAGACTTCCCAAGAGCCTTATCCACTAAAAGTGACTCCTTAGGGCCTTCCCTCTTTGGTCAATGAGTCTAATGAAAGTACTAGGGGAAAAAAGATCATTTCTTCCTCTTAAGGATTATCTGCTTATTAACCAAAGTTGTCCTCTCAAATTGATACAAATTCAAGGAATACAGTTTCATTGTGTTTGGGATTGCAGAGGGATAATGAAATCCTTCTAGTAATTAATTTCATCAAGGTTTATTTACCTACCCACACTGAAAACTCTGGGAGTGGAGACACAATTACACCAAATAAGAAGCTATTCTCTGTGGGGCTTTTAAAAGATGCTGAAACACTTACCCCCAAAAAAACCAAATAAGAATTTTCCTTCTGACAAGAATTCCCATAGTTCAGACATTCTCGGACACCCAAATGTACTCTCCTACACATGGCAGACCCTAGAATCCCAGGGCTAAAAAAGATTTATTTTAGGACAGGAAAGCACAGTTGCCATGTTGCTAAGGAGACCCAAAGAAATAACTGAAAAAACCCTAACATTCCAGAGAAGAAACCCAAAAGCAATGGAAAAGAACACAAGAGGAACCTGCTCTCTCACCAAAAAAAGAGGGAATCCTAATGGGTTCTCCTGAACTACAGGCTCAGAAATCTCGAGTGGATATTCAGCACGTCTTCTTGCTACCCTTGGAGCTGATCGCAGAAATGTCTGTGTTAATGTAATACTAATTACAGTCATTTATATGAAACGCTTACTATTTATACCTAATTAACATGCAACAGAGTAGCAATGATGCATACAATTATATCTTGAGATTGACTTTCTTACAAATTTCATCTAAGCACTACATTAAACTCTTGTCTGATATTTTCAGTATTTCAGTTTACTGCTCATAAATACAGTAGTCTGCTAACAATTTTAAGAATTAAAATATTCATTATATATAAGAACAGGTGTCCAAAGGAAAAAAACAAAAGAAAACTAAGAGAATAATATGATCAAACACACTGGCTGATAGCCGGCTGTGCTTTGCATTTAAAATAATTTAATCAGATTCTTAACAAGTTCACCATCTTCATGCAGCCAAACCAGCTATGGGACTCTCACTAGTACACATCTGGCAGAGCTCTGTGCCTTGCAAGCTGTCACCCATATGAGAAACAAAGGGACAAGAGCAGCTGTGGTCCCCAGATGCCCTGCCAATTGCAGTAAGTACGCAACTACCCAGGGTTTTTTGTTTTTTTTTTGCCCCTTTTAGAATGTTCACTTACTTTATACTAACTTGCTAACTCATTTCAACAGTACACAGATATAATTCCTTTCCCTAATATTGTTTTCCTGAAAAGCTACTTGTAAATATATCCTTAAATAAATAAATAAATAAATAATTTAATCAAGTCCAACACAAATAAAGTTTGGATTTTGCACAGGTTTGTATTAACTATGCCATAGTTTCTCTCCATTAATACAGATAAATAAGAGCTAAAACATTAACAATTTTTAGGGGCGCCTGGCTGACTCAGTCAGTAGGGCATGAGACTCTTGATCTCATGTTGGGTGTAGAAAGTCTGACCCCATGTTGGGTGTAGAAATTACTTAAAACTAAAAATCTTAAAAAAAAAACATGAAAAAAATTCTAAACATATAGTGCTTTGGAAACTTACTATTACTAGTAATTACTGGTGAAACAAGTAATTCAGGAGACTGTCTATCTAAAAACCATACTACCAGTTCCACATGAGAGAAAGCCAAAATAAAACTTCAAAATCCTATTTAGTTCCTTTGATTGTATTTGATAGAATAAGTCAAAATAAGATACGAAAAAAATGGGAGAAGGGAGGATATTTCAGACTGTTCAAAATACCTTTTAATTCCTTGAATCTGAAAAGTTATACTATATAAAAGTTATATTTTGAGGGAGTTTCATACAAGGTTTGGCAACGTTAAAACCGCTTCAAGTAACGGGACCATAAAGTGTTAAAATCATTCTGTGGAAAATACTGAAAACACATTTACTGATTCAGAGTACAGTCAAACACCTTAAGACTCATTACATAAGTTGTGCTTATTATGTAAATATTCCCAAACTTTAAATATAACATACAATACCTACCCCATATTGGTAAGTCATCTATGTACATCTGGTACCAGTAGTGATTTTTGATAGCATACACAAATGCATCTCTCTTTTCTTTATCTAAGTCAATTTCACAGTAAGTGGCTGGCATCACATCATCTGTATAAGATAAAATTGCAAATTAGCACACTGGTTTGTAAAATAGTTATAAGAAAAATAACAGAAGAAAAAGTCAACATTTCCTGAAGCTAAAATTTGTATTCATAATTGCTGAATCTGGGTGATAAGTATATGAGGGTTCAGTATATAATTCTTTCCCTTTTATATAAGAACACTGATGAAACAATTATAAATGAATAATTTGGTTTAAAAAAAACAAGAATCAAAAAGCTTAAAACATATAAGAAAGTTTTCATTTAACATATACAAAAACTCAAAAATATGATCCTAAATAAAACAATTTCTAGCTATAATATCTGAGATATAAATTCATTTTAACATTCTTAGAAATGCAAGTCACTACAGGCCACAGATTCTATGAG
This sequence comes from Potos flavus, assembly GCA_028534135.1. NCBI lineage: Eukaryota > Metazoa > Chordata > Mammalia > Carnivora > Procyonidae > Potos > Potos flavus. The sequence goes on along the minus strand of CM052894.1, from coordinate 27,705,223 downwards.
GAATTCCAGTGACTCTTCATAATTAGAAAGATTAAAATACAAATCTCTGTCTAGCAGGTGTCACTGTTTATAAATTAACCAAAGGTCCCCTAGAGATGAGTCATTTCCACTCCTGACTGCTTTCAAAAATACTGCTACCGCAATATTGTTTAGATGGTCTCTAACCTATAAACCTTTCAAAAATGTGCTTTCGAAATGTGCTTATAAATAAGTACTAGGGATGCAATGTACAACACGATGACTATAGCTAACACTGCTGCATGATATATAGGAAGGTCTCTAAGAGTAAATCCTAAGAGTTCTCATCACAAGGAGAAAATCTTTTTCTTCATTCTTTTCTTTTCTTTCTACCTACTTGTGATCATTTCACAATATGTAAATCAAACCATCACATTATACGCCTTAAGCTTATACAGTGATATATGTCATTATTTCTCAATAAAACTGGAAAATAATGTGCTTATGGTCATTAGTTTCTAAACAAAACCAAACCCAAAAAACCTGCAAACACTCTGGATGTCCACTGAAATTACTATATTGTTTTTGTATATGACTTACACAATTAGAATAAAAGATAAATCTTAACAACAAAAAAAGAAAGCACAGTTGTTTAAGTTCTCCTGTACTGTATTATTGGTTATTTAGAACTTGAAATTCCCCCTAAGAAACAATGTTAAATTTCTTAAATGTTGATTAAAGCTTCTTAAACATATACTACTGCTGAACCCTTTGTGGCCAGCTACAGTATTCTTTCCATGAGAAATAGCAATCTTGAGTTATAACTCCAGACACTAGTGACTTGTCTCCCCAACCCTCAACAAGAGAGAATAGCTTCCCCTTAATATAGCTCAGCCCAGAGTGGGTACCCCAAAACACACCACCAAATATGGAAACACTGAAGTCCCATAAAGGAGGGATAGGGAAATAATCCTACTCCCAAAGTAGGAGAAGATCACTGCTTTGTTGTTTTCCAAGAACAATGGCTCCCATACAGATTTCCTTTTTATCAAAGGCCCTTTTAGGCAGCAAGGAATTTAGGATTTTCAGGGCAAAAACTGAGGCTGAGCAGAGAAGGGATGGAGGGTTAGGCCATGAGGCAGTCATAAAGGGTTCCTCCAGCAGGAGCTAGGAGAACTGGTAGCAAGAGGTCCTCAGATAGGATTTCCGTGGAGTGTGATAATGCACAAAGGACAGCAGGCAACTACAGCGAGGGGAGAAAGAGAACCACAGGAAGGTCCAGGCTTGGGTAGCAACAAACAGCTATGGGAGACCTCACAGCAAAACCCTGCAAAGCCACCAAATCCCTAGCTGCTAAAATCAGACAGTCACTGACAACTGCCATTAACAATGTGGCAGTGTTACATATGAAGTTCTGAGATATACAATACGGCACTGACCTGCATAAAGCTTTTAAGATTCCTCACAGTGTGAACTGTGTTCAGCTCTCTCTTACCCAACTATCTATCATCCTCTCTCCCTATATTCCAGCCAAACTCAACTACCTGCAGATCCCACACATCCTGTGCTCTCCTGGCCTCTGGATTTATTTGCTTATGCTGGAAAGTCCACCACAAATGTCCACCCTAAAATACTTCGCATCCCCCCACCCTCTCCTCCACGGAGTAATCCTTGATTCCTCACCTCTCACACCTCTCAAACCCCACAGCCTGTCCCTTTCTCTTAAGTCTCAAGGCTTTCTCTCCATACCTCCCTTTGGTACGTAGGTCTATACCACTTACAACCTTACACCAGTATCTTGGTTCCTCAAAAGACCATCAGGTCTTAAGACCTATGCCTATACTGACTGCATCCTTTTTATCCCCAGCTATGCCTGTTCTGCAGGCACTAAACAAATAAACAAAAAATTTAGCAAATTTTAACATCATGATTTTCCACTTATTTGGCAAAGGAAGACACGAAGTATATTCTAGTACGTACATATACATGTATCTGTGTATGATTAGGGTGTCTGCGTGTGTGTGTATACGAGAAAATGCCAATATAAACAAATGAAATTTCTGAGCAGAGTTATCTCAGAATGATTCACAAAGAGGTCTTGAAAAGTATCTTTCACTGATGTAAAATCTAGTAAAGAAATGTGGTCAAAGGGAAAAACCTATCTTTATGGCAGGCTATAAAAAGGACCTTGGTTGATCATATTTTAATGAAATTCCTCTTGCGGGCATGTGGGCAAATACAAACATCGCAAATAATTGAAGAGTCTGGTTGCTCAACTAAAACAGCATTTCTCTCAGGAGGGAGCCGCTTTGAAGATAACTAATGTAATGTGCCTGAATATGTCAAATCATTATTAAGCATTCTATAGAACTGGAAAACAATCTGAAAAATCTATCACCATAAATCACTGCTTTAAAATTATAAAAGGGCATACTTTCTTAGATGAAATACACACCTATGAATTCTGAAGAGGATACCATTAAGGTTTCATCAATGTAAATACATTACACAGGGGAAAAATACAAAACCAAAGATATAAAGTGGCAACTGTTAATACTGATTTTTCAAGCAGAAAGCAAGTGTAGTTCCTGGAAACTACCTACCAATAAGTCTGTCATCAATTCACAGTAACACTCCAGACTAGTAACTGAACAGACAGCGAAAACATTGAAAAAAGAACGTGGTAATTATTTGAGTTCTCTAAGAACATATCATGCCTAGCATTATTAGCTTTCTCTTTTGATAGCATTACCAAAATGGAAATCACAAATGCTCTACCTTAAATTCAATAGCACTGGACAGTTTTCATGAAGTCATTATAGACAAATTTATAAAAATAATAGGCAGAAACTTGAGTTTTAGTCTGGGTTCTACTATGTATTAGCTACGTGAATAAAATTCATTTAGCTTCTGTGAACCTCAGATCCCTCAGCCATAAAACAGAGATAATATCTATGCTATCTCCTTCCCAGAGTTGTTTTAAGGATTAAAAGTGTCAATACATGCACAGTGCTAAGTTTCCTTGGCCACAAATCCCTTTGAGAATCCAATGAAAGTATTATCTTCCTTGCCCCCCGCAAATGCCCCCCATTCACACAAAACTAAGCGTACAATTTCAGAGAACCTGTGGACCCCTGAAGCCAGAGCTTCTGGTTCAACTTTGTACATCCAGAGCCTACCATGCTGCTGGAAGGCAGTAAACATTTAAAAACTGCTGAGTGACAAAAAAAATGGACTGGAGAATCTGGTATAGTCATGTTAAGCATACATATGAGTATTGATTAACTGACCAACCTATCTGCAATAGAAGCGGTACAATTCTTCCAGATGACTAATTGGCAATATCCATCAAGAACTGCCTTAAAAATGTTTATATCCTTTGATTCAGTAATTCCACTTCCAAGAATTTATCCTAATAAAAGACTCAGAGATGCATTAAAATACTTATGTGCTAGGGTAGCCAAATGCATTATTTCCAATAGGAAAAAAGGCAAAAAAAAAAAAAAAAAAAAAAGGCAAGGAAGGAAGGGAGGAAAGAGAAAGGAAAGGAAAAGAAAGGAGGGGGGAGAAGGAAAGAAGGAAAATAATCAGAATATCTTATAGCTGGGAAATGGGGAAAATTACAATATCCAAGTTACAGAATACTACATAAACACATTTTTTAAAAATTAATTAATATGAAGATAAGCTCATAGATGTTAAAATAAGAAGAGTAAAAACTAATTTATAGATAACATTAAAAGTTAGTAGTTAGTATCTGACAAATACTAAACACTCTATGTTACAAATTTTTTGAAATCATATATATAACAGAACCCAATTTTTAAAAACTCTAAATAATGTGGATGAATGTAAAGAAAGAAGGAAGGATGGAAGAAAATATTAATGGTAATTACATCCAGATGATTTTTATTTTCTTCTTTATATTTCTCTGTAGTTTCTAAATTTTGTACACCGATCCTGTATCATCACATCAAAATCAGAAAAAAATATATACATACACATCTTTTTGCGGGAAAAAAGATATCAATCTGGAATAGAACAATGTTATCAATGGCTTGAATAAGAATTTATAAAAAGCCCACGCTATTCGAATTTGCAGTTAGCACAAGGTTTAAGGAACTGCTAACCCCAAGAATTCAAAATACCTAGATTGAAGATTCAATACAAGATTCAAATTATTTGGCCTGGCTAAAACACTTTGGTTGAAACCAGGAGAACAAAATATGGCACTGAGTTCCCAGACTTCCAATTAAACAAGGCAGATTAACCACAAGTATGTTGTCTTTTCCCTCCTGAAACTCCATTAAAATGTCAATAAAGGAATAAAAGGGATGTAGTACACAAGGACAAAAAGAAGACAGTAAGAAAAGATCTCAACATATCTTTGGAAAATTGAAAATGAACAGAAGATGGCAAAGCAGAGGAAACCATAACAGAAGAAAGGGGGCTGGTGTCACAGAACCCAAGAGACACTTGAGACACACATCGAAAAGTAGGGAACAGATGTAGGGCTGAACACATAGGGGAACTGTATAAAAATATGTTTATGGAAGGCTTGGATGCCCAAGTCCCCTTCTACACCCATTACAAAGCTAGATGAAGAACCTCAACTCCCCCCTACAGTAGACCAGAGGCACCTTCCCCTAGAGAACTCCACCATAGAGGCTGCAGAATTAGGGACTGCAGGGAGAGTAGAATCCCGGGACTGAAAACAAGGTGGGGGGATTAACCTAAATAAAAATCTTTAGGCTGAATGAAAGCACCGGCCACTTCCCCAGCCCTTTCCTCACTCTTTGGCAATCAGGCCTTTACTACCAGACGGGTATCTGGAAGGACATACTGCATAGTGGTTAAAAGCTCAAACTCTAGCACTGTGTTCCCTAGGTTCAAATCCTTACTCTGTCACTTCCCATCTGTGAATCCTTGGACAAGTTACTTAACCTCTGGGCCCCAACTCCGCACCTGAAAATATATCTCATAACACTGAGGATGAAAATCATCAAGAAAGAGAATCACTGAATTCGAAGTATGTAGGACTCTAACCAGCCCTTGGCATTTCTACCTGTAGTACTCTCAACTTATCATTTCACTCCAGAAAAGCAGAAGAAATACTTCTAAGACAATTTCATCCCTCTGTTAAGTTGGGATATTCAAGCAAAAGAAAATTCAAAAGAAGATCAATAGAACAAGTGGGAGGAAAGAATCCTTTAGAAGCCATCAATTTTGCAACAATATCCTTCATTATACTGCAAGAGTTCTCAAACGAAGGGGAAGGGGAGTGGACAGTGACCTCCCCTGGTTAGGAACTACGATTCCAGATCATCTAAAGATCACAGTGAACCAGTTATCTAAACAGACAGGCACAAACTGCCCAGGTGCTACACAATTTATTGAGAGCTTACAATGTCTCAATAGCTAAGGATGCAAGAGTGAGCAAGAATGCCGCTGTCCCTGCCCAGCACAACTAACTGAAGTACCCAGCGGGCTAGTGCAACAGCTTGAGGATAAATCAAATCCTACAATCAGTAAACTAATTTAACAGTTCGTAATTGCTAGTATTAAATTAAGTCAGAACTAAAGACCCACATTATGTGCTATTAGTATCCATATCAATGAACATTTTTAAAATATAAACTATGAAAGAGGAACTTTGATAAATGCTCTACATAAAATAACCTCACTTAAATCAAACAATTCTATCAAATATACTATTTCCCTCACTTCAGCGATGAGGACAATGAAATTAAAGAGGTAGAATAATTTGTCCATGACTACACAGGTAGGCAGAGGCAGCACTGGGATGCAGCAAGTCACTCAGACTTGTTTTTTCCACTCCACCATGGTCAAGTTCCAAGAAGTACCCTCTAAAATCAGAGGATAATGAATTCAGTCCTGGTTCAAAGATACCCCATTTAATTCTGCCTTCTCTTTTTAATTTTCTCTAAGTGTTCTCAATTCAGTATGTTGTCTAGTGGAAGTATATAACATTATTGAGGGAAAAAAGTTGTGCATAATCTCAAGTAACAGGCATCCTACATTAGACTAAAACTATTACTAGTTCCCTAAAAGTCTATTTAGTGACCTTCATTTTATGAAATACCAATCCATTCAGCCTGACAGAATCTACTAAATTTAAAAAAAGGTGTGTGTGTGTATATCCATGTGCATGTGTGTGTGTGTATATATTATTTCCTGGTTTCAAAATATTTCCAAAATTTTATTTTCTCTGTCTTCAGAAGAACCTATAAAAATCGAATACTTGAGAGATGAAAAGATTAACAATATAAATATTTCTATAATTCACATAGGGACAGAAGGTTCTAGTTTCTGTGGCATTATTAATATGCTGTGATATGCCTTGGGCAAATCATTTCATCTCTGGGCCTCACTAAGGAGAAATCAGATGACACAATCTCTAAGGTGCATCCAACCTTTAAAATTCTATGATACTATAAATAACCAGGAAACCTCATAAAACATTTTTCAACACATGATCAACTATGTCTTTGAAAAGGGCAAGCAAGGGACTACAGCAGAAAGAGAACTCTAATCAGCATTTACTTTTTCATCTGGACCACTTAATTTAGCAGCATATCCCCGTTGGAGGGACAGAGCTGACAATCCTCCAAGGAACCACCAATTCCTGGGGAATAACACCTGGCCAGTTCCCGTTCTTTTCATCTAAAGGTGCTCAGTCAGTAAAGTAAACCCCACTTTTACAGCCCATGAAAACTGTTTCTATCTAGACAATCTTTCCATCTCAGCCTTAAGGAACCAATGAAAGAAGAAAGGTGAAGACAGCTTAATGATTACTCTTCTTTAGTAAATAGGGTGAGGATTTCAAAAAGTTATGAAATCTGTCCACGGTAGCAAAGTAGGACTCAAGAGTTTTTGCCTATTTGCTCTCCCTGGTTCCTCCTTAGTAAATTAGAAATGTGCACCAAACACGAAAAAGGAGAAAGTTATGTGCATAAATGCAGGATTGAGGTTTTCAAAGATCTTAAACTCTAGTCTAAGTTTTCTCCTTACTTGCAATTAAATATTCAGGTTACCTGATTAAATTAAAACACAAGCCTCAGGGCATGTTTATAATAATTTATAAAGTTACAGGCCAGGCCACTGTGGTTTAAATTTACAACTTAATTTTATAATTAAGCCTCAAAGAATATAGTGGAGGAGTGGAAAGGGGGAGAAGAATGCAAATACGTATATCGATTTTCAACAACAATAACAAAAGAATATTCTAAACACAAGAATAAAATTTAACTAATCAAAATTAAACATCTTTAAAATATTATTTTAAAATATCTGAATTCAGGGCGGCTGGGTGGCTCAGTAAGTTAAGCTTCCGCCTTAGGCTCAGGTTGGTGGTCTAGGGGTCCTGGGATCAAGCTCTATATTCATCTCCCTGCTCAGCAGGGAGTCTGCTTCTCCCTCTCCCTCAGCTCCCCCTCCCCCATGCTCTCTTCCTCACTGGTGCTCTCTCTCTCTTAAATAAATAAAATCTTTAAATAAATAAATAAATAAAATCTCTCAATCACATCCTCCTCTCAAAAGTGCAAAAATACCAGAAGTCAGTTACTGTTCATTTTACTCTTGTAGACAATGAAGTCAAAATTAGAGTAAAGAGCTTCAGTAAAATCAATACAGTAGAAGAAATAGGATTAAAATTCAAAGCTCCTGATTACAAGATCCAAGCTCTATTCAAAAATCAAGATGCCTAATCAAAGATCCTGTAAAAATTCAATTACTCAGGCTTCTGCTCACTGAGTTAAAAATGTCTATGCAGGAAATACACTCTCTGGCAAATTTCACAGAGGAAAATTAAAAGTTAAACATACTTAAAGGGCCTGATAAAATAGATACCAGCATAATAAATAGATGAGGATTTCTTCCAATTTTAACAAGTCTTTGACTTAAATTTTTTTTAAAGATTTTATTTATTTGTCAGAAATAGAGAGAGAGGGAGCACAAGCAGGGGGAGCAGCAGGCAGGGCAGGCAGAGGGAGAAGCAGGCTCCTCGCTGAGCAAGGAGCCTGACGGGGGACTCGATCTCAGGACCCTGGGATCATGACCTGAGCTGAAGGCAGATGCTTAACCGACTGAGCCAGCCAGGCGTCCCTGACTTAAAATTTAAAACCACACTACCCTACAGGAATTGAGAGAGTAAATCAATACACACTGATTAATACATTCTGAGCCAATGGTACAGTTTGGATTTGAGGTTTTACACAAAATTTTTAAGTATCCCATACACCCCTTTACATCCCTGCACCTCCAGAAATTATGAATCTATGAAGGCCTTCCCTGACCACATATATCCAATCACTAGAGTTTACCAGAAATCACTTTTCAGAAGGATATAGGTTAGGGAAATAGAATTTTTATTAACAATTATTTATTATTTTACAAATACTCCAAATAAATCTTTGCTACTAACATACTTTTCTAAATGCAATACACTTAACTTGTAGATTACAACATTTTTTAGAGTCTAGAGCCATGGTTTCCCTAGGATCAATCAGTAATGTCTGAAGACAGTTTGGGTTGTCACAACTGGAGGGTGCTACTGGTATCTACTGGCTGGAAGCCAAGAACTCTGCTAAACATCCTAGAATGTACAGGACAGCCTCCCACAATGTCTGGCTCCAATGTCAATAAGGCCAAAACTGAGAAACCGTGGTCCATAATCCAACTTGTATTATAAGGACTGTTAAGGTTTACTTACCTTTGAATTTAATATCCAGACCACTAAATTCCAATTCAACTCCTTGAAGAGCTTCTCCCAGAGTTTCATGGTAATGACTGATACTTTTTTTTGACCCCACACAGAATGGAAGTGAAAAGTACTTATATGTCTCTTGGCGATTATGGTAGGGCCCAACAGTATTCATCCATAAGACAACTTCCTCTTTATCTTGATACTGAAACAAAAAAGCAAATCATAATATGTTTTTTAAAAAATCTAACTCAAATTAAGGGAATATTTGTTATTTGTTCTAAACAAAAGTGTATGGTCTCTCTTTGGGAAGCTATAAAATACTGGAAGTTTATTTTAATCTGATGATCAATGTCCACACCTTAAAAAAGACACTTGGTGAATTTTACACTTGTAGACAATGAAGTCAAAATTAGAGATCAAGACCCTGAGATCAAGACCTGAGCTGAGGGGTGCCTGGGTGGCTCAGTGGGTTAGAGCCTCTGCCTTCGGCTCAGGTCATGATCTCAAGGTCCTGGGATCGAGCCCCGCATAGGGCTCTCTGCTCAGCAGGGAGCCTGCTTCCCCCTCTCTCTCTGCCTGCCTCTCTGCCTGCTTGTGATCTCTCTCTCTGTCAAATAAATAAATAAAATCTTAAAAAAAAAAAAAAAAAAAGACCTGAGCTGAGATCAAGAGTCGGACGCTTAACCAACTAAGCTACACAGGTGCCCCGACACTTAGTGAATTTTAAAATTTTATCTTCCGATTGTGGTCTCAGGCAGATCTACCTCTTCTTAAACTATGTTCTAGAAAAAGTATTATATAAACACAGTCCAACAGCACACAGAAGTCCAATAGCACATCAAATAATGATGAACCCAGAAACAACATTATTCACAGTGCTAATATGGACATGGAAGGAGGAAAAAAAATCAATAGCTTACCCAGAAACTCATGTTAATCATTAGAAACTAAAAAAAATCTAATGTTGTCAGCAAGCACAAATAAAATTTCATCTACTTTCTAATCTTTTCCATGGCCACTGGTCAAAGTACTAGAAAGGAGAGAAATGACTAAACAAGAGGAAGAGAAAGCCACACTATGAAATCTCCACAGTCTGTTCAAGCCATCATGCTATTCCCCACCCCCGCTTTATTAGCCTGAAAGACATACACTGTATGCATATTTCTTTGAATAAATAACTATGGCTCTCCCCATCAGTAAATACTGTATGTAGCTAAATCTGGAGTGTGGTCCAATGACTTTGGGTAGGTGACTTCACCTTTCCAGCATCCAACTGGGGGATGTACCAAAGATTTCTAAGATCTCAAGTTCAAAATTCCAATGATTCTATGAAAAGCAATTACCCAAATAATTTTAAAACTAGTAATCCTAATTGGCAATATAAATTGAAGACAACACTGGATACAATTTAAGTCAACTAGTAGTGTAGAAGTTAAATCACTGAACAATTACTTACTGAGTGCCTGTCACATACCAATAATTATGTTTGTAACTAAGGATACAGCTTTGAACCAAACATGTTCCCTGCCCTACTGGAGCTCAGAGTCTAACTGGAAAGATATTCACTGAACAAACATTTACAATAAAGTAAGGTGCTATGGAGCATGTAACAGAGGAAGCTACCCAACTAACCAAACTACCAAATTCTTACCTCCAGTGCTCCATCTAAAATAGACAAACGTTTTTGATCAAAATCCAATCTTTCCAAAAACATACTCATCCCATCCAAATCTAGCCTTTCTTTCATCTTCGTTTTTCTAATGGTACCACCATTCTCTCAGACAGGAGACGCAAACCCCAAGTTCCTCTATATTCCAAAAAACATTGACTTGTCTACTCTTACCCAGAGCATCTGCCTCTTCCTTTTGATTCACACCGCCAGTACCCTATGACTTAGATCTAATCACCTCATCTTCAAATACAATAAATGTCTACTTGTTCATATAAGATATCATCCAGGTCATTAAGAAAGTAATAAACTATTCTACATTTGAATATATGAGATACATACCAAGCATAGTGGTATTAAGGATACACAGTTGACCCTAGAACAATGCAGGGTTAGTGTTACCAACAGACCCCCTCAGTCAAAAATCCATTATGTAACTTCTGACTCCCCAAAAACTTAACCACTAATAGCCTACTGCTGACCAGAAGCCTTACTGGCAACATAACACATTTTAGTATGTTATATGTATTGTACACTGTATTCTTACAATAAAGTAAGTTAGAGAAGAGAAAATGTTAAGAAAATTATAAGGAAAATACATTTTATCATACCGTACTGTATTTATGGAAAAAAACACCACATGTAAGGGGACCTACACAATTCAAACCCATGTGGTTCAAGGGTCAGTGTACAGATAAATAAAATACTGTCCTTTCCATTAAGAAGTTCACAATCCATAGTGGAGCCAGACAAGTAAATGATTAATGATGAATAAGTGTTAAAATTAAGGTAATAAAGGGCTACTGTAGCAACGATAAAGGAATGATTAATTCTGCCTCGGTAGAGATCGAGTCAGAATGAATAACAATATAGAAAATCATAAGCTGTTTCAAGTGAATTCAGAAAAACAACTGCAGATAATCTTCACGTATGAAGGAATGAATCAAAGGTCTGATAGATCCATACATCCCCATTCAGTTGACAAAGCTATGTATGCCACCACCCTTCCATCCAACACTCATGGTCACACAGCACTAATCAATCAAGGTACTCCCTTCTGCTAAACATATAGAGATAGTTATAGCATAAAAATTCTCAAAGCAGTGAGCTAAACCAATCAATTATCAACTGACCAGAGTTGGTATTAGAAACAAAACCTGCTTGCTAGGCAGAAAGCTCTCTGCATAGTATAATGTACACAAAAAGTATTTAATAAATACGATGGGAAAACACGGACAAATGCTGAAATGTAAAGTTCATTAGCAACTTACTTAAAAAAAAAGCTTGAAGTATGTGTACTGAGTAATATATGGCATTGCTTGCAATAGTACCCTTTTAGAGAAAAAAGTAAGGGGAGGTAACAAAATACATCCACTTAAGATTAGAATGAACAAGAGGACCTATCAATGAGGACCTTGTCATTAATCCTGCTGAGTCCACAGCAATGTTTAAATGTTACTTGAGAAAATAAGCACAAGAACATTCTTTCTATAAATTCCAGTACTCATAATTCCTTTAAAAATAGACAAAAACTTGAACATAAATACTTGTTAAAATAGGGCTTTCGTTTATTTTACACAAGCTGAAACATAAGACTAAAATAACCGAAGGGTCACAGTGTATGTTAATCTACATATTCTGAAGTCACTTATTTTAGCCATTCATGAAACCTGAACAGGGCAGGAGGTTTGTGATGACATGATGGAAACTGCACGGTCACAAAACCTATACCATTCTGTAGCCACAGAGTCCTTCTGGGCAGAGGACTGAAATAATAATTAGAAATATATATACATATTTAATATACACACACCTTCACACATATACATACACAGACACATACAGGGGGTGTGGTTAGGGTGAACAGTAAGTCAAAAATGCTTCTTTTCTTTTACACCACCATGGTCAATATAATGAAGTTAAAATGTTACTTTTCATTGCAGTTCTTGATTATCCCTGAGAGTAAGTGCTCCCAAGACAAGAGTTCTTTTTCAAGAGAGAAAATATATCTTAAAAATATCTTGAAATTAGAAAATATCGAAAGGAAGACGTCACACTTTTTAAAGAGAAAACAAGCCTTTCCTTTCCCTAAGGCTGCTGAGACAGTCCCTGACCCCCACCAGTCTGCAACAGGTAAGGTCTTCTCTCTACTCAGGGCCAAAAGGCTAACCTAATTCACTTTTAAAACATTCCATGAAGTCCTAGCAAGCTCTTTTAAATCCTTTCCTTGGAAGAACTCTGAGTTGGCCAATGACATTGAGAAAGATGGAGTTTTATCACTTCCCTGCAGAGTGTAACCAGAAGAAGGGGAGAAAAAAAGTCAAGGAAGCACAGCAGTGAATCAGGGGATCCCTGAGCATGGCAGTAGCTCCTTCCATGAGGCCTTCTTGGGAAGTAGCCGAATGAGAAGAGACTAATTCAGACTACCTGCATTCTTCACCTCACCGTTCCATTCATTTTCCAGTTCTCACAAGAGTATCACTGTTAACACTGAATTTCTGAGCTGTCCACTCTAGCCAAAACGGCTTATAATACGGTCTTCCCTTCCTTTCCTTTCCTACCTTGTTTCTCATGCCATTCTCCCAAATCTATAATGCCCTCCTTCTCTCCACTTAACCAATTTCTACTTATCCTTCAAAACTACTCAAATTCCTCCTTTCTCAAACCCTTCAATTCTGAGGTAAAGCCTTAACAGACCAATCCTTAACATGATCTCACCATCTTTTCTGACAGCATCATTAGCTAACACTTAATAAACACATACTATGTGTTAGGCATAGTTCTATGGTCTTTACACGAATATTTAATCCTTGCAAAATTTTATAAGATCGATCCTAGTATTTCCCCATTTTACACATTACACAAACTAAAGAACAGAGATGTTAAGTAATTTGTCTGAGATCATACAACTAATTAGTATCACGTTTGCAAACTTGGGACTATACTTTTTCTAATCCCTAGTCAGTTTCATTAACTAAAAAGCAAAAACTTAATGAAGAAAATATGAAAAAGTACAGTTGTACAAAGCAACTAAATACAGCACTGAATAGCGAACAACTTTTCCATTTGAACCTTTAATCTGCCCTAAAGAAAAAAACCTTCCTAAGAAGCTACTTGTGTTCTAATTTCCAAAGGCATGACCTTTATTCTCAAGATGTCACCAATGTTAGGCGTCGCTTACTTAAACACTGTTTATGTGCTGGGAAAGGGGAGACACAGAAGTTTCCCTTCTTGATAGAGACCATGAATTACTTTTTCTCAGGAGGAACACTTTAAGAGATAGTGCTACTGTTGTACTCATGTAAAATCTGAATAAAGAAATGAGAAATTATATATACAGGCAAAGCACTAAGGGCTCAGAATAAGCACCCAAATGCCACTACTTTCATGGGATGAAGTAAAAGATACATGTTATAAAATATGTATCTGAGAAAGCAAAAATCTAGTTCTGAAAGTGTTTCAGAAATCATAATTTCAATGCCTATTATTTATTTAAAACACATCAGAATTTTAATACAAATAAATTATAAAATATAGAAGTATATTTTGGGATAGTCTCTTGAGATAACTGTGCTCTCTCTCTCCCTCTTTCTCCCTCTCTCAAAATAGCTTCGTACCTAAATAAACTTTTAGTCTACCACAGAGTACAGCTGAAAATAGGACAACGAATTATGGCATTTCCTAAAACTGATCTATATTAAAGTACTCACAGCTTCACCTGTAGTAAAGAGCTTGTTCTCTTTATAAATCTTCAAATAAGTTTTAAGAGTTCCTATACTTTTTTTTTTTTTAAGATTTTTATTTATTTATTTATTTGACAGACACACAGCAAAAGAGGGAACACAAGCGGGGGAGTGGGAGAGGGAGAAGCAAGCTCCCCACAGAGCAGGGAGCCTGACACGGGGCCTCATCCCAGGACCCTGGGATCATGACCTGAGCTAAGACTGACGCTTAACAACTGAGCCAGCCAGGCGCCCAAAGAGTTCCTATGCTCTTAAAAACAAAGACAAAAGGCTGCTATTTGCCAAAGGAAAGCAAACAAACTATTCATAAAATCACTCAGTGGTATAACTGTTTATAGCAGAGGTTGACTGTAAGCTAGGCACAAATCAGGTCCTTCTAACATTACCTACCAGAAGTACAATGGGCCACAAAGAAATGGGAGTTTAGCCTAATTAGGGCCCTAAGTCACACCAGGCATCCCAAACACTATGCATCTCAAATGAACAATAGTCTGGATTTGTTCACTGTGCTTTAAGCAATAGGGTTTCACGCTTCCAACACTGCATGTTCTTGTCCCTAGTAGCTCCCTAATTACTCCAGTCACTAAACAAGCACTGAAAATACCAATGTGCCAAGCACAGAACTGGGGTATGTAACAAACCAAAAGAAAGAAAAAAAAAAATTGACTTTGTGATCCTGAGGAAACAGAACCCATAAAACTTCAAGGCTACAGTACAAACCATAAAATGCATTAAGATTCTGGTGCCCTTCATTATTGGTTTTTGGTGCTGACATCTTTACATACTATTACTATTACTATGGAAATTATACCTATAAGACAAGTAGAAAAAGCAAGGACTAGAGAGTCACTAGACCTCTTCAGGTCATGAGGAAAATGAGTGTGTTGGATTAAATGATCTCAAGACTTCTGAGTTCTAACGGCGCCTGGGTGGCTCAGTGGGTTAAAGCCTCTGCCTTCGGCTCAGGTCATGATCTCAGGGTCCTGTAAGCATAAACCACACCTTCTACATCTTTGACTCACTCTAAAAAGTCTTTTTTATGACCCTTAATCACATATTAAGGGCTTGTCTTTCATGAAAGTGCTCAGTATTTTTTTACTCCAAACAGTACATCCTGTAATCCATGTATGATTCAAGTGTAGAAAGGAGAAAGGACATATCTTTATATATTCTAGATATATACTCTATAGACTCGAGAAGTCAACAGCATATTTCCTTCGCATTATCCTTATGAGAATATTAAAAGAGCCCTGCATTAAAAAGCGCGTAAAAGGGACGCCTTGGTAGCTCAGTTGGTTAAGCATCTGCCTTCAGCTCAGGTCATGATCCCAGGATCCTGGGATCGAATCTGGCATTGGGCTCCCTGCTCAGCAGGGAGCCTGCTTCTCCCTCTACCTGCCACTGCCCCTGCTTGTGCCCTCTCTCTCTGACAAATAAATAAAATCTTAAAAAAAAAAAAAAAGGCATAAAAAAACCATTATCAAATGGTCAGCTGAATCCTATTTCAGTAGGTAAAATAAGAGAAATAAGGTGCTTTGTGAAAGTATATAAACTAGTTATCCCTTCTTAAGACCAGCTACATAATTTGTGGGACCCAGTCCAAAATAAAAATGCAGGTCTCCTTGTTCAACCCTTATTAAGGGGTTCCTGGCTGGCTCAGTCAGTGGAGTATGTGACTCTTGATCTCAGGGTCATGAGTTCGAGCTCCACGATGGATATAGAGATCACTTAAAAAAAAAAAAACTTATTAAAAATGTCTAGGTAGTGACAGCGGAGGATCAAAGCAAGCACAATACCCACATGCTTGCACATATTATGTGACTGCACAGGTCAAATGCCCATTAAGTGGGCCCTACTCCTCTTTAATGCTAATCCAAACATTTCCTCAGTAACAACCCATCAATGGAGTTAGACTTACACAAAAATGTCTTTAAGCACTTAAAAATAATATCAATACAGAGACCTACTCAATTTAATACCAAGTGTTTTACTGTCCTATTTTTAGAATAAACGGCTGCAGAGCATATCCTACGAAAGTTTAAAGACTATTAATTCAGACTGTCTGAGCTCAAATCCTACCTCCATCCCCACTGGTTGTGTGGCCTCAGACAAGTAACCTCTCTAGCGTTGGTTTACCCATCTATAAAAAGGGTATAAATATTATCTCTCTCACAGGTTATTTATATTTAAAATAAGAGTTAATATATGTAAAGTACTTAGAACAGTGTCTAGCACATGTTACCAACAAAGTCATATTAGTCATTATTTCTATCTGGAAACTGTCTTCACAGAAAGTTAATATAAAAGGCAAACTAACTCCTGAAAATTGCTCTTTAATTAATAATTCAATCCCACAAGTTTTTATTACACACTTACTCAACGTCCTTCCCTTGGCAATTTTTCTTATCATTCAATATCATTCTCTCTTCACTAGCTACTTCCATCCTCTTGGGAAAAAAATCCACTTGACCATAACCTTTTCAGTACTTTTATCTGGCTAAGGTGAATGCCCAGTTTTCAAGAAATATTTTTAAGAAACTTGGGAAAAGTAAAAATGTTGGCTAACAGCCAAAAAACACGACACATTTAAATTTTATACTTATGGCTTAATGTTATTCTTCCTACAACCTTTTCGCTTTTTAAATAATATATATTAATAACAGGTAACCAAGTGAGACCAGTTCAATGTAGACATGAATAAAATGAAATGGATTCTAAATCTTTCTGCCCAGCAATTATCCCACACATACTATATCCTCTCAAAAAGCGTTTCTCATAATTTTATATTCTATTACTGGTATAAAAAATTGAAATGTTTCCAGCAATAAAATTCCAATGAAATCTGTATTTACATTTTACACCTATAAATTAAACTCAGGCCTTTTTATATGCCTCAAATTTGTGAAATAGTAATAGTTTTCCCTATTTATAAAAGTCTATATGAAACACAAGATCAAAAAGAAGAATACTAATCTTAAACTTGTGTGCCTGTATGGTAAGATAGAGCTGTGAGTTTTATTAGGTAACTTTCCTCGAGTGTTCAAAAAACTGGAAAAATATTAGTGACAATACAATTGACTAAAAGGATGCCCGTTGCAAATGAACAGTTCCTACACTTTTAGACTTTACCTGACAGAGAAAACAACAGGAAATAGTTTTTTAATTTAACTGTTTAAACTATGAACAAAATTATCTTAAGGTGAAGTCACAAATATAGCACAAAAACATGTCTCTGATTTCAGATTCGTGTCTCTAAAAAAAAGAATTCTAGGAAGAAGTTTCTGGCTATGACTGAAGGTAAAACAGCCAAAAGCTTAGAGCTTCCATTAGCTAAAATAAAAGCCCAACCAACCCAGAAACTAGAGAAAAGACGTCTAGTTGATTACAAATAAAATCTAAAGTAGGGTCCACTGAAAAAATAAGGACGATTGCTTCACTTCCTCACTTATCAGGAATGACAGAAGACTCCCCCAAATCTTTCAGATCTAGTACGTACATAACCTCTCACGAAAAATCCCGTCATTAATGAGTTACGATAAAAAAAAAAAAATTACTCGCTAAGCAACATCTCAATTTACAAGACTTCCCTGCCTGGCTCGCATCTACCACTCCGAAAACCATCGAGTTACAGCCCTAAGTGAAAGTCATTTGAAGAGTCTTTAACATCCATGCTTTGATATGAAAATGCCAATTAAATAAACAGCCAATCAATTTTAAGCCAAACGCAAAAGGGACTGTTCTCGGCCTACAGGAACCCTGGGAACCTCAAGACCCCTTACAGCCAGAAGCTGCCCGGAGACCCCTGGGATGGGAGCCTCATCTAGGGGCTCGAAAGGGGGAGCAGAAAGTTACAAGACAGGCCCAGAACTGAGTGCGTGCACACTGAGAGCATGCATGGACGTGTAACCTGCTCTTCACCCCAAGTCTATCGATGCTGTCCCCACGCCAGGGGCTTGATCCGGTTTGGAGAGAAAATAAAAGGCCGGGGAGGACCAAGAAGCGGCGGATATTTCCTGGTTAGAGTATGACGGGTAATCGTGATGCATCCATCTTCCGCTGTGTCGTAGCCCCCGGTAGCCAGAGCGCAGCTTTCTTCCCTGGGGGCACTAGCCCCGAGCCCGGCTGTCCGGGGCCTCCCTGGGAAAGTGAACGCCGAAACCACCACGCTCCCGCCGCGGCCCCCAGTCCCCCAGGCCCTCGAGCGTGGCGCCATTTAGGTGCGGGTTGGACAAGGAGGCCCAGGCGCTCGGGAGCGGAGTCCTGCCCCGGGAGCGCACACAAACGCCTCCTCCCAGCTCCCGGGGTTCCTGCTCCGCCAGGCCCAACCGGAAGGCGTCCTCCGCGGCCGCCCAGCCCTCCAGGCCGCGCCGAGCCGGACTGGGCGGAGGGCCGGGGGGCGGCCGCGCCGGCCGGGGGCGCCTCTCACCGTGTGCTCGTGCTCGTCCGCCCGGGCCCGGGGCAGCACCAGCAGCAACAGCGCGGCGGCCGCCGCCACGCCGGGAGCGCCCGGCAGCGGCCTCATCCTCCGCGCTCCCACCGGCACGGCGCCGGCCCACCGACACCTCCTCCTCCTCCTCCGCCGCCGCCGCCGCCTCCGCCGCGGCCGATTCGCATCCACGGGGCGCGGACAGACGCACGGGGCCCGGGCCCAGCCGCTGGCTCCTCCGCGCCGCCGCCGTCACCGCCCGCTCCCGAGCCTCCCCCGCCCCCCGGCGCCTCTCAGCCTCTTCCTCTGACTCAGCCACGTCATCCGGCCACCCCGGCACACGCCGGAAGTGCCTCGCGACGCGGGCCCGCAACCGCCGTCGGCCGCCCCACCCGGGAGGCGCGAGCCGTGGCCGCCCGGGGTCCCCTGCCCCGGCCCCCCGGAGCGCCGCCCGGTCGCCCGCCTGGCCCGCTGGGACCTCCGGGGCTCGGGAGCGGCGGCGCGTACCCACGGCCTCGGCCTGGAGCCTCGCGCGGGTGCCTGACCCGGGCGCGCTTCGGGCCGCGTCCGGGCGCTGAGAGGTGTGTGACCTTGGCCAAAACGTTTAAGTTTTCCTGGCCCCGTTTTCCTCGGCTGTGAAGTGCGGTGGGACCTGCAGCCTCTGGAGCTTGGGGGTGCGGGGAGGTCAGATCAGATAACCCTTTGCAGGCTTCCGTCCACCTCTATGAATGAATCACGCGCGCCTCTCATCATCGAGGGAGATTGTTAGACCCGTACAGGAGTGGATAAGTGTTTTAGAGCTACTTGACTATTTATCGGGCCCCTACTACTTGATCTTGTTGAAATTCTTACTCATTTATCTGTTCCATTATATTTTTGGTCTCCTATCCAGAGACTTAAACACCTCTTGGAATCCGAGCTCCTCTCCTAAGCAGAGATCCTGTGCACTGCCATTATTTCCTGTGCCTAGAACAGTGCCGGGCCCGTAGTTGAACTTAAAAAATGCCCGTCGTGTAAATATGGCACCAAAAAGCTGGAACTTGTAGTCGGCCGGTCTCTTTTCAACCATCAGCAGTCAACAAGTGGTAGCATTTGGTCTCTTAGAAATGCCTCAAAAATTTATTTGTCCTCTCTTTCTTCTGCCAATAACAGCCAATCTCCATCTCAACATATTGCAACAATCTAACAGGATCCCTGCCACCAATCTTCCCTCCCTGTTTATCCTCCCCGACGGTGCCAGAGTGATCTTTCTAAAAAGAAACCTGATTATATCACTGTCTTGTTTAAAACACTCCTTGAGGGATGGGCTGGATGGCTCAGTCCGTTAAGCATCCTTCTCTTGATTTCAGCTGGGGTCATGATCTCAGGGTAGTAGGATCCAGCCTGTACCCAACTCCTCAGTCGGTGGGGGGAGTCCACTGGACATTCTCTCCCTCTCCCCCTGCTCTCGCAGGCTCTGTCTAAAATTAATAAACCTTTTTAAAAATTATTTTAAAAACACTCCTTGAATTTTAAATAAATCATGGAATCACAGCTAAGATTTTCATCTGCCAGGCACTATCCTGAGCTCTTTACACCTGTTGACTCATTTAATCCTCACAAAAACCCTATGCAACAGGTCCTATTAGTATGTTCATTTTATAGGTATAACTGAAGCGCAGAGAGGTTAAGTGGCTTGCTGAAAGAGCAGTCAATCCCAAGCAATCTGGCTCCAGAATCAGTCTTTCTTCCTACTCCATCTCTTACTGGACCTCCATCTCTACAACCATTTTTAAAAATGAAATAGTGTATGTACTGGCATGCAGTGATATTAAGAGATACTTTTTTTAAAAAGATTATTTATTTTAGAGAGAGAGCGTGCACATGAGCAAGAGGAGGAGAGGAGGAGAGAATCTGAAGCAGATTCTGTGCTGAGCATGCAGCCCAATGCAGGGCTCGATCTCACAACTCTGAGATCACGACCTGAGTCGAAAATAAGAGTCAGACACTTAACTGTCCACCCAGGTGCCCCCAAAGATACTTTTAAATGAAAAATGCTGACAAAATAGAATATAATCACATTTTATTTTTTAAAAAATTTTATTTACTTATTTTGAGAGAGAAAGCATGAGCAGGGGAAGGGGCAGAGGCAGAGGGAGAAAGAGAATCTGAAGCAGACTCTGTGCTGAGTATGCAGGACTTGATCTCAAGACCCTGATATCACGACCTGAGCCGAAGTCAGGAGTGGGATGCTTAACTGACTGAGCCACCCCGTGCCTGGAATATAATCCTGTTTTAAATGGTCCTATATTAGTCTACCCAGAGAAAACAATCTGAAAGACTATGATGTAAACCATTAATGCCAGGTAAGTTTCTTCTTTGTACATACCTATAAATATTTGGATGTTTTTTATAATGACCATGAGCTATGTATGTAATCAGGGAAAAGTTTCTTGCTAAAGGACAGCCCTGTTAACAGGCAGCTGCACAATCAAACCCCAATTTATCAGACTCTGACTTTACCTCCTACCAATCTCTGTGTCCTGGATTCATCCCTGTGTCTCCCAAATATACCATTTTTTTTTTAATACTTGTGTGCCTTTGCCTAGAATACAAATAAGTGGACAACCATTAGATACTCTCCTTCCAGGTCTAAGTGAATTATCACCTCTTCTGTGAAACCTGGCATGACCCCCCTCAGGAAGTTGAGCATCCCTTCTTTGGGATTCCAAAAGCATTCGGTGTGTTATGCCATAGTTACTACCTTTCATCTCCTCTTCTGTACTACATTCTGACCTTTAAAAAATTTTTTTAACAATTATTAATCCAGTAGAGTTTTCAGGAATGTGTATTTATTGTTTATTTTAAAGATTTTATTTATTTGAGAGAGAGAGCACATGCAGGGGGAGCGGCAGAGGGAGAGGGAGAAGCAGGGTCCCCGCTGAGCAGGGAGCTGGATGCGGGGCTCAATCCCAGGACCGGAGGATCATGACCTGAGCCGAAGGCAGACACTCAACCGACTGAGCCAGCCAGGCACCCCTACATTCTGACATTGTATGATGGCGAGGACTATCATTTGTTCATCTTTGTATCTGTCCCAGCTACTGGAATAGCGTTCATCACATCATAGACATTCAAACTATTTGCTGAGTGAATGAAGGAAGACACTAATAAGTGAAAAGTCAAACTGCATAGAGGATTTACACAATACTTTCTAGCCAGTCTAGGAGACATCACAAGGCAGTACATGATTAATTGCTGAATGACTCGTACACCAGTAATTGCTATAGAAATCAGAGGAGGCGTCTTATACATTTTTGTATATCCCCTAGAGCACCTAGCAAAGTGACTTGCTCATAGTGAAAGCTCAGTAAATGCTCCGTGAATGAATAATCACTGCTTTTGAATCGAGTGATGATGCGCAATTGAAGAACAAGCAGTGTAAGTGCTGAATTAAGATGGATGAGTAGCTTCTTGCTTGAACATCCATCACGGGCCTCCACAGATTTGAGGCAACAAGCACCCGCTCGGTGTTGTGGGGAGCACTGGGTTGGCAATTGCTTAGGGGTGGGGAGGACACAAGAAAAATTTAAAGCATCCATTTGGGGAGCATAGACTTAAAACCAGGAAATTACACACACAACAGAAAACAGGCAGGACCGTGTACAAAAAAAGAACTGCACAAAATGTGACCAACTGTGCAAATGTTCCAGAGGCAGTAAGAGCAATGGGCAAGTAGAAAAGAGGAAACCCTATTTTGGTGGAGTATTTGGAAAAGTTTAATGGTGGGACGAGCATATAGGGTCATTAACTCAACAACTATTTATCAAGCTCTGCTATGTGCCAGGAATTCCGGTAGGTACTAGGAAATGATGATGATAAATAGCTTTAGGTGATAAAAGTCTGATAATGGTAGGTATGGAAAGAAGGAATAGGAATCAAGAAACTGGCTACAGGAAAAGGAATGTGGCTTCAAATATCTTTGGAAACTGATGACTTTACACTAAAAAATAGGAGTTGGAAGCACCATCAAAATCAGGGCTGTTCCGGGCACCTGGGATTGAGTTCCGTAGTGGGCTCCCTGTTCAGCAGGGAGTCTGTTCTCCCTCTGCCTCTTCCCCCATCTCATGCACTCTCTCTCTCAAAAATAAATAAAATCTTAAAAAAAAAAGGGCTGTTCTGTCAGACTAGGGAGTAAAAAACATTGATATATCTAATTTCACCAGTTTCTTCATCTAGATTAATGACCCCATTCCCCGACACTGAAAGGGATGGGAGAAAACATGCTAGTGAAAGGGAACACCCCCCCCCCCACGTGGCTGTACAGCCTTTTAAGGTAGTCCTAATAAGACTCAGTTGCTTAAAGGGCTTATGACCAGTAAATGATCCAGAAACCCACAATTTCAACCTTTTATTTTCATTCTTGATAAACATGATCTTCAAAAGTCTTGGTCTATAAATAACAACATATCTTTTGATTTCCAATGTCAGGTACTGTTGGAGAAGGTAATTGAGAGAATGTGACTGCCAGTAGACCCTCACGCTATACCCTGGCAGTCAGAGGATCCTCACTCCCTTCCCTGTCTTTGGAATATATATTCTGTCTACCATTTCCAAAGTGGGAGCTGCTCCAAGAACATAGCCTTGAGTGAGTAAGGTATTGTTGAGACCATCTGGACGGTACATGTGACTGAACCCAGTTAAGGCCTCTCTATATGAGCTTTTAAGACTCTGGTGGGCAGGTGAGGAGATATACTTGCATTATGGCTGCTCAAGACAAGCCTTGTATAAGGGCTAGTTTCAGATCACCTTTTCTTTGAAAGTCTATTTCTTCTTTCTACTTCATTATGTTTGTCTTTCTAGTTATTTACTTCTGGGGTGGGGCAGTCCTTCCATTGCTATTCATCACTGTGTACCTCTCTTTTCTGTTCTAGCTGAAATGTTCTCGGCAGGGAAAAAACTCTGTAATTGTTCTAAGTTCTTTCTTTAGGAACCAATCACTTAAAACAGTTGGTTCTCAGACTGAAATAAATCTGTTATTAATGCTTCCTCAGCCAATCAGCTGCAAAACCACACACTAGTCTCTGAAAGAGGAGCACAGAAAACCATCTTATTTCCTGGTGCATATGGGAGCGGAATCTAAAAATCCCAACTACTGAAGTGATATAGGAGAGGCTAGAACCTCCCTTTTTTAGTAACAAAGCAAGAGTGGTGGGGAGAATAAGTACTTAGCTTGACTTGTAAAACTACTCACTAAAGTAATTTACATACTATCACTTTGCCTAATTATGGCAAAGCATTAGGGATTATTCACATCATTAAATATGTCAAGTTAAATTATTTGATTGCAACACCAACCTCTTATTCATAGTCTCTCAGTCTTCGTGCTTTGTTGATTATATTGTTGGGTTATCTGCTCACAGGTTTTAATATGAGATGAAGGAGGAATACTGGCCTAGGAACTGGAGGACAGTGTGCTTTGTACAGTTAGAAGCAAAGGCAATAACCATGAATATGACTAATAGCTTCTTTCTATTGAACCAGCTCATAAAATCTTGGGGAAGGATGGTGGCAGCTTAGTTGTCTCTCCAAAAGCATCATACAGAGAACTTTTTTTTAACAGTCTCTTTGGATACCTGCTTACGATTTAGTTTCTGACCCTCACTGTACTGAAATCCATGGTTTTGTCACATAATATATTCCCAAAAATGTGTATAAAAGTTGTGTGGAAGTTGAATAAATTTATGTTATAATGGGTAGTTCTGTTTCCAGAAAACGAAGAATTTCACCCATCGTTGGAGACATTCTTTGATAACATGGAGCAGTTTGGATGTGCAATGAACTCCTGACCATTTCCACCCGTGTCTCCAGTGTGTCACATTTGTCAGACCAAGTTTCTAATGAGCACTTTCAATTTTATGTTTTCTACTTACTTTCACAGAAGAATAAAATGTAATCAAATATTCCAATATTGCACAAACAGTGATGTGCATACAAAGATGCTAACACCATTAGCTGGCAGTAAGTTTTGCCGTGTTATTGATCTAAATGCTTATTAATCAGGGAATGTACAAAAATCTAAATTTGGCCTCTAAGAAGGGGCCTAGAGATATTGAATGTTAAAAAAAAGTGTAGCTTTTATCAAAATTAAATGTGCTTAAGAGAGCATCTATAAATAATAGGAAGGACAACCATACCAACATTATAATTTCTTGTTCTCCCTCTACCCCACATTACCCTCTTTCTCCCAAATAAGTGACAAGGAGATTAAAGGAACTGCTACAGAATGGCTACCGTGTGCCAGGCATTTTGGTAGGTGATTTGCACAAACACTCTCTTAATGGCCACGGCCAATAGTGTATTTTATGTCAGAAAAAAGACCCACGACCCATAAGCTATTAATTTCAATATGAGTCCTTGTTTGCTGGACTGATGAATGAAACTGGAAAACAATGAACAAGAACAACGCTGAATCATTAGAAAAGGACACAATAAAACTGTACTTAAATAGATCATTAATACTGTGGCTTGTATATATCTGTGTGGGATAGAGAATACATTTCATGAAAAATCACCAGATTTCTGATATTTTTTAAAGAAATATGTCTGATACTAACTTTACTGTATGTTTAAGTATCAAATTAAGGATCTGTGCTTTAAAGGTAGATTTCTGTGCCAGTGACTCAAAATTAATGACATATTAGTGACATACGACAATTGTGACATATTAATGGCTCTCTATTCTCTGCACAGATATCCCAAGTCTAGTGGTAATAATAAGGAAATAGATAACTGTTTCTATTTTACATCCTTCCTTTCTCTTTTGACCTCTTGGTAGAGAAAGAGCCAAGGATCCTTCTCTCTCCTTATGGCCAGAACTGATAAGACCTATGAAGGCTGCAGAACAATAAATGTGGTCATTGGTATCCCAAACTTCTGGTTCTCAACCATTTACAGATGTTCCTTGGCAATAATACTTTTTGAAAGCATACCGAAGTATAAATGCCCAAGTTGAAAAAAATACTTGATAGTCCCATGCCTGGGAGATATGGAAGGAGGACACTTCTGGAAGGTCAATAGTCAGCTGGTGACCAAATTTCTACATGTGGGCATTTCTTGAGGGAGAGCGATTGGCTATCTAGAGATTGAAGGTGTGGTGACCTGAAATTAAGAGACCCAGACTGTAAACACATCCCTTCTTCTAACCAATTGTAAATTCATAGTTTCTGTGAGACCTCGGATTTGCCTTCCACAGAAAAGGAGTTAGGACTAATCTGTCTCTAAAGTCTTTTTCAGTCTGTTCTATGTGACCAGGCCTGACATTTAGATATCCTTCTGCATCTACAGGACATCTACAGAAAAGTTGAAGAACCATTTAAAAATCAGGACATATCTCCTAACCGAATACTATAAGTCTTAAATCATAACCACTTCTAGAAGTTAGTCTGGACTAGCAAATAAGTAAGGCCTAATATAAGTGCATTTCAGTAAAATCACTTGTAAAGTACACTTCTGACCGATCTTTTCAGGCTTCTGACATGCCAGATCTGAGGTAAATATTCCAATTAAGTCTTTATCCTTTTGGCAAACAAGGATATGGATCAATATACTTGGTGATGGTGAATAAAGTCCTTAGTTTTTCACTTCTTCATGCCTTAATAATATCTTCTTCAAGGAAACCCCAAACCAGCTGGGCCACAACATCAGCCATGAGAGGAGGTCTTAAGGTCGGCAGTCCTGCCGTGAAACTCAATGCGAAGACATCATTAACGGGCTGAAATTGCAAGTCTCCAAGTCCGGACATTGGTGGGTTTTAGGAGGTGGAATCAGCGACCTCTGGGTGGAACAGGTGGAGGAGGATGGAAGGTCTCCCTGGTTGGAGGCCTGAAATAAAAAATAAAGTAACTATTTCAAAATGAATTTGATTAACTAGTTCTTAGGCATCCATGGTTGGTTGCCAACTTGGTAAACTATGCAAAGAACATGTTCTGTAATTAATGAAACCATATGGACTGCTGAGTGGCCTTAGCTGCACGTTAGAATCACCAGGGGACCTTTAAGAAATACCAATTCCTCTCTCCTAGACCCATTCCTTCATAACTTCTAGAGGATAAGGCTCAAGCATCACAACTTTTTAATAGTGTCCCTCCCCCAATGAGTTCTAGTAACCATGTCTTTTATTTTCTGATGCTTTGATACCTGGAGCCTTGCTAATCCTGGAGGGACTGCCCCTCCCACGGCAAACTCATTCCTAAGGAGAGCACCTTGCTGAAGAGCACACCATTCATAAGCAAACTCACCTGTCCCAGTCTATACCCCAACCACTCCCTTTATGGGCTCTCACATTTGGGCCACTACCCATCTGCCCTAATCACATGAGCGCCAGGTGCCAGACAGCTAGGAACCTTTGCCCCGGAGTCCACTGAAATTACTCAAACTAGCTAATCCTAAATCTGATTACCCTGCCTTCTTTGCACCCTCCTGCAGAAACCACAATAAAAGCTCGGGCCCATGTTCCCCCAGTCCACTGCCTTTCTCCTGACTAAACCTGGTACTCCCCCAGCAGGCCCCCATGGCAAAATGTGGCCCCCTCCTCTTGGGACCTATGAGTACAACAAACTATCTTCTCAAGAACAGTTGTCTCCTGATCTGTTGATCTTACCATACCTAAAAAATAATAAAGCCTTGGGCTCCTGAGTGGCTTATTCAGTTAAGCATCTACCTTTGGCTCAAGTCATGATCCCAGGGTCCTGGGATCCAGTCCTGCATCGGGCTCCCTGCCCAGCAGGGAGTCTGCTTCTCCCTCCCCATTGCTCATGATCGCTCTCTCTCTCTATCTCTTACTCTCTCTCTCAGAGAAGTAAAATTTTTAATAATAATAATAATTATTATAAGGCCTATATTTTAAAACACCAGTGATTCAAATATGTAGCCAGATGGGAGACAAACTGTAGGAGGGGGTCCCTTGAGAGAAGAATTAAGAATTTCTCAAGTCTGCTTCTCACAACTACTTCCTCATGGGATCACTAAATGTGTTATCCCAACTCCACATTTGCTTTTCCTAGAAGCCCCCCTCCATGTTATTCTGGGTGGTTTTTAAACAGTCCTAAATGCCGTTCCAGATAGACCTGGGTGAGTCTATTTACAGAGAGGTTCAACAATCGTGGCTGGTGTTTCCACATGTGTGCCATCAAACCAATATTTGATTCTCTTGGAAGCAAGTCAGTAAGTCAAGAAAGAGAGCTTTGTCAGGTGCTGTAATTGAACTGTGCTATCCTGGAATTGCGTAGTTGAGGACTGAATGAATCAATGATTAAATATTTACTAAACGTCTCTTGAATGCAAGTTTTACATAGGTCAAGGAAATGACAAAAGAGTTGAAGAAAGAGGGAGGGGCTGTCGCAGGAACAAGGGAAGCAGGAATAGAAAAGAACTGCCACGAACATCCTCAGAAGGCCCTGCTGTGACCTCCAGAAGTAGGTGGTTTTGGGTAGTTGCCTCTCCATCCAGAAAAAACAAATGGACCGTCTCCTTTTGCCTCACCAACCTGCCCTATGAACCAGAGCTTACAGGAGAAGGCTGGAGGAAAGTCAGGAAATTCTAATTATTACCTGAGTAAGCTTAGGCTTCTCGGCTTCCCGGATTGCTTATTTGCTTGCTTCCTTCCTTCTTACCTTACTCCTTCCCCTCCCTCCCTCTCAAAAACCATTTATCTACTATGTGTCTACTCCTGGGCATGGCATATAGCAGCGAGTACAGTGTACATGGACCCTGCCCTCAGAGTGCTAAGAAAGTAATGGATAAAACAGACAATAGGAACAATCAGTAAACTGTACTGTTTTGATAGAGGAAGTTCAGAACCTATGGGAACATAAAGCAAAGGCAACTACGCACACAGCTGAAGGACAAGTTCAACTTCTCTGCACAAGTTTCTCATCTACCCAACAGAAGTACCTACAGATATGTACATTGGAGTATTGTGTGGGGCTTGGAGATGACAGTTGGAAAGTGGGTAGCACAGTTTGTGGCTTAGAGTAGCCACTCAAGAAGTAAAGCTAATAATTTTATTCTTATGAATAAAGATCCGTTCTTAGTCTTTTTCCCATGTATGCTCCCTGAGCCTTATAATTTATCGCCCACCATGAAGACAGTCATGATTCCCTGCTGGCCCCCTTTCCTTTCTCTGCTGTCCCATTCTGCAGCTGGGTGGGCCTACAAGCAAATTATTTCTGTATTTTATTCTGCTGAACAATCCCAACCTAGGATTGGGAGTTCTATCTCAGGGAAATGGATTTTTGATTATAGACATATCAGAACCATGGAAGTAATCAGAATCAGGGGGTGGTGTGTGGGGAGGCAGCCTCTCCAGGACACTGGGAAGCTGGAGTTGGAAACACAAGTGCCCAGAGATACTTAAGAACTGGCCGCTTTCTCCTCCCTGTTGAGAGTAAGGTCTTGCGGCTAATGAGTTTGGTTCAAGAACCCAGCAATCTTGATGTTGGTTAATGTTCTTTTACAGCAGGACTGTTATTTAGCTGGTCTGCTTTTGTATCATCATAACATTGTTGAAAATATTTTTAAACTTCCCTATTAGTAAATAGCTTCTGTCCCAAGTACCCTCACTCCCTGACCACTCCAGCCCCTCCTAGGGACTCCACAGACCTCTTCACAAGTCTGCATCTAAAGTATTTACTTCTGGCACTGCAGGAGGCCTCTGGAAGTATGTTCTGATTATATAGGACCTTGGTTTTGCCTTAAAGGGGAGTGCACAAATTGTTAGTGATTGACAAATCACTAGTGAATGGCAAAATATGTTTAAAAACAAAGCAGCAATGGCTCAGTAACAATTGGGTTTTTTGGGTTTTTTTGGGTTTTTTTGGTCAACTGGCAGGACCTCACCTGTGAAGAGTGTGATATTGTTAGCTGTCTACTCTCTAAGGACTAATGGCCCGCAAGGGAAATGCTATGCAAAGACATAATGCATCTGCTCCTGTTCTTGTCACCATCAGCCTTCTCTGACTTTGAAATACATTGAGAACTTGAGGGTGGGAGTGTGAAGCCTCTTTCCACTAACCTATGACCCACTGGCCCTGTGGCAGTTGACCTGACAGCTAACTTTTTAAGAGACTGGTAGTCTAACACAAACAGTACCAATCTCTCCATCCATCCATTAATTCACTTACATGATAAATATTTACTATGTTTCAGTTACTGTGCTAGGCACTAGGACTGGAGACAGTAGAAAAAAAAAGTTTTAATCAAAAACAGTTTCTATTTTTTCGAGGCTCACCATTCACTTGAGGAAACAGATATGTAAATAAGGGCCATAACATGGAATGAATTCTAATAGAGGTATTTGGAGAACCACAAGAAGGCATAGGAACATTAGGGAAGGCTTCACAGAGGTGATGACTAGACTGAATCCTAAAGGATGGGCAGGAATTTTCTAAGCAGAGGTTGGAAGGGAGTAGGGAGA
The DNA here is from genome assembly GCA_028534135.1 of Potos flavus. Lineage (NCBI taxonomy): Eukaryota > Metazoa > Chordata > Mammalia > Carnivora > Procyonidae > Potos > Potos flavus. The sequence continues at coordinate 27,675,247 of CM052894.1, read as the reverse complement.
CTGCATTCCAGGCAAAAGGCGCAGATTGGGCAAAGACACATTTCTAACTGGCACAGCTCACTGGGAATGCAGGGGTGGAACATCAGTGAATACAGGAGAAGGTGGGACTTGAGGCTAGACAGGGCCAGAGCGTGCTGAAAACTACAGCATTAAATGTGAAGGCTTTCATGCCAGGAAGTGACATCATCAGCAATTTCTGATCTAGAGAGCGCACTCTGGCGGCAATGTGGAGGAGGAAGGTAAGTGCGGGTCTCCAAGGATGAACACAGGCACTGGCAGATGGAGAGGGGGTGGATCCTTGAGCTGAAAGGGCAGCAAAACGGACAGAGTCTGGAGACACGCTCTGTGGGAACTGCCAGGGAGGCAGGGCTGGTGGGTGACGCCTGAGTTTGGTGCAGAACCGTGCCATTATCACAGGCTGGGAACTCACCAGAAGAAGACAGTTTGGGGCAGAGAATGGCAGGTGGGATGAATTCAGTTTTGCACGGGCTCTGAGATATCTGTGGGGCATCTGGGTTGAGGTCGCCAGCACGGAGTAGGAAACAGGGCTGGGGTAGATGCGGAAGCTCGGAGTCCTCACTGAAAGCTCAAGTTCCAGGGACAGCATGCAGAGTGAGCAGAGGAAGGGACCAGGACTGGGAGGGGTTGACAAGCACTGCCCCCCAGTGCTGTGTGAGAGCAGAGGCGCTCAGGAGACACAGGCAAAGAACAGTTACTGATTCCCAGATCTGGAAGTGGAGAGGAGACCCCCAAGGTCAGCCTCCCCTCCTGTCTGTCAGTGGGTCAAGCATGGAAGCCATTTATTAGCTTTATCATTTGTTCAAACATCTCCTCATTTTATTACGCGAATTGCATACATACTTACAAAACAATTGCATATTTGCAAATCTTTCTTCACACCAAAAAGGAACCCAAATGCCAAGCTCTATCAATTACAGATTTCTTTGCAAACACCATTTCTTTAGTAAAAGTGTTTTCCTCCTTTCTGCTCCCATTTTTATCACAACATGTTTCCAGACTCCCCCAAAAGTTCATCAGCCATCTCTTTTTACACATTTACATGCATCCCAATTTCTAGCCTTTAATTTCTGGAACCCGTTTCCCTAGTTGATCTCTTTTTCTCTCCCATTAACAAAATCCCACAGAGCCCTGCAGCTATAGTTTTCAAATTTGACAACTATTTTCATCTTGGTGCAATTAGCAACTGCCTCCAAACTTTTCAGTCTTCAGGAATAAAAAGTCTTAGGTCTTGGATCTCCTCCTACTGACACCTTGACCTTCTGGAACAGGTGTCACAAAATGACTACAATGTCAGGCACAAAATGTCAGGCACACCCAGGTTTGCCACACCGAACAAGTCTCAATCCAGCCCAAGCCCCAGTGTGTACATCAGCAAAATGGGATAATCCTAAATATCTATCACTGAGAGTTGTGGAAGGAATTGAGATATTGCATTCAGTGTGTTGAACATAATACCTAGTACATAGTACACACTGAAAACAGATTAGCATTTATTACTATAGTTCTCCGTAAACACCCCTCCCCAGTCACCAACTATATAAGAATTTTCAAGCAACAGCACATTATGCCAATTCAGGGGACTGGACCGGATTATCATTACGGGTCCTTCCAGGACCAACGTTCTACCACGTGACCTCTAGTCTACACCAAGGAAACATGCCGGTGAACCTGACACCACTTGCGATCTCTGTGTAACAAGTGTCAGTACGTGAAAGTTACTGGGAGCACACGCAAGAGGGATGAACGGCCAAGGGAGAAGTTGACAGACGCCTAGCGCAAAGTCAGCTTCTTGTTCCAGAAAACCAGAAGAAAAGCCTCCTTATTGCACTTTCTCAACAAATTACACTGACGAGATTCATTTAAATTTTAACATTTAAAAAAAAAAAAAACTGACCCTGGGGGCGCCTGGGTGGCTCAGTGGTTAAGTGTCTGCCTTTGTCTGCGTTTGGCTCAGGTCGTGATCCCAGGGTCCTGGGATCAGGCCCCATATCGGGCTCCCTACTCCACAGGAAGCCTGCTTCTCCCTCTCCCACTCCCTTCCCTCTCTCGCTGTGTCTCTCTCTGTCGAATAAATAAATAAAATCTTTAAAAAAAAAAAACAAAAAACTGACCCTGGTTGAAAAAAAAAAAGCTTCCACCTTTTAATCATTTTTTCCCACATTATATTTTAGACATCAAAGAAATAAACACCTAAGACAAGCCTAGGCTTTCATTCCCAAGGCCCCTTCCTGCATGGGTGGACACACAAGCTAGTTTTGACCACTTTTCCTGTGACTCCACGAGACCTTGAAAAGGTTCCTACCAGAGGCCAGAGTACCATTATAAACAAAGACAGACATCAGAGCCCAGCAAACACTCCCAACTTGTCTGTCTAATGTCCATCTCCAAATCTCCATACGCTCATTCTTCTCCTGGATGAGAAAAGTCACTCGTTCTATTAAGCTTTTACTATGGGCCAAGATGCCACCCTTACCACTCTGTGAGGACATTCTACTGTTATCCCCATTTTACAGATGAAGAATTGACTTACGGGAAAGTGAAATAACTCACCCAAGTTCACAGGTGACTTCTGGACACTGTCCCCAGATAGTGTGGCACTAGAACCATGCTCCCCACCACGCCAAACTGCCCCCCACCTTTATTTTCATCCCCAACTCCTTCTTACCTCCTGGTCCCCAAAAGGCACTGTCCCCACAATACAGCCAAGGGAATTAGTTATTAGTAAGCTGAATCCTAAGCAAACATACAAATTACTCAAAAAGTTGGTTTTTACCAACGTACTTCATTGAGGAAATATTGCACTTGCTATTTAAAGTATTTGCACTTGAATAAAGCATCAAATTAACAATTAACAATTAACAAAGAGTCCACGTTGAAATGCATCAAAAGTAGGCATTTCAGCTCACTCTGTACTCATTCTAGGTCATCTTAGATGTCCCCAAATCCTACTCTCCCCCTGCTGGAATTCAGAGAGTGAGGAAAACATTTCTTCTCAGCATCAGTGTTACCTCTGTGAGGCAGCTCGTGGAGGTACTCTGGGGGGCCTCTCAAGGGGCACAGCGGGTGTTCCTTCCACTTGTGGGGGGCCTGGGCTACGACTTCTGGTAACCTCAGGGACTTCATTATCCTACAGCAAAAAAGGACAAGAAAGAAAAGGGAAAGTTACATTAAGCAACAAGCATAATTGGACACTATTTCCCAAAAGCCTCTGAGTCCTCCTCAGGCTTTGGCTAAAAGTTATTCGCAAACTGAGAATGAACCTAGCAAGCCAAGTCGGCTTTCCACTGACGCCTACAGTCACTGAGGAGACAGTGGAGCTCAAATTATCATTAATGGTCCTATCAGAGTGCCCTCTGTGGGCCATCAAATTAGCATCGCCTGAGAGCTTGTGAGAAATGCTGGCTCTCAAACTCTTCCTCAGACCTGCTTGATCAGAACCTGCATATTAACAAGATCCTAGGTAATTCTGACGCATATTAAAGTTTGAGAAGCCTGCTCTATATAAACCAGATAGAGCTGGAGAAATTTTATTTTTAAACCCAGGTCCCTTTTTGAGACAGCGGAACCATGAGTGGTTCTCAGTCATGGGGTCGTTAATACACGCTGCTCACTGGAGGGGTAGCCCACCCCGAGGACTCTATCTCAGGGAGTCTCCTGGGTTGGCAGTGACCCCTCCTGCTCATCCCTACCACTGGTCACTGGATCAGAATAGACACTTCAGTCTAAGGCAGGAGCTCACCCTCTCCTAAGAGGCCTTGTGGCTCTCAGAGGGCTATTGGCCACCATACACGTGGAGAAGCAGAAAAGGCCAGTGTGCAGTGAGAGCAGAAAGCAGGTATGTCCAGGAAGAAGAGACGGAAAAGCATGTGGCCCTGGGGATACACTATCAGGAGCAGCGGCCTTGGCTCCGCCATTTCTCGCTGTTTCTGAGCCAGGCCCCTAAATGTGATCTCAAGCCCCAGATTCCCTGATAGTCCTCCTGCTCCTTCTCAGAGATGCCCTTTTGGCTTAACCAGTCAGAGCGAATTTCAAGTTCTCTCCTTCCCTCTTTCCATCCTTCCCTCCCTCCCTTCTTTCCTTCTTTCCTTTCTTCCTTCCCTCTCTCCCTTTTTATTGAGGTAAAATTCACCTAACATAAAATTAACCATTTTAAAGTGAACAACTCAGTGGCATTTAGTACATTCACAATACTGTACAACCACCACCTCTATCTAGTCTCAAAACATTTTCATCATCCCAAAAGGAAACACCGTCCTCTCCATCCCCCCCGCCCCCAGCCTCTGGTAACCACCAAATCGGTATTCTGTCTCTCTGATCCCACCTATTCTGGATATTTCATATAAACAGAATCCTACAGTATGTGACTTTTCATGTCTGACTTCTTTGACCTGGAATTCTACTTCCTGCAGTGGAATGACCCTTCGGACAAGAAAAATGGGGGTGTGGTCCCCGGCTCTCACCTCATTGTCCCCCTCCATCCCGCTGCTCACGCTGAGGAGGCTCCGGGTGCTGGATCGGTTACTCGCACTGCCTGAAGGGTACAGACAAAATTAGCTGGACTGTGGATTCTCTCAGGCTAAAATAAAATGCAGGACTCTAGCACTTACTTATATTTACTGATAGAAACAAGACAGAAGCTGTGAATACGGGATCTTCAAAATGCTGCCATCTTATTTTATTAGTGTTTAGTTTTTCTTTCAGCATGAAATGAAAAAAACATGACTGTACTTAATCCCTATGAGAATCCTATCTGATATTAGTGCTCTAGTATAACCAGTGCTCTCGTTTGACAGGCAAGGAAGGAGAGATGCTCTATTTCTTACTTGTTCAGTGGTATTTCTAAAATCTGCAAACATCTTGTCGAAGTTTTTTTACTTATTTAGGAATTACAGCATATGCACACACACACACACACACACACACACACACACACCTATATATCTTCTAATAAGGCACCAGTTTGATACACAATACAAACTCCAAAGCATAATTTATGCTCACAGTAGGAACTATGATTGTGTCAGTTTAGGTGCTCAAGGCTTCTGAATTGGGAACTTATCACCTACCTATTTTATTAGAACAGTACTATTCAATAGAACTTTCTGGAAATATTCTATTGTATACTATCCAACATGGTAGCTCATGCATACCAGGAACTGTTTTAATTAACTTCAATGTAAATAGCCATATTTGGCAAGTGGCTACCATACTGGACAGCACAGAATTAGAACAAGCTCAAAGATGTGATGATCCAGGAGCAAAAAAAAAAAAAAAAAAAAAAAAAAAATAGAACAGTCAACTAAGAAAAAAAAAACTGACTTTAATTTAACCACTGTCACCACTAGCAGTATTGCCAGATCTTAGGTTTACTGAATTTCCACTTAAAACGGCTCCTCATCATATTAGTTTACAAGTAGTCTTAGTTTCGACTTCATTATGGTATCAACTTTGACCTAATTAATTCAGATGTGAGCTGAAATGGAGCAAGTTAAGATTATAATTTTGGATTATTTCTTGGAGGTAGATTTTTACATTTAAAATAATATATCAAAATAACTTAATAAGCCAGGGGATTCAGAGTTTGCTTTTTAAGGAGCATGTGACCCTTTTCCTTTGTATTCAATTACCCGTACATAACAGTGTCCACTTGGCCAGAATGTCCCCATTCCAACCCTAGCCACAAGGCTAAAACCTCAGGCTCCAATGCTCAGGACGAATGCTGCGAAAACCTTTCCAGATTCCCCCAGTGGAAGTAAGCCCTCCAGCCCACGGGCTCCCAGTCCTGTGGAGCCAAGCCTCCCGTCCTTCACCATTCTTCATCCCACTCCCTCACAATGAACCAGCCTCCTTCTGAAAGTTGTCCACTGAGAGAGAGCAGACAGCTGGCCAGGCACCAGCTCCGGGATCCTAGAAATTCACACTCCTCAGTTCCCATTGTGCCTTCCCTGGGTGTTCCTAAATCTTGAACCCTCAAGTTTGGCTTTGAACCTTGGCTCCCTGGTTCATTTGCCCTGACCCTCTCCCCTCCCCAGGCTGCCTTGCTTACCCACATCCCCTCTAGACTGCATGGTTGGTAGGAGGCTCTGGCCCCCATCATCACCCCTCTTGCCAGCGGGGTGGGGGTGGGGGGGTGGCAGTGCCTACCTCTTCCAGGCCTCTGTCACCAAGAAGAAAGAGCAGACAAGCATCTAACTCATGTGAGTTTTATGTTTTCTCTACTCCGTTACAAGCTCCCTGAAGATGGGCTCCATTTATTTTTCATCTTTATGTCTCCAGTGTATAGTCTCGCTCAGAATGCATAGAGTGATCCTCAGATATTTGGTAGATAAATGAATGAGGGGAAAAAAAGTGACCAAATAGAATATGACCCTTAAGAAACATGGACCCGGTAATCTACGAAAAGGTTAAATGTCTTTCTGTAATAAAATTTGTGTTCTGGGGGCACCTGGGTGGCTCAGTGATTAAAGCCTCTGCCTTCCGTTCAGGTCATGATCTCAGGGTCCTGGAATCAAGCCCCGAATCGAGCTCTCTGCTTGGCAGGGAGCCTGCTTCCCCCTCTCTCTCTGCCTGCCTCTCTGCCTACTTGTGATCTCTCTCTCTGTCAAATAAATAAATAAAATCTTTAGAAAAAAAAATTGTGTTCTGTTAAACATAACATTATTTTTAACTAAAATCTTAGTTATGACCGGATTGAATCTGCAACTATTTTTCTGTGGTTCCCGAGGGATGACAGCTGCACCACAATATAGTGCTGCTTTCAGGGTGTGACCCTGGCGGGTAAAGGGCAGTTGGTAGATCAGAGCTGGGCCATCTTCACTCTGTCTCCTGTCCTGGGGACTATACCTATTTGGAAGGCAGTATGTGCCAAAGGTTCAGTGCACAGAAAGATCTGGATGTGAATCCCAGACCTTCTGCCTACTTGGCCCGTGACCCAGGGCCTAACCTCTCTAAATGTCCATTTCCTGACCTAGAACTCCCAGCATTGTTGCACCAAATGGATTAAGTCATAGGGACACATGCTTGGCACAGGGCCTGCAAGAGGAAGCATCTGATTGATGGCAGCAGCTACCATCACTTCATCAATCCAAGATCCACTAATGACCCCCAGACCTTCACCTCCCAGGACCCATGCCTCTGAAGAGCCCCTTCCATGCCTCCTTCCAGACTGAGCTATGTGGCTTGCTCTGATCAATATGACATTAGTGAGTGTGATGCAAGGCAAAGGAAACATGATAAGCACTTGCACATTGGGGCCTATCCTCCTGGAATGTTCCCTTTTTTGATTGTGTTATCATATAAGGCTACTGACTTAGAGACCTTATGGGCAGAAGCCCCAAAGGATGACAGACCATGTAGGATGGTCCCGCCCATGCCGGGCTTACAGCTGAGGACACACGCGGGAGTGACCCCAACTGACCCACATGGAGTGGAGATGAACCATCTCCACTGAGTCTTGCCCAAGTGCAGAATCAAGTATAAATAAATGTATGTTTCAAGCCACTGTGTTCGGGGGTGGTTTGTTACACAGCAATAGATAACTGAAACTGTACAGCAGGGACTGGAGGCAGGCAGCAGCCACAGAGTAGAGTAAAATCCATTGGTCTGGCATCTAATAACATTTTCTAACCAGATGAGCTAGCCATCCCTGGGCAATAAACCATTGAACAAAATAAAAAGCACACTTTATGCTTTTCATCCCATCTTCACCTCCAAGTAAAACATACACATAAAATCATTTAAGCTAATCTGAACCTGCAATGAGTACTTCCCATTTGTCTTATTAAATTTCCCCTCCTCTCCACCCTGGAATGCCCTGCCCTCACCCTGAGAGGATCTATACCACCCTGCTCCTCCACCACACATCTGAGACATGGGCCACCTGCCTTGTGCTTCCTCAGCCAGCTGGGATCACTGGGAAAAGCTCTCCCATTTCTGAACTTGTCAGAATTCTCTAAATTGCCTCAAGAGGGCTTTGGATACACATTACCGCGCCCCATTATGGAAGGAGAAGTTTTCTCCTCTGCCCAGTGGAGGCTTCCCCTGCAGTCACGTGATAGGCTTTGGGTCTGTTTCAACAGGTTCCAGCAGCGGCAGGAAGGTGAAGCTGAGAGATCGGGGCCTCCTCCCACCTTGGCTTCACTGGCTGTGTGACCTTGCACAAAACTCTTTCCTGCTCTGGATTATAAATACTCGATCCATAAAGTAAGAAGGGAGACTAGTGTCTAAGGCCATGGATGGGCGACCCCGTGTGTGCGTGTATGTGCGTGTATGTACACTCCCATCCGTTTCTCTGGGAAGAACATCCAGAGCACAGATCAGATTCCCAAATGGTCTGAGATGCAGAGAAATCAAGAACCCCTGGGTTCAGATGACCTTCTTGTCCTCATATCCATTTGGGGATTCTCTGCCTGACATTTAAGGAGCCACAAGTCCTGAAATTCAGTCCTGAGTCTCCTATTCTTTTCTTGTTCTCCTGGCTGTCTTGATAACGCTCAACTGTGGGAAAGAAGGGAAACTCCATCTATTTTGCTGGTGGAGCCAGTGCGTCTGAGGTCTGCTACCACCACCCTGGACACGGAAACAAAGCCCCCACCTCCTGCGTGTCCATCAGCAGGTGTTGTCTGTTGCAATCAGACTCCATCAAGCTTTTCAGCCAAAATGTCTCCCACATTTCCTAACTGGATCCTCAACTCCTCCATAAGGTTGGAATTCTCAAATGTAGTCCATCATTTTCTTTTGTTTCTGACTTCGCGCCCTTTCCTTTCCCTTACCACAGCTGAGGAAGCAGAGGGGATAGTGGCTGAGAGTCTGGGCCCTGGATCCAGGCTGCCCGAATTCAAATCCTGACACTACCATCTATTAGCTGTTTAACCTAGGGCAAGGCACGAAGACTCCAGTTTCCTCCTCGGTAAATACAGGTGATGGTGCCTATGGCATAGAGTTATTGTAAGAATTAAATCAGAGAATCTATAGAAGAGGCTTAGCATATAGTAAGTGCTCAATAAATATTAACTAGTGTTATTACTAGGTTTTTCTAGTTATGAAAGGAATGGTGTAATAAATTATTATACAACCTGGCTTCAGGGCATAGTGATGTAAAGGATCTTTGGTCCTCTGAAGAAAGGTAAACTGCACAGGCTAAATGTCCCCCATTTCTTACACCCCTAAACCCAAATCAGGCTCCAGCTGGGATCTGCTGGGCTCACCACAGAGACTGTTCCCAAAGCCCAAAGCCGCCACCTTCACATGCAGATGTGAAGGCCTGTCCCCTCCCCTGCTCACTTGCTGTGCTGGAGGTACTATCTGTTTTCCAGTCTCCTCGCCTGAGCTCTGTCCTTGGGGGGAAGACGCTTTTCCTGGGGCCACTCTCATAGACTCCAAACTCCACTTTCCCGGGCAGGTGCTGTGAGTGCCGAATCGGGACCGTGATCTCCAAGTCTGGAATAAGAAGAAAGAGAGATAAGCTTCAAGGCACCTACGACCCGCCAAACTGTTCAGCTGCTCCCTCTCCACCTGCCTCCCTGGCCTGAACCTGGTAGGTGCCTGGCGTGGGGGGAGGGGGGGGGAGGCGGGGAGGAAGGGAGAGAGCGTGGGAGGGGGGAGGGGGCCCTGCCCAATTCAACACTGAAACTCCACAGACTCCTGTGTGGCCATCGCTACGTGACAGAGAGGGGCGGAGGCACGGGAGCAAGCCAGACTAATGCTTCCACGTCAGGCAGAGAGCCTGAGACTAGGGAAAGGTCTGGGGCTGCAGTTCTCCCACTCCCCAGCTGTGGGATGTGGAGTACTTCCCTTTCAGAGGGAGGACTCATGAGCACTGTTGATCCTAATAACTGGTTATCCTGTGCACCAAGCAGAGTTCTGGGAGTTCCCAACACCCATGAAGTCAATACTATTGTCACCATTCCCAACAGAAACTAGTTACAGAGATGTGAAGTAGCACATGGCTGGTAAGTGGGACAGCTGGGATTTGAACCCAGGCTCCACAGTCCAGGCCCCTAACCACTACTCATATGGCCTCTGAATCCCTCAACAAATGATGGGTGCTGGGTGTGCAGTCTGCAACTGACAGCAACGGCCCAGAGAGCTCATGAAAGGAAGTCCATCAGCCCCATAAAAGATTCTGAGACTTGTGAGGCTGATCAGTGACATTGGACCCGACAGACTTAGAAAGAGATTATCCCTTCGCTCTGCACAGCATTAAACTGGTCTCTTGACTGGCTTAGCCCTGCCCAGTAGTTGGTCTTCAGTCCTCCCAGATTCCCATCCCTGGCTTCTAGACTAAGCAGAACAAAATATCCGTGGGGCCCAAACCCCACGTCCTCCCGGGGAGAGTGTGAACACCAGTGAGCTCGCGTCACTGGGCTCCCGGGATGCCCTGCACGCTCCCAAGTCCGGGGGCAGGGCCTCCGGGAGAGGTGTGAGCTCCGTGTACTTTCCCGCTGGGTGCTCTTATCTTCAGGGCCCCACTTCCTCATCCGCCTCTCCTCTGCAGAGGGATGGGTGCGGTCAGAGCCTCAGGGAGTACAGGAGCAGAGGTGGCTCCGCGAGCCAAAGCCTCAGTCTGCCCAAGAACAGCGAATGGGGAAACTACAGCCGTAGGAAAGAGGAAGTTCGAGGACGGGGTAGACCGAGCCTGTGGGAAACACTCCACACCGAGGATGTCACAAAGCTGGACCGTGGTTTATGTGGACCTCACACGTGCCTCATCCTGGAGACGGGTTCCAAGGACAGTGTTCGGTCCTAGTATTAAACCAGCTTTCTAGGCCTCTGTGTGACACAGATCTTTCCCACACCCTCAGGCTCTCCTCATTACCATGATGCATTATAGTGCAAGCAGCCTCCCGAGCCTGGAACCCCGTGGGCAGAGACCCGCCGGCTGTCCTTGCACATGGGTGTGGACCCAGAGGGTCTCGGAGCCCAAACAGGTGTCATCTTCTTATTTTTTTTTTTTCCTCAGCTTTGACCTAGTATTTTTTTTTTTAACAACACTCTCTTAAAGGGAGGTTCCTATCTGCTTCATTCACTTTGAGGCAGTGATTTCCTACCCTCAACTGGTTCTATGAGGAAGGAAAGCAAAATACAGGAAAAAAAAATGGGGAGGCAAAAGTTCAAAAAATCAAGTAGAGCCAGTCTAAATGTGATCAAATTCTGATATTCCCGGAAGAAAGAAACAATGCCAGGACGAGTAATCAGCAGTATATTGCACAGTACTTTTCCCGGAGCATGTCCACATGGGTCATTACACCTCCTCTGAACTTCACTTCTTCCCCGTGAACTTGATAAGTCAGGCACAACCAGGGATGAGGAGACTGAGGCATAGAGTGCTTAAAGGGATTGTCCTGGATCATAAAGGGATGCGGTGATTGGAGTGGAGGGACAGGAGCCCAGGCTGCCTGGCACCTGGCCTGCTCCTCTCCCCCTCCCCGCACCCCCCCTCCCCCGCCCCGCTGTCCTGCTGCAGATGAGCCCCAGACACACCAGAACACAAATACGGACTGTCTTCTCTGGGGTGTTCAACAAGCCACGGGCCATGCCAGCCCCTCTGATCTCCACCATCAGTGTTCTGCACCATCCCAGCAAGAACAAACCAACTCCCCAGGGCTGAAGAAAGACTAGCACGTTATTATGAACACGATCTTAGGTTTTAATTATCCTTGGTATTCTAACCCAATTAAAGAAAAATAGTTACCGCTTTTCTTTCCTAAGGCAATTGAGATTTCTAAATAAATAAATAGAGTCAGCCCTTATGTTTAGAATGGGCTCCGTTCCTAGAAAAGGTCCTTTAAGCAGAAATGCCATTTGTCAACCCTAATTTTCCTACAGATCGATGTTACCCTGTGTCACTGGTTTCTAAATGCTTTTCTTTTTTCTTTTTTCTTTTTTTTGGCAGGGGTGGGGAGGAAGCAGAGTTCTTTTTTTGTTTTGTTTTGTTTTAAGATTCTATTTATTTATTTGAGAGAGAGAAACAGAGAGAGAGATTGAAAGAACAAGTGGGAGGAGGGGCAGAGAGAGAAGCAGACTCCCTGCTGAGCAGGGAGCCCGATTCGATTCGGGGCTTGACCCCAGGACCCTGGGATCATGGCCTGAGCTGAAGGCAGACGCTCAACCAACTGAGCCACCCAGGTGCCCGGGGAAGCAGAATTCTTTCCTCTGGTGAAAACAGAAGCTCAATGTGGGAAACAAAAAAAAATTTTTTTAAAAGAGATGCAATGGTCAAAGCAGAGTAGGTTGCCCTAAACCCATCACAATCCTAATCTCTTCCTCCGCGTTCCCCCACCCCACCCCAGATGCCTACCCTACACTTCCACAAGCACACACAAGCAGCACTGGGGCTACGCTGTGAATATACCATGCAGCATAGGGGTCCAACTTCCAAACTGCCTGAGGCTTTCTCTGGAAACTGGATGACAAGCACCCCTCCCCCAACGGGCCTCCGCCAGACACGGGAGCGGGTGAAGAAATGCCCCAGCTTTCTGGCCCCTTCCCCGGTGCTGACCATTGACTCCCAGAGTCTCCAGGGACAAGAAGCTCCAGCCTCCACAGTGGTAACTGCACTTTGCTGGTCACCTCCTCTTTCCCTCTCTCACTTCCCCACTCCCCCTGTGTTCCCTGGGATCACCCCCCACATCAGCTATTTGCTCTCAAATCCTTGTCGGGGAAGAAAACGTTCCAGAAATGGATCGTGGTGATGGTTGCGTGATATTATGGATGTATTTAACACCACTGAATTGTACACTTAGGACCAATGATAAATTTTATGTTATGGGTATTTTACCACAATAAAAAACAAAAACAAGGGGCGCCCGGGTGCCACAGTCAGTGAAGCATCCGACTCTTGGTTTCAGCTCCGGTCGTGATCTCAGGGTCGTGAGATCGAGCCCCGAGTTGGACTTCACATGGAGCACAGTCTGTTTGGGACTCTCCTTTTGCCTCTCCCCACTGTGCTCTCTCTCTCAAATACATAAATAAATCTTTAAAAAAAAGTGAACACGAAAGGAAACTCTTGGGGCTGATGGGTAGAACATTCTCCCTATGGGGGATTACGTGGTCCCCAGGTGTTCTGGTTTAGTGTCAAATTAGATATGGTTCAATCTTCTACTAGTTATGACATTAATCAAAGCCCCTAATGTAAAAAGTAAAAATACTTAACACCTCCCCCTAAAACCTAGTCAGAGGGTCTTCCTCTTGAAGAGTAGAGGGGAAGGGAAGCGAGGGCATTTAACCATGTTCCTTTGGAAAAATGTAGACCTTGACCATTCCGGTCTAGAGACACTGATGGGTATCACTTATTCAGAGCCTGATTAGCTTTGGGTGAACTTTGTATAATGTTCCAAAATGCAGGATTCCAGGGCTGGACCCTGGATGGCGAGTCTCAGCCCAGCACACGCACCCTGGGAGGCCCTGCCTGAGAGGACACCAGCTGCTGTACGGGTGGGTGGTCTGTAGGGTGCTTCCATGTGCTAGGCATCTGTGCGAGGCCCCAGCTATCTCCGAACTTGTTTGATCCTCACACAAACTCTAATGGGGGAGGCACTTTCATTTTTGCCACTTTGTAGATGAGACTGAGGCTCAGTTGGGGGACTTATCTTGTCCAGGGTTCCCAGCTAGTTAGGGGGGAGCTGCGGCTAGGAACTTGACCCTAACTGGATGGCCCCAGGGCTCACCCCAGTCCCCTTGGACTCTTCAGCACGTGTGTGTCTTGCTTCCATACTTCCACTGGCTGGGTGGTAAAGGTGTGAGGACACCCAGTGGGCTCAGTTCTGGGGCCCCGGCTGCCCAACACTCATAACTCCAACACTACGACTCTTGGGCCTTCAAACGCTCCCGCACCACCAAATTGCAGCTTTTTTGAGGCTGCTTCTGTGTCAAAGTGTGAAATGTTTCATTTAATCAAGGCTTCTATCTTTGGATTCATGAATTCTAGTTTTAAAAAGCACCTCATCCCTTTTCCCACCTAGAACCTATGGTCTGACCTGAAGATGACTATGCAGATCTTGAACCAGATTTTCTGCCTTCTCTCATTTCTCCTCCTTTCAGCCGGGAGGGCAAACGCGTGTGAGCTTGGGTAGTGGAAGCATACATTTAAAATTTAGTCACCCAAGCAGACATCTTAGGATGACCTCTCTGACCTTCTGCCATGGTTATAACCTCTGTATGCCTCTTTTCCCAAATGGTCAAAATCATTAATATTCAGTAGGCTAGTACCATATGCAAAATACTGTGCTAGGCATTGTGGGGCAGGCTCTAGCTCAGAAAATCAGACCTACACAAGTAAAAGACTAACTCATAAATTACCCAATGGTAAAGATCATGCCTTCCAGGTCTCTATGTCTTGCAGAGAACCTGGCGCTCAGTTAGGTGTTTGTGGAATGAATGAATGGTGTTACCAAACATTTTATTCCAACAGAGATTCCTTGAGCCCAATCAATGTACTGCCCTACACACTGGGGATTCAGCAAGACACAGAACAGACAAGCTCTTGCCCTCAGGGAGCTTATAGGAGGTGGCGGTAGGGGGATGGGCCAGAAAATAACCAGGAGAATAGGCATATAATTCCAGTCTGTGATATGTGAAAAGAGTGTGAGTAAAGGCACAGTGAGTGGCGGAGGGTCACTCTGGAGAGAAGGTGGAGAAGGCTTCTCTGAGGAAAACTTACAGCCAAACTCTGAAGGAGGAAAGAGCCAGTCAGTGAAGACATGGGAAAAGTGGAGGGGGGACAAGTGCAAAGGCCCTGGGGAGGGCTGCTCTTGACTTATTAGAGGAACAATAAAGGAGTCCTTTGGGACTAGAGCACAGGGTTGAAGGGGAAAGTGGAGGTGATCTCAGGGGTGAGACCACATAGGGCCTCTGGGTAGGACCAGAGCCCTGGAGGATTTTGAGCAAGGGACTGGCACAATCTGATTTTTTATTTTTAAAAGGTCATGGCTGCAGTTTGGAGGACTAACTGTAGAGAAGTGAGAGTGGACGCAGGGAGACAATTGAAAGGTCTCCTCATTCATCCAGGAAGAGATGATGGCAGCCTGCCTGCAGCTGTGGCACAGAAGACAGTCAGAAGTCACCAGATTTAAGATGTATTGTGGAGGCAGAACCTCCGGCAATTGACGGTTTGAATACAGGAACAAAGTAACAGCAATCAGAGGCAGCAAAAGAGAGTGCTGGATGAATGGAAGGGATAGTAAGTCCTATCAATGCTCACGTGGGGAGGAGTGCAGTGGCCCGGCAAGGCCTCACAGAGAGGGGGCTGCCGGCTGCGTCCTGCAACCCAGGAGTTTTCATACAGGTGAGAAAGAAAAGGCATGAGCAAGGGGCCTGTGGGAGGAAGATGTCATTTTTAAAGACTGGAGTGTCACCTGCCTGTCCAGGGTCGTGAGAAGTCCAGCTACTGATGGGAGCTGGAGACAGACTATGGAAGTCATACACAAACCTAGTCCTTTATTTACTGGGGCTCTACTCAAGATCTGACAGTTTCTGGAAGGCTTTTATGGCCAGCTCTACTTGTTATAGGCTGGCCAAAATAAATCACAGAGACCCACCATGCCAGAGGCTCTTGGTGGAAATACGCAATGTAGGCAAATGCCCATCACTGTTAAGGGATAGCGGTGCCGAGAGGCCTGGTCCTCGGCGTACACGATTGGGATGTGTGGCCCTGCTGGCGGCCCCCTACTCCACATGGCAGGAGCCCTGCCACAGCTGGGTCCTGGCTTCTGAAGCACTGTGTGCTGTGGACACCCACGATGCCGTTCCCTGCTTTGCTCAGAGACAGATACTATGGGCATGAGATTTTCTCCTTTCTCTGCTCAAAAAAACATGTCTTCCTAAATGCCAAGGGGGAGAGTCAGGGGCCTGGGAGAAAGTTTTATCCTCCTCTTCGAGTGACAGGACAGGAGATGCAGAGGTCAATCCATTCATTCACTCGCTGACTGTCTTATGGGCCCGGTACTAGAGACACAGAATAAAAAGGACAGGGGCGCCTGGGTGGCTTAGTCGGTTAAGCATCTGACTCTTGGTTTCAGCTCAGGTCATGATCTCAGGGTTGTGGGATGAGCTCTGCACTGGGCTCTGCACTGAGCGTGGAGCCTGCTTAGGATTCTCTCTCCCTCTCCCTCTGTCCTCTCACACCCCACATGCTCTCTTTCTCTCAAAAAAAAAAAAAAAAAAAAAAAAGAATAAATAAGACAAAACCACTGCCCAAAAGAACCTCACAGTCCAGTGGGGTACCCAGAATTGTAAATAGGGTGACAGGCACTGGGCAAGCACTCTGCCCACTGCACCCCACAATGCAGCACCCCCAAAAGCTACATACCTGCCTGCTTCCCTGATTTTTGCTTCTCTTTCTGTCTTCGGGTGATGCTGTCTCTTAGTCGTTTAAGATTTTCCTGGAAAAAAATTTAATTCATTTTAAATATATATACGAGAAACACAACCTCTGGGCATTAAGAATTTCTTTCAGATTTTATACTGTTTGCAAGATACATCCCATGGCAATAACATCTCCAGCATGCAAATGAGGCCAGGTACATTTGCCATCGGCCCCCCGAGAAATTCGAGTACTCGTAGAAGTTGTGCCTGAAGAGCAGACCCCTTTCCTACAACAAAGCATCTCCCCTCCCCTCTGGTTCCCAGCTCCTTCCCAGCCTTATAACCCCCTGCCCTCCTCCTTGTAGGCTCCTTTGGCCAAGCCAGTGCTGTAAGTGTTCGCGAATACTCCATGCACCCATCTGTCTCTGAGACCCTCTGACCGTGAGGGGCGATGATTCCTCCCCATGAGTCTGTTCCAGGTCTGGGTCAAGGTCCATCTTCTGCCTTAAGCCTTTCCAGGCTGCTCCAGTCCTTAGTGACTACACACGGCACCTGCCCTGAGCCATGCAGCCTGGCCCTGCTCATTTGTGCATGTGTGTGGCTTTGGGGGTGTGTGTGCGGTCTCTTCACGGAGACTGTGCACTCTCAAAGGCCAAGACAGGCCTTACAGCTTTCTGAATGGGTGCAGTCGGGTCTATCAGTCATTGAACAAATGTTGAATAGACATGTGAGGGCCGAAATCTGTTGCCATTTTAGTCAGTAACAACTACCTCAAAGTGTCTGAACACCCGAGAGAAAATGCCTCAGGGACTGACATCCAGAAAGGTCCCCTGAGGGAGCCACAGGAGGCCAGACTAGGAGGGGTGTTTGGACTGTGGCTAGAGCTGGGACTGAGCTGGGTCCAGGAAGCAGCAGGGAAACACTGGAAGGCGTGGGCTGGGCACAGCTTTAAGGTCTGACAGAGTGGAGGCGGGAGGAGTCGGCAGCAAGGAGATCCACCTAGAGACTATGTGGCAGGCCCCATGAAGGTGCCAGAAGCTGGCAGCGGGGGGGATGGAAAGGAAGGAGCCAATGCAAGAGGAAGGACGTCACAGAGCAAGACCAGGCAAGACATGCAGTTGGCTGGAGACGGGGGAGTGGGGGAGAGGAGCCCAAGGGATGGAAAGTCTCAGCCTCAGTGTCTGGAAGGTAACGGTGCGGTGAACAGAAATACGGAGCCAGGAAAGGGAAGCAGCCTCAAGGTACGGTGTGCCGCTGCACATGCTGCAAGTCGTGGGTACCTCAACTAGCAGGACCCGCCCAGCTAGCTGGTGGCTGCACAGGTGGGACCGGAAAGGGGACACGGACTCAAGACCACCTGCACAGAGAAGGACCTGAAGGGAACCTGGGTGGTGCCCACTCACGGGCGGGGAAGTGAAGGAGACAGACGAGTGGTCAGATGCGTAGAGGAAAGGGAAGATGGGGGCAGGCCCCAGAAGGGTCTTCACACCCACCGGTCCCGGGATGGGGGATGCTCTAGAAATACCCAGAGGCTCTCAGGGCACAGAGTGAGGTCAGCTCCCACGGGCTGGGATTGCCTGCCATGTCAAATACGAGCCCCCATTGTCTGCCACACCCAAGAGTTCTGGGCAAGTTCATGGGACCGGGAGAAGCCTCTTGGACACAGACAGAGACAGCTAACATCTGTTATGCGTTTACTGGGTGCCAGGCATGCCGAGTCCTTTCCGTGGTTTACGTTGTCCAGTGTTCTCCCTTCACATGTGAGATGGAAAACAGAGGTACAGAGAGGCCGAGGTCATCCAGCCCCGAGTGACAGAACAAGGATGTGACTCGGGCTGCTGGGCCCCAGAGCCCTGGCTGCTCTTAACTACGGTGCTCCGTGGGCCCGTGACCTGGCCAGGAGGAAGAAAACCGTTGTTTGCCCAAAGCCAGGCTATCCCCGCAGGACCGCAGCTTCCCTGCGTCTCCTGAATGAGGAGGACTCCCGTTCCCGTCAGCACCGGAGTACCGTCTCACCGTCAGATCCCCAGGAGGAGGGAGGCGGGCCAGCAGAGTGGGGGACCCTCTTTCAGGGAGCACTAAGAAGGCAGAAAGTGTAGTGAAGGGAGCATAGACTCTGGCATGAGAAAGGGCTCCTCTGAAACGTGACTCTGCCTCTCTACTCTCTGAGCCTCAGTCATCTGTAAAATGGGAACAATGGTACTTCCCTTGCATGCGCGCTAGGAGCAGCAGAAGAGATTAGGTCCACTCAACGCTGAGCATTGTCAGCAGACTGCTGGCACAGCTGGACAAGTGCTGCTCGATGTCTCACTACTCCCACGCTGAGGGGACATCTCAACGGTAGGTGGGTGCTGCTCCCGCTGCCCCTCCCCTCAATAGCAGGTGTGTCAGGTCTTCTGAGGACAGAGGATAGAATACACATCTTCCCGAAAGCACCATGGGGAGGTGGAGAGAAAAAGCAACCATTCTGGTCCTGCCTTTCCCTCCACTTCCCGGGTGAGTGATCTTGGACCTGTCTCCTCACGCCTCAGCACAGCTTCTTCTTTCTAATAAATAGGAAGGGGCTGGACCATGAATATCCTCCTAAGGTCAAGTCTGAGTTCTTTGGATTGCTTTAAATTGTGCATGAAGTACATGTGTGGAGTTATATAGATTCTTACAAAAATAACAGGAGTCTTGGGTGCCTGGGTGGCTCAGTCGGTTAAGTATCTATCTTCAGCTTAGGTCATGATCTCAAGACCCCTGGATTGAGCCCCACATCAGGCTCTCTGCTCAGTGGGGAGACTGCATCTCCCTCTGCCTGCTGCTCTCCCTGCTCATGCTCTCGAATAAATAAATAAATAAATAAATAAGAATCTCTAAAGAACAAAACAAAACAGGAGTCTCCTCTAGGAGCCCCATCCTCCAATCCCAGTCTCCCCAGTGGTCACCCTGGGACATGGGGTGACCTCTCCTGACCTCTGCCTCTGCCTTTGTATACGTGCCTACAGAAATACAGTTTGTGTGTGAGTACGCTCTAACGTGGATGGTTTTAAGTCTGTAAGTTGTTTTGTTGCCTTAATCCTATTTCTTGGGAACTGTCCAGCTTCTCTGAGTTCAAAGATGTGACAGTTCTATGGGAGTGCTGGCACTAGGAGTAGAGAGAAAGGCTCTGAAAAGAAAAAAGGCCGGAAAGCCAAAGTATAGGGCCACATGCAGAGGGAAGCAGTGGTTGAAAAGTTAGGGTTGACAGGTGACTCTTTGTTCCTGATCTGTAGCCTCACCACAACCGGCAAGGCCATCCAGCTCTCAACCCGGGGGCCGTGTGGGTACAGACGACAGGGGACAGACATACACACACATGGATTCACAATGACACTCAAAACATGAGTCACGGGCCTGGCCACAGGGGCTCCGTTACAGCAGCACACAAGACAGAGCGGACCCCGTCCTCCCCCCCATTCGGTGGAGAAATGGACCCGAAACACACCAGACAGAGCCCCTTACCTGCTGGAAGCGGAAGGACTCCGACCGCTTCTTCTGGTTGAGCTGCCACTCTTTGAAGTGGAGCACAGCCTCGTCCACGTTCACGATGCCCAGCTTCACCTGCTCCTGGAGCGTGATCAGCTGCCGCTGGCCTGGCGTTTTCATCCCAGCAAAAGGGTCATATATACTCGACTGAGGCCTGTCCCTCCACGGTCGGACGAGAGGCTCTGCAAAGGATGGCAAAACTCAGGGTGACGGCTCCCCGACTGGGGAGGGCAGGCAGGCGAGTGGGGTTAACGAGGCTGGTCACGGGCTCAGGAGGACGCATCTCAAGAGAACAATTCCGCGTGGAATGAAGAAGGGGGGAATAGGACATGGAATCAGGGAGGGGGAAGCAGATAATGACTTCAGAGCCTGTTACACTAAAGTAGAAGCATTTTAGGAAGCATGAACAGCATCTACTGTGCAAGTCAACAGAATCCCCCCAAACCTGAATGATTGAGAAGCCATTAGACGAGCATTTCTCAACTTAGACACTATTGACATCTTGGACTGGAGAGTTCTCTGTTGTTGGGGGGCCCTCTTGTACACTGTAGGACGTGTAGCCTCATTCCTGGCCTCTACCACTAGAGGCCACTAACCTCCCTGCCTCAGCTGTGACAACCAAAAACATCCCAGACACTGCAAGCATCCTCTGGGAGGCAGTGCAGGGAGAGGGGAAATCACTTTCAGTTGAGAACCACTGCTTTAGACTAAAATCCACTCCGACAAATCCATGTCCTCCCTGCCTCCAAGCTGCATGGGCACCATGACTGTGGACCCATGGACATGAAATGCCCAAGAAGACTGGAACGTCAATGGAACCATGATCTAGCTCCAGTGTCACCAGGCATAAATTAGGTGCTAAGTAGCTCTCCTTGGGTTGTTCCTCTGCCAACCTCTCCTCCACATTACAAATTCATGGTTCTCTGCTTTGGAGATTCTCAGGAATTAGGAAGGCAACCCCTCTCTTTCTCCAGGCTGTGACTCCATTAAGTTCTGTGGAGAATGAGCTCCCTGGAGACGTGATCGGGCCACTGGGGCTTGGGAGGACGACTTGACATTTTACCGCTCATTTCACGTAGGGCTCTCTCTGATTCTAAATTTCTCTAGCAGGACCCCATCTGGGCATTGTGATTCAGGGAGAGAGCAAGAAGAAAAATGAGAGAGGACTTCAAAGAAGTTCATCCGTCGTTCTTCCCAGCCATTCACTCATCTGTCTACACACAACCACACACCTTTCTCCCAGACTTGCCTTCTTCAAGGCTGTCTTTAATTGTGCTGGAAGATGGGGTGTGGGGAAAAAACAAAATGCATATGCCAATCAATTCCACTCTCTTGCTACCTAAGTCCTCGGGATGCCTTCCAAAGCTTAGATGGTGTCGTGTCTCCTTTTCAAAAGAATCCGCAATGGGATAACATTGAATGTCTCTCTTTAGTACAAGGAAGTTAATTAAGAAAAAAAGGAGTGCGTATTTACTCATACTTCCTGAAAAAGTCTTTTGAGGAGGAAAAAAAAGGAAGAAAAATGTTACCCAAGCGCAAGCAAAATGTCTCTTAAGTAAAAGTTGAACGAAAGTGTCGCTTAGCTAGTACGGATAAGGTAAGTAAATAGCACCGTAGGGCTGTATGCTTAGGTAAAACCTGGGGGCCAGGCCACCCACTTTCATCCTGTTGGCACCAAGCTCACTATTTACACTGTTTTGTGTGCTGTCACAGACACGTTCTAGTGTGTTCATGTTCTCGGAACGATCAGTTTGTACGCTATTCTAAGGCGCCCCACTCTCTTCTCCCCTCCCCTTACCATCAGCACAGCACCACCTAAGGAGTCCCCTGGACCTCTCCGTGCTTTGGTGCTGAGGAGTCGTTACACCTGCAAATCACTGAAATAGGAACACTCCCGCCACCCGGAAGTTCAGGTCATACAAGAGGAAGCTGAGCACATGGGGCTTACCTTTCCGGATGCTCTCTGAGGAAACGTAAAAATTCCCAGGCCGCTCTTGACTTTTTTCTGCAAAAACTACGAGATAAAGAATATTCTAGGTAAAAAGCCAAATCAGATTTCTTTCTAAAGGGCTTTATAATATTTTAGATATTTACTGGAAAAATTACCAAAATCTTTGGTAATCAAAATTACCAAAAACGGACCACCATACGCAGTTCTGTAAATCATACCTCCCGTAGGAGGCAACAAAGGTGCCAAAGCTAGAGGGATTATGGAACGAAGACAGCCCAAACAGACAGGGTCTCGACGCCCGCAAGACAAAGCCAGCCAGAGGGTATGATGGATCGTCAAAGAAAAGGGTAATGTGGACAGGGCTGTGGGCTGGGCCCCGGAGCACCCAAACACCCTGAAGCTGGAGAATAAAAGGAAATGCCACTCAGCACGCCAACAGGGGCCACAAGACAGAACTCGGAGCAGTGGGCAGACACCATGCGTGCACAACCCCAGAGGAACTTAGATGGAGTCAGTCGTGAGCAACAGACCCGCCAAAGCTAACGGGGAAAACGGAGAAGTGACAAATGCTCACTTGGTGGTAGGAATGCACAGGGATGAAGGCTCCCTGTGCTCCGGAGACTCCCCAGGTTCAAACCCTGCCTTGGCCACGTAGGAGCCACGTGATCTTGGCCAAGAGGCTTGGCCTGTCTCTGCCTCAGTTTTCTTATCTATAGAATGATGATGATAATAGTACCCTCCTCCCTGGGTTGTTGTGATGATTATATGAGCTAATATACGGAAAGGGCTTAGAACAGTGCCTGGCACAAGGAAGCATTCAATGTTAGTGAAACCTTGAGATGGACGCCAAGGGCGCAGGGGTCCTTTGGCCTGCTAGTTAACACGACTGATATCTGTGCTCTACAGTTTATAAATGTGTTCTCCCATCTGACCCTCACAATCAGGCCCTGCAGAGTATTTTAGGTATTATTATGATACATGCATTGATGTTTATGTGTATCATTATGAGACCCATTTTACAGATGAGGAAAGGTAACCTAAAGAGAGTGAATTGACTGCAAGTCCCAGGCTGGGACACGAACCCAGGGGTTCTGGCCTCCAGACCACTACCCTTTTTGTCAGCTCCTGCCTCTCTTTTCTTTGCTTCCCCAGTTGCCTAGCAAGTCCTTTAGGGATCTTTTGGAATCACCCATGCCCCTGTCCCAGCTCCCCACAGTGAGTCATAACACTAATGCTCTCTTCTCTCCCCTCTTGCCATTTAGGAATTATCAATATATATTCACATGCTTCTTCATTCGGGTTCCCTTAGAAGCAGCCCTGGGGACAAGGATCCAGGCGCAAGGAGTCAACATGCGGAGTGATGGAAGTGAGACGGGAAAGTCAATAAAGTCATACGGGGTGTGTAGCCAGTAAGTTACCGGGGTGGGCAAGCTGGGGACCTCTGGAAAGCAACATAGAACACACATCTCAGAGTTCTCCCAGCAGAAGGGAAGGGACGCTGGGGTACTCAGCCACCAGCTCATCCGCCACTGGCTGCCGGGGCTCATGGGTGTGAATCCCCCAACCCTTCTAGCCTGCCTTGCAAAAGGGCAGAGGAGGCTCCGGCTGCCCGAGAAAGCAGTCAGACTAAGAGACATGGGTCCTGACAGGCAGGGTGCAGCCAGTGGGCACAGAAATATACAGAGCTGGGGGATGTGAGCAGAGCACCAAGAGTGTCTGGTACACATGCCAAAGGAGCTGGGGACCCAGGGAAATAGCAAACCATAAGCACGGGGAGCACCTGGCTGTCCATCATGTCCCTGAGCTCTATTTCTACCCGGTTTAGGATCTGCCAGGTTTAACGACTCAAAACCAAAACAGAAAAAAAAAAAAAAGAAAGAAAGAAAGAAAGAAAGAAAAAGAATGCAATATTCGGGACAGAAATTATTTGCTGCTTGTCTGAGATTTACACATAGCTGGTCACCCTGTACCTGGGGCTCTGGTTGAGGGCTACCTTCCCCAATTTGTGATCTCCTTTTGTCACACCTTCCACAACCTTCTTATGCTATTAACGATTGAATGGAGGTCAGGTGCACAGATCTGGCAATTCTTAACTCTTACAGCATCTGCAATCCTCTCAACACAAGGGAGTCTTAAAAGACAGCAAAACCAGAGCGCCTGGGTGGCTCAGTGGGTTACTCTGCCTTCAACTCAGGTCATGATCTCAGGGTCCTGGGATCGAGCCCTGCATCGGGGTCTCTGCTCAGCAGGGAGCCTGCTTCCCCCTCTCTCTCTGCCTGCCTCTCTGCCTACTTGTGATCTCTCTCCGTGTATCAAATAAATAAACAAAATCTTTAAAAAAAAAAAAAAAAGTGAAACTGACAATGCGTCAGCACCTAACTGACGTCCCGGGGACCGCTGTGAAGAAGTCAAACCCAACTCTCACCAATTTGTATTAGTGTATGTGGGTAGACAGCCTAGTGGTTGAGCCGGGACTGTGGAGTCTCGTGTCCTGAGTTCAAATCCTGACTCTGCTACATGGTAATAGCCACCGCTGTAGGTCTCCATTTTCCTCATCTGTACAATGGAGATGAGAACAGCCTTTACCTAATACATTATTGTAAAGACGAAATGACACGTTCCAGATAGAGTACTCTCGGTAGATTTCAATAAATGCCAGCTATTAAAAATTAATAATAATAATAGCTTGAGGAGATAAAAATTTACCAGCGTTCTTGCCATTTGGAGTAGAAGTAAACTTTATTTATCTCTCTGTCTTCATACTGCACATGAATATGTCTGGGAAAGCCAGAACTGACCATGGCCCGTGGGCCAGCTCCAAAATCTGCCCTGAGCTCTAACCCCATCTCCTGGGGCTGGTAGAGACCATTCAGAAGGGCACAGTCTCTGTGCAATGGTTCAGAAGCTAAGAGGATGCTGGGAATTCTTGCCGAGAAGCCCCGAAGACCCCGCTAAGCATTACTCCCGGCCACACTTGCCTTTAGAAATGTACGGCTCGTTGTCAGGCAGGTGGTGAGTGCCAGGAGCACAGGCCTCTGGCCGGGGCACCGGCACAGGAGGTCTGTTGGCCAGGTCCACAGTAAAGGCCTCATCGTCATCCACTGTGTGATACACGTCTTCTTCCCGACCGCCGTGGGGCAGCTCCCTCTCCAAACCGGCCATTCCCATGCTGTTACCTGGAAACACAGAGAAAGGTGCCTGAAAGCAGTGACCAAACAAACTGAATGATTGACGGTCATGAGAACAGAGAGAGTGACCATAACTTATTTGTCCAGTACAGCCCTTTGGCAAAGATCTTCCCCTATATTGTCTCCTGTATGATCTACTGAGAACCCCAGGCAAAGCAACTGAGAAAACACTAATTTCACCATCAATGCAGCGAAATTTACTTAATTTCTTAATTTTACTGCTAGCACTCAGTTATTTGTCCTATTGGGACTAGAGAAAAGGGAGCATAGCCCCCAAAGCCAAAGGACCCTTGGAACCACCCCTTGGTGCCTGGGCAGCAGCGTGAGGGCGGCCAAGAGTCTCGCCACCAATGGCTCCAGCGTCAAAATGACCACAGCAAATCCTTGCCATGGACTTGCTCTGTGCCGAGCGCTATTCCAAGTATATTACCCACATCACTTCCTTTGACTGTACAACGATACTGTGGAATAACTACAGTCATTATTCTCATTTTGCAAATGAAGAATCTGGGCCATTGGGTATTTAAAGAACGTGCCCATAGTTACGTAGAACTAGACTGGCATCCAGGAAAGCTGCCTCCAGAACTTGTCTCAACCTCCATGCCCTATGGTTTCTTTGCAACCTTTGCCCCCCACTCTGCTGTCCATCAACCAGAAAGATTTAGGACAGAAGCTTGCCTCTCCCCCTCTGTCCCTGGGGTCCCACAGCCATAAGGTTTTCGCTGCCCCCCTCCTGGTGACAAGCTGTGATACTCCGTGCTGGGACCCGAGTACGGTGGCTTTGAGAATCTCAGCAGACCCGACTGCATGCCATCACCCCTTATCCACGTGAGCTGTGTGACCTCGGGCACATCATATAACCTCTCTGAGCCTGATTTCCCTCTGAGACCTACGCACAGTAGTACCGTGAGGACAAAATGAGACAGTAGAGGAAAAGCACCCAGCTCAGCGCCTACACACAGTAGGGGTTCTCCTCTCACTTCCTTCTCCCCAGCACCACACTGTCGACAGAGCTTTATTAAATGCTTGTTTGAGATACAGAAATGAATAAAGCTTGGGCCTTCTTCCTATGGGATTTCCAATCCAGTGATTTATCAGAAGTCTTTTAGTTGCATCTTTTCTGAGCTGTGGGGAGACCGTTCTTAGAGGCTTCCCTGTGTCCTGGATCCAGAAGGCTGACTGACCAAGGAGTCCCAACTCATCCAGGGGCTCTGAGTTTTGTGTTGTGTTTTTTTTTTTAAAGATTTTACTTATTTGACAGAGATAGAGGATCACAAGTAGACAGAGAGGCAGGCAGAGAGAGAGGGGGAAGCAGGCTCCCTGCTGAGCAGAGAGCCCGATGTGGGGCTCGATCCCAGGACCCTGAGATCATGACCTGAGCTGAAGGCAGAGGCTTTAATCCACTGAGCCATCCAGGCACCCCAGGGCTCTGAGTTTTAATGCTCTGCCTTTGAGAAAATTTCCAACTAGTGGAGAAGTTCCCACCTGTTCATCTTTGAACATCTTGTACAAGGGCATAAAGAAATTCCGGAGAGGCTTGTCTGATATTAACAAAATGAGGCGTCCTGGGAGAGCTGCTGGCTACACTATTAGTGACAGCGACTCCCAAGGTACCCACCCCCTTCTGCTTTTACGGCATGAGAGCAGCCATAGGCAATACTAAGTGAATGGATATAAAGTGTTCCAATAAAACTTTAATGACAAAAACAGGCAGCTAGCCAGGCTATGGTTTATCTACCACTACTCAGAACTGTTCTTTCTTCTTCACTGTCAAACCTACTTCTCCCATCCTGAATCCCATCCTCTTAGCATCCTGCTTTCTATGCCTACTTCATCAATAGACCCCGCTCCCATTAATTGTAAATGATCGGACACAGTTAAGAAATTAGCCACACAATTTAACACTCTCCCTCTCTGACCTTCAATGATAATAATAATGACAACAACAACAATCGTAAACCTTCATTGCTTGCTCAATGCCCAGCCCTGCTCTGAGGCCCACTAGACAATAAATCATTTAATTCTCACAACATTCACCTGAGGACACTGAGGCCCAGAGGAGTTGAGAACTTGTCCAAGGTTTTCCAGCCAACTGGAGGGGGAACTAAATACAGATCAGAGTTCATGTTCTTAACCATGATGCAATACAGGCTCAACTTAACAATGTTTGTGTATATTCCCCTATGTTCTCCACATTCACCAAAAAGTCGTGTCTTGAGGGCACTTAATCACATCTTATTTTTCTCTGTCCTCTGGCCCAACATCCAGAGCAGTACTTTGCTCATAGTCGGTACTCAATAAACTTCAGTCAAATAAAAATAAGCATATGCATTTTAAAACAGGTCCTGTTGGACGCGGCTTGTTACCCCAATGAGTGGCTCCAGTGGTATGAACTCCTGGCCGACTGGAACAGGCTGACAGGGCAGCTCACGGGGATGGAGTGCCTTCAGTCTCGCCATATGCCCGGTATGTGGCAGCCCATTCCTTGAATGGAGCAACCATCATATGGAACCAGGCAATGTTCTTACATTCGCTTCTCTTTCCCTCTTTTTGCTCCCCTGCTCACAGTTGCAAATTACCTTCTAAAAACTTGCGGATCATAGAGTCCTTGGTGGTCCGAGAGAAACCATCTCCAGGGATTGGATTAGATGTACTGGCCTGAAGCATTTCAACATCTAGAAGATAAGGAAATTAAGAGTTTATATGTTGTTCTTTCACATAGGCAAGGAGATTTTACAGATGGATGTACAAGATTTGACGAATCAAGAGATCTTGAACCAAGAGATTCAAGATTTCATGAATCCATCCATCTTCCCATCCATGCTTGCATGCATGCATCCATCCATCTATCCAACTATCTATCTACTTAATAAGAACCCCCTGTAAGTGTGAGGGATAAAGGAGAGCAACATTCACAACTGTCAGGCCCTTTCCTAGACCACGGGACTCAAAAGGTATAGGTATTATGCTCATTTTCATTTGAAACAATGGACTTAATTTTTAAATGTATAACCACAGCATTGTTTGCAACAACAAAAACCAATGGGAAGCAGGAGTAACAAAGAACAGATAAACTGTGGTTTACTCAAACAATGGAACAGTATGCAACAATTAAAAAGAAGATGTTGGAGCCACTCCTAGCAACGTAGTGCCATCTCAACAGCAGAGCAATAAGAACTGTATTTCTAGGTCACCCATGGACATCATTATTTATAAGGAGGAAGCACATTGAGCTTTGGTTTTCACTATTAAACATAAACCCACAAAGACCAAAACTGTGTGTGAAAACCATTCAGGTCTCATAGTAGCTTCTACTCTAACCCAAGTAACCAACAGTGCCCTATTACTTTATGACTCTGAAGTATGCTTTTTGGGAACAAAATGTCAGCCTTGTATGTAGAGCTTTGGTATTATCAAAGAATGCATTCACGAAGTCATATCACATAATAACTAAGGACTTATTTGCTTAGGCAGAATATGTAGCCTGAAGTTGAATAGTACACTTTGAGAAAAAATGGTTTGAATTTAATCAATATACATAGATATGCCATTTCCTTACCACTTTGATCTTTGGAGACCAGCTAAATAAAATCTGGTGGATTTGTATGAAGACTTCGATGCAACTATTTATGTCACATTTCCCGAGAACAGTCACTGAAAAGAGGTCATGCTCATGAAGTAATGTTAGGGATGATAAACTTCATATGACATAATCCTTGTTTTGAAATAAAACATTTATTTATTTAGATTTTTTTTTTTTCATGAGAGACAGAGAGAGAGAGGGAGAGGCAGGGGCACAGGGAGAAGCAGGCTCCTCATGGAGCAGGAACCCCGATGTGGGACTTGATCCCAGGACCCCGACGCCATGACCTGAGCCAAAGGCTCAACTGACTGAGCCACCCAGGCGCCCCAAAACAAAATATTTATAAATTCCTAGAAGAAAAGACTAGAGAGAAATACGCCAAAATGCATATAGTGGCTATTTCTGAAGTAGTATAGATTATGGACATTTTATTTTCTATTTTATATATGTCTTTGTCTTCCAAATTATCTACGTTGGCTTCTGGGGCTTTCATAAATGAGAAAAACCCTATTAACACATTTTTTTAAAGATCCAGGTAATTATGATCAAATAGGTACAATTAGATTTTCAAAGCAAAAATAATTTCAGGTTATCAAAAAAATAAATTGTGGTTCACTTGTCAATTATCAGATTAATTGATTTTTTTAATTATAAAAAAATGACAGATTTTAAACTTTCCAGGGACCAGACATTACATTATTGCATAGCACAGCTCTTAATTCCATACTCCTGTGATAATCGAAATATAAATTGTATGACCATAAAAAAAAAAACATAAAATGGAATGAAAAATCTGCAGACTGACGTTTTTGGTATGATATGGTTTATATAAAGTTTTAAGGCCTATAAAACATTACATGCTGGGAAGGATAAACGTTGAATTCATGGTAATGGTTACCTCTGGGAGGGAGGGAAGACAATTAGACTCCAGAGGGGATTCATGGAGGGGGGCGCCTATAATATGTAATTTAAAAAAAAACCTGAGACAATAAAAAAAAAGAAAAGAAATGCATACTTTCGATGAATCAGAATCTTTAACAAATACAACATTTTAGAAAATCAGTATAGTACCTATTGCCTCCACGAAAGGGAGAATAAGACTCTATTTTTGCATTTGCTTGTATATGCAAAAAGCAGCTCTGGAAGCAAATGGAAAGAATTAAGATCAGTGGTTTCCCAGCACACAAAAGATGAGGGACAGGGACTGGAGAAGGATTTTTCACTGTTCACCCTTTTGTAGTTGAGTTTTTTAACTTATTGAAAAAAATAATATAAAGAAATATGGTGCTTGGATCATGTTTGCGTTACCTTAAATATTATTCAAAAAAGAAGAAAAACCAATTCCTTTCTTCTCCCTTTTCGATTTATTGTTTCCTGTCACGGTGGAGACATTACATGGGCTATAATGGACCTTGATACTCTCTAGTCCAAAGCTCTGCAGTTCCGAATGAGGAACCTCTCCTGTCCCCACTCAATTCTACAATATAAACCACAGAGACATCGGGGTGACGGAACTGATTCTGAAACATACCCAGAGGTGTTTTAATTTTAAAAATTAAATTTCTGATAAGAACTGACACATAATTCATTCTTTAAAAATTTAAGACCAGAGCGCCTGGGTGGCTCAGTCGGTTAAGCATCTGCCTTCGACTCAGCTCATGATCCCAGGATCCCTGGATCGAGCCCCACATCGGGCTCCCTGCTCAGCGGGGAGCCTGCTTATCCCTCTCCCTTTGTTCCTCATCCCCTACTCATGCTCTCTCTCTGTCAAATAAATAAGTAAAAATCTTAAAAAAAAAAAAATTCAAGAGGGGCGCCTGGGTGGCTCATTCAGTTAAGCATCTGCCTTCAGCTCAGGTCATGATCTCAGGGTCCTGGGATCGAGCCCCGCATCGGGCTCCCTGCTCAGCGGAGAGCCTGCTTCTCCCTCTCCTTCTGCCTGCCGCTCTGCCTACTTGTGCTCTCTCTCTCTCTCTGTCAAATAAATAAATAATCTTTAAAAAAAATTCAAGACCAGAAAAATTCCACTTATTTGAGATTTCCTGTTCAACTCACTGAACTATGGTTTTATAGAACAGCTTCCCCCATGAAGTTAGAAAATTGGGACGAAAGGTATATTCCATAGACCCTGTGTTACTCTCCCTCTAACCACCCTGACCACAAACCCCACCCTCCTAGCCACCTGACGCTGACCTAGACTACTTTTGAAACTCCTCATTTACACAGTAGTAAAACATGGAGGAATCTATCCCAAGTAAAGACTTGCTTCGATCAGACACCCTAGAGATGAGAGGAGGGAGAAATTCCACAGGTCTGGTGCTGCACCCTCTAGGAAATCACAGCCCCCTCAGGCTCCAGCATCTCCAAGAACCTGGGCAGAGCAGTGCCAGGACAATTTCTTTTCTTTTTTTTTCCCTTTTTTCTTTAAATTCAATTAATTAACATTTAGTGTATTATTAGTTTCAGAGGCAGAGGTCAGTGATTCATCAGTTGCATATAACACCCAGTGCTCTTACATCACGTGCCCTCCTTAATGCCCATCACCCAGCTACCCTCAGTTTGTTTCCTATGCTTAAGAATCTCTCATGGTTTGCCTCCCTCTTTGTTTTTATCTTATTTTATTTTTTCCCTTCCCTCCCCTATGATCCTCTGTTTTGTTTCTTAAATTCCACATATGAGCGCCAGGACAATTTCAATCACCAATAACCAAACCCCCAGGCTGGAAACACCAGAGTGTAAGTTTCACAACCAGCCCACTCCCGTTGACAATGGTAACACAGTCCCACAACAGCCTAGCTATCTTCACTAACAAAGTTCAATTTCAGAGACCTGATTTCCATGTCCAAGAGGTAGATGCCCAATTAAAGAAGCTACAAAGAGTCTTAGAAAAATAAAATGTGGAAGAAACTGGCTGCAGCAAGAGCAGCCCTGGCTGGACCTGGCATGCTAATGTCACAAGAGTGCAGGCCTCTGGCCCCAGTACAATGATCCCGTCCTAATATGCTGGGGGTTTTGTGGGCTAAAGCTTTAAAAAGAAAAAAAAAAAAAGAACGAGCACTAGTTATAAAACGTACCAATATCAGGATCCCTCGATACAATGCACTGAGGAGGACACAACACCGTTTCTATGGTATTTTTCCAAAAATTCAGAACTCGGTCCACTCACAGAAAACATGTGACAAACCCAAACTGAGGGGCATTCTACAAAATAAGTCATCAGCACTCAAGACAAGGAACGACTGAGGGACCCTTACAAACTGGAGGAGACTAAGGAGAAATAACCACATGTGTCGTGAGATGCTCAGCATCTAAGATTCCATCAGCATCTAGCATCCTCCCTGCAGGGTGGGGAAAACTAGTGCGATGTGAACAAGGCCTGAGGTCAGTTGGTGGTACTGCACCAACGCTGATCTGGCTTTAGTAATTACACTGCGTTTATAGAAGAGCTAGTATCAGGGAAACCTGAATGAAAGGGATACAGGAACACCGGCATTTTAAGTCTAAAAATAGTTTAAAAGGTTTTCTTTTTTTAAAAAAGGGAGAAAGAAGAGGAGGGGAGGAGATTTGAAAAGCAGAGGAGGAAATGCAATGGGAAAACTAAAGAAGCACAGCCCCCAGGGATGACCTACCTACGTTGACCCTTCCCTGTCCACCTACAGACCACGTTACCTTCTGGTGACACTTGTGAGCCATGCACATTGGGTACTGTGACCTGGGGGAGCTAAATGGGCCACCTGTGACAGATCTTTCTCCTTTGCAATCGTGCCTTAACTGGACCTGCTAAATATCAGTCCCGTGACCTTAGTAGAGTTACTTCTTCTCCCTTCCATGCTGGAAGGGTGATGAGAGGCTTGGACACTGGGGTCAAAATGCAAGGTTCCAATTTTGATTCTTCCACTCCTGGATGGAGGACCGCGACACCCACCAGTCTGACAGCAAGCAGACTTTTTAGATCCACCGGATGTTCAGGCTCCCAAGAGGACCAGGGGCCACGCTGGCACCAGTCTGCTCAGGAGGACGCAGGGCGCGGGCCAGCAGGACGGCACCAGCCAGCATTCCTCCTCGACGGCAGTCTTTGTGCCAATCCAGGAGTTCACGGGCAAGGAGAGGAGATCCAGGTCAGGCAGGTGGAGGGGCCGCCCTGGTGAAAAGCCTCCCAGCCCACAGGAGCGACATTTCTCACAGCCACTCCCCAGGCAGCCTTCTAGGGTCCCCAGGAGCAGGCCAGAGGCCTTGCTCTCAGGGAAGCCCGAGGTATGCCGTCCCTTCCAGGTACTTATAGTCCACATAGAGCTCCTCCCAGTTCCAGATGCAATTTACCAACCAATTAGGGGTCATTTTTATCATAGGCAATGTTGCCTAGAAACATAGTTGACATTTGACTCTTATCACGTTACCAGGGCAACAGAACTGGAAAGTCAACCGAAGGTCAAATTCTCGGGCAGAAGGGGAAATGATAGCGGTTACATTAACGCTTCGCCCACGATTATCTTGGGTCAAGTTGTTTAAATCCTCTCAGCTTCTCTTTTCCTGTCTGTAAAACGGTGATGATAGTAGTATGTATCTCATAGATTTGCCATGAGTATTACGTGAGAAGCTGGCCAAATGCTTAGCACAGTGCCTAGCCCAGAGAAAAGTGCTAAATAATGCAAGCTGCTATCACTATTACTATTATTACTATTGTCTTTATTATTAAATTCCATATCCAGGCTAATGTCCTAACTAGAGAACAGTTTTTTAAAAAGGACTTAATTTATGCTGCTTCTTTTTTTTTAAGATTTATTTCTTTATGTTGTGGGGGAGGGGCAGAGGGAGAGGGAAAGAGAGTTAAGCAGACTCCCTGCTGAGTGCAGAGCCTGATGCAGGGCTCAGTCTCACAACTCTGAGATCACAACCTGAGCCAAAACCAAGAGTTGGATGCTTAACCAACTGCACCTCCTAGGCACTCCTGTATTTATTCTTCACGGTAACTTTGTTTGAAGTCAAATCTCCTTCAGAGTAATAAATGCTTACGGGTTAACTAAAACATCTGAATTTCCACATATATTCTCAGATATCACATGTATTACATTTCCTAGTAAAGAATTACATCCATTTAACATTTTTGTATTTCAATATACTTAAAGCATGGGGGAAATCTTAAGATAACAAATGCCAATGTTTTACAATAGAGTTATGTGTGGAAATCTGACTCACACACAAGGCTTGCCAGGCATTTTCTGGACCATGGCTCTTGAACACCAAGTCCCAGACGGACAGAGCTGCAGTCTTCTCTCCTCCTTTGCCAAGGCTCTGCCCATGCAGTCCAGACCCGAGCTGGAGGCCCCATGCCCATTTACCCTGTGCTTTCCTGAAGCCCATCATGTTCTTCATTTGTGGCCTCAGCAATGAATGTGGAAATTCTAGTAGCTCTGCAGTGCCTTCTGGCCCCATCCTGTGCTGCCAGGATCATAGTAGAGGCTAAAAGCCAGAGAGGCTAAACCCAGAGGATATGAGGCATGGCTGGAAGAAAAGGACGGGTGCAGGGTGCAGGGAGGAAAAGGAGGGTGGCCTGCAGACACAGGAGAAAGCCTGGGGATCCCCAGTCAAGACTGTGACAAGGGCTGGAACCAAGTGAGTCATCTGCATTCAAGGGACAATCACAAGTCAGAGGAAAGCAGCAACAGAGGTGAGGACACTGGCTATCAACTGAGTGACCAATGCAGACCGACATCACGGTCAGAGGTGGCTGTTCCCTGCATGGCCTCTGATACCCGGAAGAACTGGGCTCGAGCCCCAGCTCAGACTCTTACTAGCTCTATGTCCTTGGGCAAGATACTTGAGATCACTCAGCTTGTATATGTCCATCTGTAAAGTGGGGATAAAGAACGCTACCTACCACATAGGAAAACAGTAGGGGCTGATGGAGACAATGCTCCTAAAATATTTAGCAACAGCGCGAGGCACTAAATATTAGCAGATGCCATTATGATATCGAGGCAACTAGATAGTGCATTAGTTTTCTCTTGTTGCTGTAAAAAATTTACCACAAATGCAGTGGCTGAAAACAGCATAAATTGATTACCTTACACTTCTGTAGTTTGAAAATCTGCTGGGCTGAAATCAAAGTTTTGAGAGGACTGTCTTCCTTTCCGGGAGCTCTAGGGGAGGATCTGCCTCCTTGCCCCTTCCAGCGTCCAGAGGCCGCCTCTCTCTATTCCTCGGCACAAGGCTCTCTTCCTCCACCCTCGAGGCCAGCAGTGCTGGACAGCAAACTTAGCTGGACTGAGTCCTTCTCGTGGCGCCATCTGTGGTCTGTTTTCTGATTCCTTCTTCCACTTCTAAGGACCCTGGTGACTATCGTGAGCCCACCCCCAT
Source organism: Potos flavus (assembly GCA_028534135.1). Taxonomy (NCBI): domain Eukaryota; kingdom Metazoa; phylum Chordata; class Mammalia; order Carnivora; family Procyonidae; genus Potos; species Potos flavus. The sequence goes on along the minus strand of CM052894.1, from coordinate 27,640,335 downwards.
CATTCAGGACATTCCCTTTATCTTAAGGCCAGCTGGGTAGCAACCTTAATCCCAGCTGCCGCAACTTCCCTTCTCCTTTGCCAGGTCTTCTAGCCCATTCACAGATTCAGGGGCTCTTACTCTGCCTACCACAGATGGAACCAAGGATGAGCACAAATTTCCTGCCCTGAATTTCCTTCCCGTATGGGGCTGCCAAGGGCAATATGACCCAGGAATTAGGGCAACCTCAAGCAAGTCCACCATGGCCACATGTAGACTCAGCAGCCCAGGCCGGACGTAGGCATTGCACACTGCTTCAAATGAAGTTACCTAAAAATGACTTTCTTTCCGCTTGTATTTTAAATAAAAAGATTCTTTTTATACTGGATTGAACATAAGTATCTTTGAGTTAGATCAAGAACAGCAAATACATACATTGGCCTCCATGTCCCTATTCCGTACACTCAAGGCAAACACTCATCAGTCATAGCTTTCTTTCTGGTCTCGGAACCCTCAGCCCAGCCCCCCAGGCACTCAAGAGCAACGAACGGACACTGGCACATGAAATTATTTTTCAGACACTATTTGCCATATCTGTATTAGGCAGTAAGTCCTAGTAATAATAGACACTACCTTTGTAATAATAAAGAAAGTGTCCCATTTTTGGGAGTTCATGAGTACTAAGACTCTCTCCAACTCTAAATGTGACAGCCCCGCATGCACATACAAATCGTGCATACAGTGAGTACCACAGGAGTGGCTGAGGTACACCGAAAATTCCGCAGGTGAAGACCTTCAAGTCTGCTTCCAGACAAAGGACATTTTGTAAAGCAATCCCTCCATTCCTGGAGGCTCAGGGTTTGTACTTCCGATTCCAAGCACTTAACCTTCACCACTCGTCTGTTAAAAATAAACTAAAAAGCCCAGAAACATGCTGGTCTAAGGAGAAAGTGCAAAGTTCTTTCACTTCGGCAGAGACAGAAAGAAAAAATATACACATAACAAGGAGACGCAGGGCCCACAGTCTCCAGGGAAGAGCCAGCTGCCGAGTCCCGCTGTACCTCACTCAGGTACAATCAGAAAGAACTGACATCAGTCAGAAAGAACCCGTGCCTGGGAAGAAAGGAGCTTGAACAGATGAGAGAAAGCTTAGGCAGGCACTTAATTAAGGAATGAGTCAAAAGCAATAATGAATTTTCAAGGCAGCCCATACGATACTCCTCAGGGAACATAAATCTAGATCATTTAGCTGCAATGGAAACTCCATATAGATTTTGTGTTGTTAATTTAATATAAAACCCAATCTGATTATCCACTACAGTAAAATGTCAGATGCCAAGAGGCTATTTTTCTGGAAAGGCTCTCAAACCCTGAAGGCAGGCCAAGAGAATTATCTTTTCAGAGAGTATTTTTATAGCCAAAAAAGAGCCTCAGAGCAAGAAGCAGCCTGGGAAAGCACTTGACGACGCGCTGAAACCTGACTGGTCGCACCTGCACGCAGGGGGAGTAAAGTGCCTTTGCTGGCCACGTCGGCAAGGTAGTCCGACTTCCCCACACCCCGATGGAGAAGTGAGGGAGGGAGACAGAGAGTGGGAGCGGCAGTCACACACACAGGGGAGAGAGAGACAGAGACGGAGACAGACACACAGAGAAGAGAAAGAGCAATCTGAAATCACAGGGGCTATGGAGGGGTACGCAATGAAGAAGGAGGGGCTGAGGATGAACAGGCTAGGTGAAGCGACAAGTCCGGAGGTTCTCCTATGCAGACGAGGGCCTCCATATATCACTCCTGCCAGCCCACAGACCCTCTGCCCGGCAGGAATCTGCCCACGAGCTGAGCTCGTGGCGGGGTGCGGGGGCACCACGACTTGCTAAGTCACACACCCTCCTCCCCTCGTTCTCCATGTCCGTAGCTGCCCCCTCGGGATACTGCGCCCTCTTCCTCCACGGCACCCTCACAGTTTGTAGTTCTAGATTTAGTGTTGCTGTATTTTTGTTTCGTATCCAGCTCTCCCGCTAGAAGGACAGCTCTGGGAGGCAGGGATCATGCCGTCTGTCTTATTTCCTGACTCCCTGTCTCCTGGCACAGTGGCTGAAACACACGAAAGGTTTGAGAAATACTGTTGAATGAATGAACGTGTGAAGGGACAAATCAGGGAGGAACAAACACATGAATGTGGACAGGGAGGTGTCCGGGCTTTGTGAAGGACTCTGGGCATCTTCCAAGCCGAGAAAAGAGAAAGGCAATCCAGGCAGCAGGAACAGCACGAGCAGATGAGAGGAGACCGGGAAGGAGAGGGCAGCCTGGAGGAGCCGCTACCGCCAGGGACGTCCCCGTGCTCACAGCCATCTAATAGATGTCTCGCCACCACCTATCAGGAAAGTCTTTGTGCTGGAATGTCAGCGAAACCACTTCACCCCACAAAACGCAGGACGACTTTCTATTTTCTGGCACTCTCAAATGCAAGGAATAGCTGAGCGCTTATTACGCACATCACTGTGGACAATACGTGCTTCCTAACTGAGGTGGGAGCCAATAACCAGAAAAGCACGTACAGAACCAGAGTGCAAAGCCATCTGCTTGCGGGGCTCCTGGGACAGCGTCACCCATGGCTCTCCAGGTCCAGAGGGGAGCAAGGTCACTGCTGGTGGTTGGGATTTTATCTTATTTGCTTTTAACACATTCAATCCTGCGTGCTTTCACTAAGCGCCTACGTCCCGACACAGTTCTTGCACACCGAGAGGAAGAGAAGCATCAGAAGTCAACCAGTGTCGCCCCTCCCTCCCTGTCTGCCCAGTAAAGGTCTTTCTGCAACAACAACAACAACAAAAAAAGAAGTCAACCAGTGTCTTCAGCCTCCCTGTGCCCCACTGGGTCGGGGTCAGCCTTCATTTCTATGTAGCGTCTGCATACGCTTACCCCTAATAAAGAGATTTATTTCTTACACAGTAAAGTTAGGAAGTTGATGGTTTAAATCTGTCCTGAACAAAAAATTCTCCAGAGAACTGGGAGCAAAGTTGAAGGTCTGATAACGAAGACACGGAGTCACCACCTGGTGGCAGCATAGCTAAACTAAAGACTGCGGAGTGTGAGGGGTGTGCGTGCATGCGTGTGTGTACACCCCCGCAAGTTCAGGGGAAGGGGAGCCTGGAACGGAACCGTAAAATCTCAGGGTCAGAAGCCAACAGCACGCCCCAGCCCCGCTTCATTCAACAAGGGCCGTTTCCCTCCCAACCTTCCTACTTGGTGGTTGTGTGGACCTCATTCCTATCCCTTTTCCAAAACTCAAGTCAGAAAGAGGCAGATTTGTCCCAGCACTGTTGGGTGACCTCCAAAGAAGTAGTAAAGAGCTCGCCTAAAACCTGCCCTCTGTAATGCTCGTCCTAGGACAAATGCAGGGATGAACATAGCCTAGACTCCTTAATACATTTACTTTCAGCCTCTAGGGTTCAGTGGTAACAAAGGTGGGACACCGATCAACACGGCTCTTGAGACATTTAGGAAGAGCTCCTGTCCGAGTGTCCCTCCCAGGGCTGGCAAATGCAGATCTTAGGAGGGCAGGCCAGGAGAGTCCTCTATCCCTCCGGGGCGGCAGACAGACTTGTCCCCGGGAATGTGCAGACCCAGATTCTTGACCCAGTTCTCCCTCAGTGGGACTGACACAAGCTACTACATTTTGGAGCCTTAGTTTTCTCCCCTGTGAAATGGAGCTAATTCTATCCACCAATCCTGAGGGTGCTTGGACAAAATAACAGATGAGATGAAAGCGGTCTGCTTACTGGAAAGGGCTGGCAGATGTTGCAAGTTATTAGTGTGCCGGGTGGTGCTGCAAATACGTATCTTAGATTAATCAGTTTGTCCTGCATATTAATGAACTAGACTGCCTTCTCTCCTACAGGGTCACTGGTAATAAGAGGAACGGTTCCTCCCCAGGTCCAAGTTGCTGCTCCTCCTGGGCCAATAGATAAGTGGTTCTTACCAAGATTAAACCACAGAGACAGAAACACAAACCAAATCAGGTCTAGCATCAGAAAATTCACAGTTTATATGATCTGGCAAATGAAAAATGCAGTGAGCTTCTTTTCCCCAGCCACAAAGCAGCCAAATTCTCCAGCCTGCCTGTTGGTGGCCTCCTTCTAGCTCCAGGGCAAGCAGAACCCCTGACCCCATGTAACTTTACATGTCACCAACAGCCACAAATCAAGCTGGCTCCCTAGTCCCCCGCTGCCCTGAGGAGAGCTGGAGAGGGTCACTGCCCCTGCTGTGGCTGCCTTTAGCATAACCCGTGGCTTCCACGGGGCTGGAGTGTCCACGGGGATAAAAGGTGTTAAGCCTCTGTGTCACCACGGAACAGCTAGTGAGGTGGGGCATTCTTGAACCACCCAACCGGCCCACAGTGAGGACACAAGGCAGAAATCCTGATACACAGGCCCGGGCTTCCCAAGTAGGTACCGCTTGTCCTTCAAATGTTCTTTTGTGAATGGGTCTCTGTTCCAGATTGGAAAGGACAGAGTATTGGCCCCTCTTGTCACCCCAAAACCCGGAAGCGGCAAGCAGCTAAAACACAGGAGATGCTCTAGAAATGCTGGTTGGAGAGACAGACGGAAGTCAAGTGCCGAGGCGGCCACAGGCTGCTTGGTGAGCTGACCTCAGGGCCGGGGCTGTGGCGGCTGGATGGCTTCTTCAGAAGAAACCAGAACTAACACTTATGGCATTGAATGGAGACTTCTAGCCAAGAATAAAGAATATGGCCCTAGAGACAGAGATCTGAGCTCAAATGTGAGCTCTATCACTTATCTGCTGTGAGACTCTGGGAATGTTGTTCAACCTCTCTGTGCCTCAGTTTTCTCATTTGTAAAGTGCAGGTTCATCAAAGCATTCGTATGCAGCTTGAAGGATTCAGTGAGATAGAGGATGTGGATGGGGGGATGATGCCCTCTCTCCTCATCCCCCTGCTGGGTCGTGGCTCATTCGGGAAGAGCTTCTCCCAGCACGTCCAGTCCTCCCTGTCAGGTGCAGGAAGGGAGCTTCTACCAAGCTTTCCTGAATTCTCCCCACTCCCTGAGGGGCAGCCAATCGAACTAGCAAGCACCTCAATAACCAGACGACAGCTTCCAGGTGCTGGGGCTGCCACGTCAAGGGCCCTGCTGGTGTCAGGGTCTGACTCTGCCCCCTGACCTGTCCATACCCCCCACCCTAAGGCAGCTTCTTGGCACCTGCTCTTCCGTTCATGGGTGGGAAACTCAAGCCCATCCCCCTGCCCCGTGCACCCAGAGCCCCTCTGTCTTCTTCTCGGCTGAAAGCTGGCAATATTTGATCCAGATCGTTCCAGAAAGCCCTGTCAAGAAAGTTGATACATTGATGGGTATTTGTCTCGCCTTTCTTGAATCTGTTGAATAGCCCAGAGGGAAGGAGGACTAAGTTTGAGGCAGTGTTTCAGAGTGCTTAGCATTTCAGAGCAAACGGTAGTGACATATAAAGAAGGTTCTTTGAGGGCCCATGGCAGGTCCTCCTGCTCCAACAGTGCACTGAAGTCCAGCATTATTTAGGCCAGTGGTTCTCAAGGGCAGCGGCACTGCCCTCTAGGGGAGGCTTGGAAAATCCAAGAGAGGGTTTTAGGTTGTCACCATGATGGAGGGAGGGACACTACAGAAGTTCCCCTTATCCTCGGGGACTACATGTCAAGTCCCCCAGCGGATGCCTGAAACCACGGGTAGTACCAAACCCTACATACACTATACTTTTTCCTATACATGCATATGTATGATAAAGTTCCTAATTTATACATTAGGCACAGTAGGAAATGAACAATAATAACTAAGAATAAAATAGAACTCTAACAATATACTGTAACAAAAGTTACAGGAACCTGGTTTCTCCATCTCAAAATATTTTACTGTACTTACCCTTCTTGTGATGACAGAAGATGATAAAACGCTTACATATGAGATAAATGACGTAGGCACTGTGACATAGCATTAGGGCTACCACTGACCTTCCGGAGATAGGTCAGAGGGAGGATCCTCTGCTTCTGGGCCACAGCTGACCACAGGAAAGTGAGACTTCAGATAAGGGGAGACTACGTACTGGCATTTAGCAGAAGCGGGACAGACGCAGACACTCTGCCCATGTGCAGCACTGTGCTGGACAATGAAGTGTTTTGTGCCCCTTGTGACTTCTAGATATTTCCCTAGTCATACACATAGGTTAAAAAGACTGCTTATGATATACATTTGCATATATATGTGCATTTGTATGTATCTGTGCATATGTACATACTTGTGTATATTTCTTAATTTCATATCAGCAGGTACAAAGAAAAATATGGACAAATATCCCCACCAAAGTATTAGGAGCGCTATGGTGGTTCATTTTGGGTAGAGAGTCACGTGGAGTTTTAATAACTCAGTTATTACATTCTTATTTTGTTGCAAGTTTTTATAAGAATGTATTACTTTTACAATTGGAAAAATCAAGTTAACCCCAAAAATGGGGCAAAATTTGTTAAAACAATCTACAAGAAAAATCCTGTCCTAAAGATGTGATATTTTAGAAATAAGTTTACTATATATTAATCTTTCAAAGCTAGGTTACCCAAAAAAATCTGCTTATAAATTTCTGGCCCTAGAAACTAAACTGCTTCATATAGAAATACAACTTGTATTTCTGCATGGTTTTAGAATGCATGGAATTTGCCAGAAATTCCATTAGTATGAAAATGGAGAGTGTGAAGAATTATTTACTATTTAGGAAAATCCAGGCACGGGTGCCAACGTCACTGGCGGTACGCGAGTCACGGATACAACAGACTCGTATAGGACGCTCAGCATTTGAGGCCATGACATTGGCAGTGATTATGGGTATGGGTGCCTGCAGCTGATTATTTCATGATGTCCTCATGCGCTGGCATACTGAACCCTCCCTCTCCTCTAACATATATTTCAATCAGGGCACACATTTGATTTCTAAATTTTCACACGTAGGTAGGTTAGATTATATACGAATGGCACGTCAGGGTACCAAAGGAGGCAATGTTCGCCACGAAAAAGGGCCCGTTGGGACTGACAGGGCTGAGAGCCATGGATTTCGCCCCTCAGATCCCAAGGCAATGCCTCCATTGCCTCTGACCTCCAGGCCCTGGCCAGCACTCTCCAGTCACTCAGAAAAGGAAGTTTGGAGAAGGATTGTGCTTGTCACAGCACATGATGACAGCTCTAACTTTGTGCAAAACAGGATCTTCGTCTCTCTGAGGTGGAGCGGGGGTAAGCAGGGACTTCCCCCCCCACCCCCCTGCCATCCACAAGAATGAAGAAAGCCATGGGTCAGCAGAAGAATGGAGGGGGAACTGGGCTGTGCCACTTACAGAGGTCTTCGGTGGCAGCGGGCACAAAGGCAGCCATGGACTCATAGAGCTCCTCATCGCAGCCGGGGTTGAGGGAGCATTTCATGAGCAGGTCTGTGGAGAGGTGGGCCATGGACTCGTACACGGCATCAGCCTCCTCCCCTTGCATCAGTTCCTCTTTGATGTGACTCTTCAGCATGTCCACAGTTTCCTGAAAGAGAAGACAGGACTTACAGGCACCCGGAGACACTCTGGCCTTCTGGGAGGAGGGAGGCCTTTGGTGCCACTTGGGACCAGCAAAGAGGAAAGGTTCACACGGGGCAGCGTTCAGCTGTCCCACCAGCCTGCAAACTCCTGGACGCCAGGCTCCAAGTCTTTGTTTGTCTGCGTGCTTTGTTTTAATCTTTGTATCTTCTCCCAGTGCTAAGCACAGAGTCATGCACGCAAGAGATGGACATTAAATGTCCGAGGAGCAGAGGGTACAAATTAAAGACTTCCTCATGAGCACCTACTAAGGGTCAGGTGCGATGCCAGGTGTTTGCCTGGTGTTCCCTCATGTCACCCTTTCCGTAGCTGCCTGACAGAGCTGTAATATTCCCTAGTTCACACATGAGAAGACCACAGCTCAGAAAAACCTAGCACCTTACTCAAGGGTCTGCAGTCCTGCACTCTGACCTTTCTACTAAACCCCGGTTCCTCCAAAGGAAACAAATGATCTCCAAGGCGGTAGCCCTTACTGACCAACCAGATGGAAATCCAAATGGTGGCCGCTAAGATGTTCTTGCCCTGATAGGTAGTCAGACGGCCCTCAGAAGCGCACTCCCTAGTCCCTGTTCCTTCCAGCAGGCTGCTGGCAAGTGCCTGCCTTGGTTTCATATGCTGTGTGCCCAGAGAAGAGACGGCCTTGGCTGAAAGGCCCTGCAGCCAGACAGACTGCCCCCGTCCTTCTGCCTCCCCGTGGTGGCAAAGCCAGAAAGTTGGCTTCTCTGAAACTCTGCACGACTTTTCCTGGTAAGAAATTTTGGTGTTTCACAACCTTATTTCAGCATCAACCCGCAAAAATCCTCATTTTCATCACACTACCTCAAGAGAGCTAATCTGCTATTGACACAATGTGCTGGTTTCCTGAGGTGACTAAAGGACCGGCTCAGGTGACAGCTGTGAAGTGTTGGGAGACTCAAGGTCTGGCAGTTGGTTTCGATGTGGTGGAAAGAGGAAATGGGACAGTTCTTAGAGGTCATAAAAACCTGCAGGGACCTTTTGGTAGTAATGCAGAAGATGCATTGGCTGAAGGTGATTACAGCTGGAGAGCAAAGAAGGTATGAGAAATGTGAACCTGATTTATTTCGGTGCAAACTGAAAAGGCATTGTTCCACTTTCCTGTTACGTAGAAAATAACAAACTCCGGAACCGGCATCAAACCAGGTTCCCGTCCCATCTCCACCCTTGCTAGGGTGAGACCCAGGCCCAATTATTCTGCCTTCCTAAGCCCTTCTCCTCCTTTGTTAAAGACAGATAACAATACCGTTAACTTCCAAGGATTGTGGTGAGCATTAAGTAAAACACGGCATTTGCCAATCAAATGGATTCAATAAATAGTAGTCGTGACTGTGAACACAGTATGTCCCCAATAAAAACTACTGGCGTGGAAATGATACGCTGCATTTTATACATTTGTGACTTCAAAGTAAAGCTGAGTAAATACTCCTGGACAGCGAGTACTTTTTAGCCTCATTTATGTCAATGGTGCCCAAAACAGACACTCATGCTATTCTACTTGTGCAACGTACTTAATAACCCCCAAACTGTGGGGAGCCCCCTCCATGCCTCAGTGAGTCGCTGCCTTGTGGACTGTGAAATAACAGAGCACGGAATTAAGTTTCCTGGGAGGCGTAGGCTCCCTCCTGTATGGAGATAGAGAGCGAGACTAGACAGTCTTTATGGTTCCTTTTGAGGTCTCAGCCCCACACAAGAGGCTGAGAGTCCCCGCTGTGACTCGTGAAGATGAAAGAAAACCAGAGAAGGGTGGAGTCAGGAAGGACAGGGGTCTCCAAGACAAGAGAAGCGATACTGGGGCATGGAGTAAAGCCTAGGCACTGGATGAGATTACACTCAAAGAAGTTCCCAGAAGTCAATGATCAAGGAGGATCTGGAGGTCCAAAACCAGGTGAGCAAAGAAACTGGGCATATCTCTCTTAGGATCGGCAGAGGCTCAGAAAGAGAGACAGGCCATTAGTACAACGGGGGACCTCCCAGTTGGCCTCCGGGAAGCCTCAAGTGCAGAGCTTCATTGTGGTCTCTGTTAAGGAAGGAACCAACCCTAACAGTTCACCTGGACCTGACGGCGGGCAAGGCAGCTGGGAGCATCCCACCACAGTGCCGTGGGGATGGGGTGGGGATGGGGAAGAGGGATCAGCATCAACCTGCAGCAGATTCACTCTTTAAATGTCTCTGTAAATTCTTTCAGGGTGGACCTCAGTGCTTTATGTACATTATTTCCTTTTATCCTGAAAACCACCCTATGAGCAGAACTAGCATTACCTTCCTTCTGCACTTTAGGAAACTAAAAGAGAGAGGGTACGTGATTTGTCCAAAGTCACGCGGCTGACAAGTGTTGGCACAGGAATGTGGACCCAGGTCCATGGGACTCCAGGGCGCATCTCTTAAGCCCACACATTCTGGCCCTGCCAGAGAAGAGGCACGTGTCTCTAGTGAACAGGTAAGCCTCAGGACCACAAAGTGCATTTCCATTCCTGGGGCATCTCCCACCTTGACCTTACCACATACTCATCGATGAACTGCCGCAGGTCCCTGAAGCCGTGTTTCTCAGCAATGGTGTTGGGATAGTGGCCATGCTTGTTGGCCACACTGTATGCCTGTAGGGCTCCTGGGCAGGTGAGCAATAAGGCAGTGAGGTTCTTCAGTCCATACTTTGCAGCAAAATGCAACAAGGTGGGCAATTCTTCATCCCTCTGATCTGGAAAAATTGTTCAGGAAAACAATGGACAAATAAGAATGACGGCACGGGCCCCCTTGTTCATGGAGACAAAGCTGGCAAGCCTACTATGGCATCCAGCAGGCACTCAATCATTACTTCTTGGTTGACTGACCTAACATCTGACAGCTTCCTTTGAAGCACAGCTGAAGATTATGCCCTCAGATGATGGAAGAAATGATATGTTAATTAATTAGCAAATCTCATAATTAATAATCTACCTTCTTTCTCTCAAAGGATCGAAGAATCCTGAAAAATAATACTAATTCAAAATATGCTGATTTTTTGAAGGCTTAAGTAGCAGCCACAAAGTACAACAGGAATGGTGTTTTGACCTTCTCTGCAAATTTCACAGCATTTTAACACAATTGCTTTGTGCTGATTTTAAAAAATTAAGTCCATCTTCTTAGCTCTTATTCCAAATTTCATAAAGTATGCCGAGTAATCCTAGGCATGTTAATTAGCCTTTCCATGGCCATTAGTTTTGAACTAGAAGATATTTCCAAACTATCTCAAAAGGGCTGGGAGGATTAATAAGATGGTGGTATTCAGTGAGTTCTTTGTTTAGGACAGGTTTTGAATGTTGGTGTTAACACATCTGAACTGCAGGATGTCCACGAACCCTCTGATTCATGGGAAACAAAGTACTCCTTAGGGTCATTGGATCCACGTGACCCCCTCCTCCGACTAATATCTAGCAACTTAAACTCTACCAGGAAAATAGACATGTTTATATTGTGGAGTTGGGGACAAATCTTTCTTTTGTTTGTTTTCATAAAAGTTGATTTCTAAACCCAACAGTGATAGATAGATATATACTGTTATGTACACACATACACACACACACACATACAGGCAAAAAGATTTTTCTTAGTAAAACAAACCCAGCTTCCTATTCATCAGGATATGATCCTTGGGATGAAGGGTCTGAACACATCCCCAGGACCCCACATTGGCAGGCTATAACTCTTCCTGAGCCCCAAGTTTAAGAACAGAGAATATTAACACTGCAGGAAGTAATGCAAGAACATTCCACAGTGGGAAAATGGGGAGAGGCAACAAGAGAATGCCCCCAGGAGAAGGACCCGCGGGTAATATAACCCCATCCTTATGGCTCTCTTGGCTATGGAAGGATGGGACACGGGGCAGAAGGCAACCAGGTTCCATCGCGCAATGTGAAGGAAGAGCGGTATCCACAGAAGCACCCTACCAGGCATCCTGTCAGCCCACCAGGCACCAGCCCCACCACGAGCGGTTATCCAGCATGTCACATGTACACAGGAGACTGTTCCTCCCTCACTGAACAAATGTTTGTTTCGAGCCTTCAATTAGCCACCCAGGCACTGCCTCAGCCCTCATTGAGCTGACAGCCTACAGAGAAGACAGACACAGCTGAGGTAAACTAGCACAGAGGACACGAGACATGCTGGGGAGCCCACAGCACGTAGACAGAACCTACCAAAGGTTCAGAGAGGTCTTCCTGAGGAAGCGCTACCTAGGCCGCTGTACGGAAATGAAGAGAAGTTAGCCAGGTGCACAGCAACCAATGAGGACAAGAAGAAACTGAATTCCCATGAGTTCAGGTGGCAAGAGGCAGAGCAGAATTTTCATGAGGTGAAAGAAGTTCATACTTTCTGTAGAGCAGAGCCCAGGGACAGCGTAGAGAGAGATGAGGGCAGAAATGAAGCAGGAACCTCTTGGGAAGGGCTTGCAAACATGTGAAGGAGTTCGGACTTTATCTAGAAGGCAGTTGGGAACCACAAAGGGTTTTTAGCAAGGGGTTGAGGTATTCAGATTTACAATTTAGAAGACGCTCTAGCTAGCCAGTGAAGGAACCATTCTCAAAGGATGAGCTGCGGGGCGGGAACCAAAAAGGTCCAAGCACAGGGTGACTGGAGGCTAAAACCAACAAACTAGAATCGCCCCACAGCTGGTTTCCTGAGGCTTGACTTCTGACTTACTTGTCATCATATCTTCTTCTTCCAGTTGGTTAATTCCAAAGAGGTGCAGTCCACTCGCAGGGATGTTGTTCTTCAGAGACTCGGTGAGCAGTTTATCAAGGGTCTCTGTGTTGTAGGGCACAATTTTAAAGGCCTGAACACAAAAGTGAAAAAGGTCAGATTTTAAATCCAGCTGATCTTCCATCCAGCAGATTCGAAGCCGGAGAACCACAAGCAGAAACTACATGTCCAGAAAATTCAGGTTTCCTTTCAACATCCTTACCTGACACATGAACTCCACGGGATTTGCCGCATTGGACAATAAATTCCCAATTTCTTCCATGTCAGTATAATAGCTGATCACAGTTTCACACACCACTAAATCCCCGGAATAGATCTTCAAGGAAACATTCCCAGAGGAAAGGCCTGAAGAGAAGAAAAACAAACAAACAAACAAAATACCACGAATGTGCCCAGGAAGAACAAGGGCCAGAGGAAAACTGTCCGTGGATTCACCTTAATGGTAAAGAAATTAACTGGGGGCTGGAAGAAAGATTTGGGAGGTAGGTGGGGGATAGAGAAGTGAGGGGAAGGGTAGAAGTAGGAAGTGAGGAGACTAGAACCTGAGAGGCCCAGAGTCAGGGGAATTGTCCCCATTGGTTTGGCAATTTCATTTTTGGAAGATTTTCATCTGTTTTGTTTGCTACAGCAGGCCCAGGACCATGACAAACAGGAAGAAGAGTTGAGTTTAAAACACTTTCTACAAAGGTAAGCGGTGGTGGCCACAAGGTGGGAAAGATCCTGGCCGCTGGAACTCAGTGCTTCCACACCCCTGGACTGGGAGAATTGATTCACTGGCTTGGTGGCTGTCATGACTATGTGCTCTTTAGCTCTTCTCCACCACAGGAAGGGGTTTTGAGGGGGAAAGAAAAAATTAAAAATACACCAACCACAAAGATTCGATTCATAAAAGAGGAAATGCAACAAGTAGAGAACATGGAAAAATAGCATCGCTAGTAATCAAAGAAATGCAAATTAAAACAATGGACTACTCTTTCAAAAGACATCCAATTAGCAAAGATATTTAAAAATGATAATGCCCAGGGTTGGTGATGACACAGCAAACTGGATAGGAGTAGTATTTCTAAAAGCAGGGAAGCTCTATTTTCCAGGATCCTTCAAAATGCCCCGCATTTCAGGGGTTCCATCTTGAGGAAATAGTCCTCAATCTGTGCAAGCATAGAGATGCTTGATAGATCAGAATTGAAAACAGGAAGAAGACAATAAGAAATCAGAAATGACATAAATATGTAACAATGAGGAGGTGAAAAATTAAAAGATGATACTTCTTTTCAAAGGAGTATAATGCAGCTTTAAACAAGATGATTTATAAGATACAAGTCCAATACAAGGAACTGGTTTTATAAATTACAATACATCTATACAATGGATTAGTTTGCAACCATGAAGCATTATGTTGTAAAAGAACACTTATTAACGTGGGAAAATACTCATAGGTATCTTCCAGGTAACAAAATTGGCCTACGAGACTATATGAAGCTATGTACATAGATGCAGAAAAATTACAGAAATCACTGATTTCCTTTGGGGCATAAGGGCAATTTTCTATTTACTTTCCTTTACCTTGGCTGTATTCTTTAACTTTTCAGTATTGAGCTCACATAAGTTTTATAATAGAAAAAGTATGTGGGGTACCTGGGTGGCTCAGTGGGTTAAGGCCTCTGCCTTTGGCTGAGGTCATGATCTCAGGGTCCTGGGATCGAGCCCTGCATCGGGCTCTCTGCTCAGCGGGGAGCCTGCTTTCCCCCCTCTCTCTCTGCCTCTCTGCCTACTTGTGATCTCTCTCTCCGTCAAATAAATAAATAAAATTATAAAAAAAAAAAAAGAAGAAAAGATTTTATTTACTTGAAAGAGAAAGTGAGTGAGAGAGAGAGAACACGAGTCGGGCTAAGGGACAGAGAGAAGGGGAGAAGCAGACTCTCCCGCTGAACAGGGAGCTGATGTGGGGCTTGATCTCAGGACCTGGGGATCATGACCTGAGCCGAAGGCAGACACTTAACCGACTGAGCCACCCGGGTGCCCCTCAAAAAATTTTAATATGCTAACTTCATAAGGATAAAAATTTTACAACATCCATTTTTTTCCCCATCGCACGTATGTTTCTGCAACTTCCTTTTCCTTTAAATAGAACATGACAACCAAATCCAAATCTTGGCTGTCACTTTTCTCAGTTGCTAAATAAAGACAGGACAAGAAAAAGAAAGCAAGAGTGGGCCTCTTCCTGAACAGGATGCCTGATTTCCGGGGGTAGACGGGGCTACTTACTGGGGGCCTTCACAGAAACGGTGTATTCATTCTCCAGCTTGGCTTCCACCCTGACTGAGGGAGAATCCTCAGGAGAAAATTCTGCTTCTGTTGTCACCCTCTCATCCAACTTACATCTCACGATGACGTAGACGGTGGTTTCCACCTGAAACGGGAGACCAGTCAGTGTCCCCGCCCCCTCCTGGGTGCCCTGTCAGGGTGCTGGGCAGAGGCTCCTCGAGCCCCAGCTCTACCTGGTGAGGCTGTCCCAGAGCAGGGAGGGGTCTGCAGTCCAGCTCTGGGCCCGGCCGCCATGGGTCCCAAAGAGACAAGTTACAAAGACCGAGAGTGAACGTTTATCAAGCTTTACAGCAGTTTGATGGGAGTAATTTTATGTCTGTTGGATCTAATGTAATAATTTAAAATCCTGGGGCTTGTACTTCATACCTCTTTTTATTTCATTTTTATAGTATTTCTTTTTTATTACGTTTTATAAAAGCATTGGCATATGGCAGAATTGGGAATTTTGTAAAACAAAATAAAAGGAGTCTTCACATCTAGTCTGAGAAGCACTATTCTGACACGCCGTGGGAAGCCGGTGGGCTGACAGCCTTGGAAGTGGATTTGAAATGCAGAATCCCAGGCCCCTCCTGGACCCAATGAACCATCAAAGTCTGAATTTTACAGAGACCCCTGGGTGAGTCACGTGCACCTTACGATGTGACAGGCGTCAGCCTAGAGAAGCCCTCTTGGGGTTCTGCTTCTTACGCTGTTCTTGAATGGGCACAAGTACCTTACCGGAGGACTGATTTTCCCCAGGCACGGAACAACCCAAATAAGCTATTTCACCTCGCTCGATGATCGTTTGCCAGGCTGGCCACATATGATGAACTTGTCTTACGGTGCTGGTTAAGTGGGGAACGGGCCTCTTAAGACTTGAACTGGTAAGGATAGGACCTCCGAAGAGCAGGAGGGAATGGAGAGATTTCTGGTCATTGCTAATCTCCCAGTGTTCATCCTCAGATTCTACTATAAAGACCTCATAGTAGCCCTTCACGACAAGGGCCACCATTTCACAGCAGGTGAGGGAAAGGCTTGGTCCCCGCTTCTGGCGGCTGCTGAGGCTAAATGTGAATGTGTTTGTGGTGGCCCGGCCCTGTCCCACCTGCCCCTTCTCCCAGGCGGCCTGTGGGGGTCAGAAAGAATGAGTGTGTCCTCTCTACGGACAGGAGGACCCAACCCCAGCCTGGTCGCCCCAGGATCCAGAGACCTAGAGAAGGCCACAGGGCGAATCCTGGAAGCCAGGATAAGAGAAAAAACGAAACTCCGGAGAATCAGGGAGGCATGCAAAGGCTCTGTTCTTTAGTTCCAAATGCCCTCTCCCTCAGGCGCCCACCAGCCAGTCTTAGAACGAGAGGAGTGTGGGGAAGACAGGAAGGCATATGGAGAGACTGGAAACTGAAATGCCCACAAAGGCCTGGCCAGTGGGGAGAGGGCATGAAGTGGGCTGTGAAGAAAGAAAAGGGAGTGGTGGGACCAGTGAACTAGGGGATGCGAGCATCATCTAACGGGCTGCTAGGCCCAGCCACTCAGCTTAGGCCTGGTATTACCAGATTCTGATTCAAAGGAAGCTGGGGATCGATTTTCATGCCTAATTTTTAAAACACGGTGCAATCAAAACCAAACATGTTTATGAGCTCAATCTAGCCACAGTCTGCAAAGCAGCTGTCTGCAATCCCCATGGAGATTGCTTGCCCAATGCCTCACGGCCTCAGGCTGCATGGAAAGCACTCGCAGGTGCAAGGAAACTAGTACTTCCCAATGTCGAGGCTCCCACACTCTCTTGTCTCAAGGACACCACGGTGGCAAAGTTAGCAAAGCGCCTGTAGCCACAGGGAAGCATTCTACTGCTCTGAACTAATAATATCACACATTTTCTTCAAGAAAGGAAAGATAATGAAAAACTACCAATTCTATGGTAGAATTCACATGATGGTGGCCCATCAATCGGGCCATCACATTCAAGTCACCTGTTAACATAGGTCCCACCCTGAAAATGTTAGTCACATTATGCTCTGGCTTTTATCTTATCCCTTTAGCAAGCACTATTGGCATGTTTCAGCCAGCAAACATCAAGGCTTTCACTTGGGAATGGTCCCACTGTGGGAGTGGTCAGCTGATGGAGAAGCAAACTTTCAAAATGCCCCCTCTTCTCTTTCCTCCCCCCCTAGGCCGGCAGGAACAGAGCCAGGCCTCTGCCTCCAGGGCTGGCATAAGGGTCTGGTAAGTCTCATGTCTGCCACACGCTCTGTATTTCTGATCTATGAACTTAGAGTCTTAGATGGGCGACACACACTTTCCTGAGCTCGCCTCTCTCTTACTTAAAGGAGTGAGGTGTGCTCAAGGGCCCAGGTACTGGGAATCCCAGGGCAGCTAATCTACAATGGAAGCCCCGAGGGAAGGCTGAGATTACACTCCCTTTACTGCAACAGCTGCATCCATTGAAAAGGCCGTGTACAGATCCGCCAGCCCCAGGAGCACCTACCCCACAGCGAATACGGTCTGGTTGTACCACCATCAGGTTCCCAGGTGAAGTCTGCTGCGGCAGGTTCTGCTGCTTCAAGTAGGAAGGGACCTTCTCGTCCTCAGTCTCGGTGTCGGTGACCGAATCACAGCCAGAATCTACGGAACAAAGCACACCACTGAATGGGAACACAAGGAAGGAGAACTGATGGGCACATTCCACCCCATGAAAGCCCCAAATATTACCAAATAGGAAATGGCTCTGAATGTCAAATAAATACAAGCTGGAGGGAATGACTCAGGAAACCGTGAAAGACAACCTACTGGGAAAAAGTCAATTGCCCGGTAGGCCACAAGGGTAGGGTGACAGCAAGAGGAAGACTGTGGAGAAGGCCAAAAAGTCTGAAACAGGATGTTGCCCAAGGCTGGCAAGTCTAGTCTCAACCAGTAGGTTTCTGGAAGCTTTACCTCCAGGCTTCCTGCACTGCTGGCTTTGGTGGCCACAAGGGAAGGAGGCCCCTTCTCCTCAGGTGGGGTCAAGCATGGGCTGTCCACTTTAAGGTCATCTTTTGAACATCAAGTAAAACCTGTGCTGTCCAGGAAGCCATTACTCCTCGGGGTCATGGCTAGCCAATGGAGCCACTCTGGAGCAACAGTGAAAAGCAATCATTCTCAACAAATCTTGGATTGATGTAACTGGGTTCCAGATCCGTACCCCCGCCAACACCTATACTGTGCACAGGTTCAGCACAGGTGAGGGGGGTGTGCAGATGTGTGGGGCATGGCACAGAATGAGACGATGCTGAGGTGATGTAAGTGGAACCTACCAGAACTCTAAGGCAGGGGCTCTTAACCAGGGTTCATCAACTGATAGGCTGTGTGCAAGATTCTGTGTGTGTGTGTGTATGTGTGTGTGTGTGCGTGTGTGCGTGTGAGTGTGTGTGCGCACATGCCTATACTTCTCTAGAGATACTCCAAAGCTTTCATCAGATCCCCCAAGAAGGACAAAATGGTTAAGAATCATTAAGAGAAGAAAGGTTCCTCCAGTCCCCTCCTTGGGCTGGCTCTTCTTCACTCCTAAACCACTTACAGAGCCAGCTAAACACGTCAGGCACTGAGGGGACAGAAGATGAATGAGACATCAAGCCTGCCTTCAGAGAGCCCACAAAGTAAAAGGGCAGGTTCAGTGAGAGGTAGGGATTCTGTTGGCTGATTCCTTTAGGCTGGCCTCCCAGGGAAGGAGGTGGTCTCTGGCAGAGCCCACAGCACTCAGTCCTAGTGGAATACTGGGGTGGTGCATAGGGCAATGATGTGTCCCCCAGAAAGCTGCACCCACACGCTTCCAGACTAGACCTCAGGTCATACCAGGGGAGAGGCTGTGTTCCCATGACCATGAAGGCTGAGGTGGGGGAGCTGGACTGAGGGGGCAAGGCACCATCGTGTCCTACTGCTGTAAGTATGATGCAAGGACCTCCAGGACCTGCTCAGGCTGGGGAGAGGACCCAGGCTTCCCAGATATGCAGCTTAAAAACCCCACAGCCTAGGGGCGCCTGGGTGGCTCAGTGGGTTAAAGCCTCTGCCTTCGGCTCAGGTCATGATCTCAGGGTCCTGGGATCGAGCCCCACATGGGGCTCTCTGCTCAGCAGGGAGCCTGCTTCCCCCTCTCTCTCTGCCTGTCTCTCTGCCTACTTGTGATCTCTCTCTGTAAAATAAATAAATAAAATCTTTAAAAAAAAACAAAACAAAACAAAAAAACCCACAGCCTTGTACAGTGGTCTCATCCTAGAGCCTGACATCTGTGCCGACGGTTGCCTCCGCATGGCCCCAGACTGCGATGGGCAGGAGGCACGCTCCTGCTGCTCTTCCCATCTCTGGGATTTCCCCCATGACTTGCTATTCCACAAGGCCTGGTAGAGACATCCAGGTCTCTGACCTTGCTTGCACAATAGGAATCCCAGCAGAATTTAGGGCTAAGAGACAAGGTCAAGAACCCTGGGAGTTCCAAGGAGGGTTGATACTGGTTTTCACTAGGCATCAGAGCCATCAATCTGCCATATAGCTCTCCTTTCCTTTCCAATCCTACTGACTCTTTTATCAGTGCTAAATATCCCCCTCAAAGGCTAACTGCAGTAGCCTCCTCCTCATGGCCTCCCTGCCTCCCTGCTCTCCAGCCACGTTAACAGAGGCTGCCATTTTCTCTGCTGGATCCGCCCTTCCCTGCTGCCTTCTCTCCTTGATGGGTGACTCCTACAACAGCCAGGACCCATCCCCATGGACAGAGCCGTATACGCTACCGAGGCAACAACTCCCCAGCAAGGGAGACTGTTTAGGAAAGAGCCAAAAAGATCAGTGATAATTAATATTCTTCTTCTGAATAATTATATAATATCACATCAAGCTTTAATATTTTATTATTAGATGTCTGAACCATCCCATTTTTTTTTTCCATTTCTGAGGTTCTTCCTGCATAAGAAAATAATCTCATTGACTTAAAACACACCATGAGTTACTTAAAACTGCAAGAAGTTCCCCGGAATTCCCCCAGAATTGTTTAGACACTACGCTGAGTGGTCCAGTGCTAGGCATCAACTCTTGCCAATTCCCTATTCTAAGTTACTTTACAGGTATAAGCTCCTTAGAACAGACCCAGTGCACAGTCTTCCATTGCTTCAAAAAAGAAAAACTCCTCATTTCTCCCAAATTATTGATCTATTATTAGTCAGCTGGCCAAAGAGTCAAAGCTCTAGTAAATATATTCAGGAAAGAATAGAGAAAATATAAGCAAACCAATGAGAAAGACATGATCTTGACAGATATGGAAAAGAATTTTAGAAACATACTGATGTAAAAACTCTATGCTAAGAATTTTTTAAATTTCAATACAATTTTTATAGAAAAATATTAATTTACCAAAATTATCTCAAAACAAGTAGAAAATCTGACAAAATCAATAATCATGGAAAAATAAACTTTCTTAGTTTCCAAATAAAATTCAAAGCACAAGCCACATACCCCTCTTCTTGCATTAAATTTTGAATTATAGTTGCAACAATGTTCTTCTTTATTTTTTTTTATTTTTTTTTTTTTTATGTTCTTCTTTATAATATCCAATTTTCCTATCTAGGAAAATTCCATTTAGATAGGTTTTATGCCTCTTACTAAAATTCAAGACTTAAACAATAAAGTTTAGTCCTATTTTATATTGTTTATAAAAAAATTAAACAGCAATTAAATACAATGGATAACCCCCAAATCAAGCTTCATTCTCATAAAAACTTAATATGTGATAAAGAAAGCATTAGAAATCAGTATAGAATAAAGAAAATGGTTGGCGAGAAGAATGACTCAGCAGATGGTGCTGGAAAAATTTAGCTATTTGGGGTGGGGGTAAAGGGACAAAGGGACTATTTAGATGTTTCCTAACTCTCATATACCCCAAAATAAAGCTTTGATGGATTATAGACTAAAGTAAAAAATAAAACAGATTTTAAAAATTAAAAAGATGAAAAAAATTAAAATTAAAAAGATGAGGGGCACCTGAGTGGCTCAGTCGGTTAGGTCGCTGCCTTTGGCTCAGGTCATGATCCCAGGGTCCTGGGATTGAAACCCATGGGGCTCCCTGTTCAGAGGGGAGTCTGCTTCTCTCTCTTCCTCTGTTCTTCCCCCTGCTCCTGCTCTCTCTCTCCAATAAATAAATAAAGTCCTTAAAAAAATTAAAAAGGTGAAAATTTTATCATTGGTTTGGGAAAAAAATTTGTTCTTCTTAAACAACTAAGGACATACAATCTAGACAAATGATAGGGTTGGTATGTATTTAAATCTTTAGTAAACAAAGTTTTAAAAACCTAAAATCTAAATTTATTGCTTTGGCAGCGTTAGTCATAATAGCCAACAGCGGAAACAACCCAAATGTCCCTCAACTAATGAATGGATAGACAAAACATAGTATATTATTCGGTCATAAAAAGGAATAAAATATTGAACATTGAAAACATGAGGCTGAGTGAAAGAAGCCAGCCACAAAAGACCACATATTGTGTGATTCTGAATATACGATAATGTCCATAGGAGGCAAATCTATAGAGACAAAAAGTAGATTAATGGTTGTCTAGGGCTGGGGGACTTGGTGGGGGAGTGGGGCTTAGGGGATGATAGCTAAAAGGTATGTAGTTTCCTTTTAGAGGTTATGAAAATATTCTAGACTCTGCGGGGAGTCTGCTTCTCCCTCTGACCTTCTCTCCTCTCATGCTCTCTCTCACTTTCTCTCAAATAAATAAATAAAATCTTAAAAAAAAAAAATTCTAGAATTAACTGTGGTGATAGCTGCACAAGTCTGTGAATATCCAAAAAAATCCACTGAATTGTACACTTTAAATGGGTAACTTGTTTGATGGAAAGAGCACTGGGTGAGATATCCAACTGATGAATCACTGAACTCTACCTCTGAAACTATTAACACACTCGATGTTAATTAGTAGAATTTAAACAAAATTTTGAAAAAATGGGTAACTTGTATATTATATGAATTATATCTCAATAAAGTTGTTACCAAAAAATCCAATGGCAAATCACAAACTGTTTTAAAATTTGAAATAAATATGCCAAGGGACTAATATCCTTAATATATGAAGAGATCATAGAAATCTTATTTTTTTTAAAGATTTTATTTATTATTTTATTTGACAGAGAGAGAGATCACAAGTAGGCAGAGAGGCAGGCAGAGAGAGAGGGGGAAGCAGGCTTCCTGCTGAGCAGAGAGCCTGATGCAGGGCTTGATCTCAGGACCCTGAGATCATGACCTGAGCCTAAGGCAGAGGATTTAACCCACTGAGCCACCCAGGCCCCCGCATAGAAATCTCTTTAAAGACCCCCAATAAGTAGATAATTCACAGAGGAAGAAATACGAATTACCTCCCCATCTAAAAAAATTAAACATCTTGATTATATTTGGAAATGCAAATAAAAATAACATATTGCTATTCTATCTTTTTGAATTAGGAAATGTTTGAAGGTGAGGGAAGACAGATATTTACTCTCATGTGATGCTGAGGGAAGTAGAAACTGGTAAGACCTTTCTGGAAAGGCATGTGTCCATATACAGAGAAAAAGAAAGTCTTTAAAATGTTTGTTTCCTTTGGCATATAATTCTACAAATTTCTCTTAAGTAGGAAAATAAATGTTCAAAATGTAGACAGAGATAATGAACCAAGATGTCTCCTAAATCATTCTTTGCATCAGTGAAAAGTGGAAAACAATTTCACTGTCTGATGAAAGAATATTTTAAAAATATTATTTTGGGGACGCCCAGGTGGCTCAGTTGGTTAAGTGTCTGCCTTTGTCTCAGATCATGATCCCAGAGTCCTGGGATCGAGTCCTGCCTGCATCGGGCTCCTTGCTCTGCACGGAATCTGCTTCTTCCTCTGCCTGCCGCTTCCCCTGCTTGTGTTCTCTCTCTCTGACAAATAAATAAAATCTTTTAAAAAAATATTATTTTCAAAGAGTTTTAAGTAGAAGCTTATGATGCTATGTTAAGCAACAAAGCAGGATATAAAGCCACATATCTTATAGTGTAGGGTATCAACTATATAAAGAGAAATGCATTTAAAAGGTCAGAACAAAATCTGTGCTTGGCTTGTGCGTGGCCCTTCTTCCCTCCCTCCCTCTTTTCTTCCTTCCTTCCTTCCTTCCTACCTCCCAATCTTTCCTGCATTCTACAAGTTTACACAGGGAGAAAGCACTCAGGTAATGAGGGTTGGGTAAAGAGAAAGCAGCCACTGAATCTTGTGCCGAATTGTGTCACTAGCTTGGCACAAATGAGATTGACCCTAAGTGCGGCACTTGGCAGATACTCCCCAGCGTTCAGATGGGCCGTACAAACAGTTCCTTCTCGTAGATCTATCCATTCAGTCACCTGAAATGAATTCACTCCCGGCAGCTAATTCATTTCGGCAAGTCAGGCAGGATGCCACTCTGGAGGCGCTGACTGACACCACCGCCACTTATCCACGGCTGCCCCTTCCAGGGAAGAGGGGGCTGCCCATTTCAGCAAACCCAAGGTTTCCTCGGAGGAAATTCTAAGCCAGACGTCAGCGCCACTGAAACCCACCTGACAGAGAGAGACGGCATCATGCTTGGCCACTTCAGGACGCAGACCCCTTGGGACCCTCCCCACCTTGGACGTAAGGTGCTGTCCTGGGACTCAAATAAGAAATGTTTGAGTGAAGGCGCTCTGAAAACCCTGAGGATCCCCCCAATGTGAAGCATTATTAAGACACCAATAGTATCCTCACTGCCTTAAAATTGAACAGTATTCCCTCAGCTTTTATGAGGTTCACAGGAACTCTAGAGAAATCCTAGACAAAGACTTTCTTGGTGCCTCTGGCTCCCTGCAGTCTCCTCTATAAAGGATTCATGTGGCAAATACTCCTTGGACTCAGAGCCAGGAAAAGTTCGCCTCTTGAGAGAACTTGCCTGTTTTCTCCTATTAGGCAAGAACAGGCTAACATGTGCATTTCTCGCTTTGCCCTCCCTCCCACATAACTCAGTGACAGTTTTTCTTAACTCTTATTACACTCTTATCCAGGGCCTTGGGCTTGCCTATCGGTCTTTTTTAATATTGTGTTTCATCTTGGAGGTTGCTCCAAATGCTCTGGAGATTTAGGCCAGATGTGAATCCACGTTTCTCAAACACGTTTCTGCCAAAAGGCCTCAGATTCTCATAATCCTTATGAGAATTAGCGCCCCTGAAGTAAGATGCAAAGATATTCCAGATTATCAGGATGACTGTGTTATAGTTGGGTCCTGCCACAGGACTGTGGTGCCTGTGTGTGCGCGT
Organism: Potos flavus; assembly: GCA_028534135.1. Lineage (NCBI taxonomy): Eukaryota > Metazoa > Chordata > Mammalia > Carnivora > Procyonidae > Potos > Potos flavus. The sequence continues at coordinate 27,616,395 of CM052894.1, read as the reverse complement.
GCGTGTGTGCACGTGTCTCTGCAGCTAGACAGTGCTACGCTGGACGTCAGGGGCCAATGAGGGAAGAAGAGAGGGGGCAGGGCGATATGCACAGGAGGCGTCTGAGCCCCATGAACACCAGAGGCTTTCCTGAACACCACTTCATACAGAGAAATGTGTTGGGAGATCCAAGCCCCAGAATAACCCAGGGGAGCTGCAGCAAGCCCCCTCAGCGGACGGAGTAAGCACCACCGCCTCGAGTCACACTCACGATGCTGCAGCAATAAGCATCATCATTGGGCAAAAGAAGCCCAGTCTGCCTGCCTTCTATTTATTTCATACCGACATCAGTATCTTGCTCATGTTTTACTTTCAGAGTTGGGAAAGAACAGTAAACATAAGGAAATGAATATGTTTATACATATTTAAAAACAGCAAAATAATCTGTCAACACTAAGGGTTCATAATTTGCTTCCTTGATGAGGGTGTCTCTGTATTGTTTGGGTCCACAGACTGCAGATTGTGAATGCAATGCATGAGTGTGCACCCGGACGGCCACCACGCCCCATGGAGCAGCCTGTACTCGGTGACAGTCTTGGTGACAGACTCCTCCCTACTAATAGTAACAATAGAAGTCACCCATTACTGGATACTGTGGGGACTGCTTGATAGTCTTAATCTCATTTAATATTCATGATAATGCTGGGAGATCGGAACCAATATCTTATCCTTATTTTATAGATGGACACTCTGTGCCCGAAGGACAGAAGGAAGCAAGCCAGCAGGAATTGGCCGCCAGAGGTCTGGGCCCTGCTTTTCTATGGCCAGGTCTAGGGCAGGAAGCAGCTGTCACTTGCTGTTCCTGGTGTGGAGCTGCGGTGGCTGCGTAGGAGACGTGATGGAGGCTTTGGCTCACCGATGCCTGGTGGTGCTGCCTCGTTCTGAGCCAAGACGCCCCGGGTTAGATGTGCTGCGACCCGCCACCTGGGCTGATGGGCACATGCCCAGGATGGGTTTTGTTTTTTTTTTAAGATTTTATTTATTTATTTGACAGAGAGAGAGATCACAAGTAGGCAGAGAAGCAGGCAGAGAGAGGGGAAAGCAGGCTCCCTGCTGAGCAGACAGCCTGATGCGGGGCTCGATCCCAGGACCCTGAGATCATGACCTGAGCCGAAGGCAGAGGCTTTAACCCACTGAGCCACCCAGGCGCCCCCCAAGGATGGGGTTTAAGTCAAGTGACACCAAACACCCACGGAACCAGCCGGAGTCCTGTGAGCTCAAGGGGCCTCTGACCCTAGGCTGCATTCTCTTCCCGTTCGGTTGAGTTTTCAGACCATTAAGTTTGCTATCTTTTTCCTGTGCTATCTTTTTCCTTTTTCAGTCAGGACCACAGCTTTTTGACAGCCTGCAGGAGGGCTGGAGAATGGTGTTTGCGGGACTTGGAGAGTTTTTTCAGAATACACAAGCTAACTTCTCTTGTAAGGTAATGTTAAGCTCTGAGAAAACTGTAAACAAGGATCATTCATTAAATCGACCACATTTGTTGAGCATTTACTATAAGCCAGGAACCAGCAAAACCCTTAACATATGTGATTCCATTTTATCACAACTAAGGGATTGACATGATTCTGCCCATTTCATAGATGAGAAAACTGGGGCACAGAAATTTAAGGAAGTTGTCCAAATCACATAGGTGCTTCGTGTATGAACATTTAACCCCCAAATCCATGCTCTCATGCACTCTGGTAGTGTTTTCCACACTGTGAACCATGTAACCTGCTATATAGGAGATGATTCCAAAGTGTGCGGCAGATGTTCAGTGACACTGAACCGCATGGTAGAAAGTAATCCCCTTTCAATTCCTTCAACCCCACTTATATCGAGACGAAGTCTTGGTAGGGTAAGAGGATGCCTTGAATATCTCTTTCACATGCTTTTCACTTTCTCTCTTTCTACCATGGTGAGGACAAGGCCTTAAGCCTATAGACTTTTTTCTGTAGGTATGAGTATCCAATAGAACTTACTGGCATTTACTATAGACCACTGTTTTATACTACTTAATACCACTTATAAAACTTAATACCACAGTTTGATTTTTATTGTCTTTATTTTTAAAGTTACCTTCTTTTTATATTAAGAGATAACCGGTTTTTCCACTATAGTGGCAAAGTTTCCTTTTAGAATAAATTTACTTAATAAAAAAACATGAAATGACTCAAAGAAAATATTGTTGCTAGTACAAAGGACAAAGACTATAGTGATGGCTGTGTGACATTGCGAATGTAATTAATGGCACTGAATTGTATACTTATAGTTGGTTAAAATGACAAATATGTCATATATATTTTGCCACATTTTAAAAATTGGTAATGTAACATACCAAAAAAATTGAATTTTACACTTTAAATGGGTGAATTGCATGGCACATGAATTCCATCTCAATAAAATTGTTAATAAATAAATAAATAAAACTGTTAAAAAGATAAACCAAAAACCACGTTGATGATTCTCAAATGACCAAAGTTTGAGAAAAGCTGAATTATGCTATACGGTTTCCATTGTGTTAAACTAAATTTATTAGTGATTTTTAAAGTAAGGGAAAGTGAAGGGAGGAAGGGAGGAAGAAGGCCTGTAACATAAATATATTGAATTATTTTCTCCAAGTTTTAGATGAAAAGGAAAAAAAAAAGTGAACAAAGAAAGAAATTAAGGGGACACATTTTAGCAGAGACAAAAGAACTTTCCACCAATCTACCCCCAAATGGAATAAGACAGAAATGATCGTTGGTGCCAGTCCAGTTGGGGTCATTGGGAAATGTATATCCATGGGATGGGACGAAATAGGAGAAGATCATCAATTGTGTCCAAGATTTCCAGTGCAGCTGATAAAAGAAAGAGTGAAGAAGAGGCAAAGATTTCTTAGAAGAATATAGAAATGAATAGCCAAGCAACCTAGTGGCAGGGTCCACGAAAGAAAGGGGCCATGTTCCCTCTGCATTTACATCCCGGGTCAGGGACCTAAATTTAACCATCACACAGATGAGGCAGGAATATAGAGAGTTGCCTGAAGTCTGGAGAAACTTCCAGTGGCTTTCCCACTCAGGATGAAACTTCTCATATATTATGCTTCTCACCCGTCCCACCCAAGCCATTATGATGAAACTGTAAAACAAAGATATCTGAAAGCCAGACATAAAATATTCTGAAGCCTGAGCTTCCAAGTCACCTGGCAAATATCTACTGAATATGTCTGGCATGGGATCCACTGAAGAGTCCCAAGAGTGCGTCCTCTACAGTCTTGGCCTCAAGAAGCTTACAGCTGAAGTGGCGCCTGGGTGACTCAGTGGTTTAAGCGTCTGCCGGGTGGAGCCCTGCATCATGCTCCCTGCTCGGCGGGAAGTCTGCTTTTCCCTCTCCTTCTCCCTCTACTGCTCCCCGCCCCACCCTGCTCATGCTCTCTCTCTCTCTCTTGTCTGTCTCAAATAAGTAAAATCTTAAAAAAAGAGGAAGAAGAAGAAGAAGCAGCTTACAGCTGAATTGGAAAGAGGAGGTTCCAAATGGAAAACCTGAGAGAACTGTGGAATCCCTTACCAGTAAGCACCAGCCTGTGTGGTAAGACTGTGACTATGCCTCAATGATGTAAGTTAAGTTTCCAAGTGTTTCAAAGTGCCACACGAAAAACAGAAGTTCAGGAAGTTGAGAACAACTTCCTGAAGGATGAAGAAGGCAAGTTAACTTACCTTAATTAAGTCAAATAGCATTTGGATGCTGAGATTACCCTTCAGTGAAAAAGGTACATTTCCATTTAAATTAACAAAATAAATCATAACTCATTTCTTTATTCCTTCAACACACATTCATTGCCTATCCATGAATAACAAAGATTCAAAGCCTATCCTAGGACCCCCAAGAAATGTAGGGGTGAGAACATTTCCAGCCTCCCTGACAGTGGGGGGACCACATAGGCCAGAAACCCAGGAGAGCCTCTCTCAACTTCCAGAGACAAATGAGAATAGGAATGACCTCAAAAAAAAAAAAAAAAAATTATGGGGGATAAGCAGGAATTTATAAATAAAACACAGTTTATAGCCACCAGAGGATCAAAGTAGGAAGGATATCCCCAAAGAAATGGCAAGTAAGGCCTTGAAAGAAATGGCAAGTAATGACAAGTACACAGAGAATGCTGACGAGGGGGTCAGAACAACTTTCCTGGAAGAGGTAAAGGCATGATTCAAGGCACAAAGGCTTGACAGCAAATGATGTGTTTGAGCCACAGGAAGCAATGTGGGGACCTTGTATATAGGGTGAGAGGGGAAAGGGAACCCGAGGGTCAGAGAGGACCCTGAATGCCATTCAAGGACTTTAGTTGTGTATCAAAGACCTGTCAGCAAACACTATTCATGAGAAAAGGAAAGCTTATAAAATATAGACTTAATTTTTCTACAAGTGGAAGAACTTTGCTTGTTTTCTGGAGTACTTCCAGAGACACAAGCAGAATATGTCAGCTCTTTTCTAAATCGTAGTCAGAATCGAGAAGGGGAGTGGCTGACTAGCCATCACACCCTGAGCAAACAGTGCCTCCAAATATATAACAATATAAACTAGTGGCTAACAAACTGTTACCAAGCCAACATCCTGCTCTGCTTTCATGAGCAAATGAGATGCTATAATTAACCCGATGTCTGAAAGCAGACCACAAGCATGGTTCACAAAATGCTTAAAGACATGGTTCTTAAGTAGACTAAACATTTCTCCTATCATGTATCTTGTTTCTAAGCTATTAGCTTAGAAAATCAGTGTCATGGTTATTATTGTGTCCTTAGAAAGCGCAAAGGGAGACCTCAGGCCTGGCCTCTTCCCCAAATTCCAAACGTGTGGATCCAAATGAGGGAGCTTTTGCTCTTCCTGCAAAAGCATGTGGGTCCTGGGGTGAAGTGAGAGGCTTGCAATGGTGGGACGCAGGTTTTGAGTTTCAATACCCACCCCCCCACCCCCCGCTTCCTGGCAAACATCAAGACTGCTTATTCATTTTAGTCATCACCCATGGGTCTTTCTCCCCCCTTGTTTACCCACCTTGGTTAATGGGTACTGAATTTCCTGTCCGATGAACCCCTTTCACTTAAAAAACTCCCAACACGGTGACAAGTACACCCAAGCCACCCAAGCCGCAAGTCACTAACTCCCAGCAAAGTCACATACAGTCATCGGTCCGAATGATGGTAGGAGAGTCAGAGGAATGCCTTACCCACCACATATCTTACTGGCATTAAAGTCGAGCGGTGGGGTTGGGGGGAGGATTATTTAGTGGTGTTAGTGTGAGTTCATTAAAGTGACATCAGTCATTGTCCTTGTTACCTTCCTCACCATCATCATCCCCATGATGCGGAAAAGGTAAGGCAGAGTCCTGCAGGCATATCCCCAACCCAGACTTTAGATAAACCCACGGAGGCCACTCTGCCTCCCTGGAAACAAGAAGAAAGGAACAGAAAGGAGGAGCAAGAAGGAGTGCCCTCCTCCCGCAAGCCCAGGCTGACTGCCCAAGGTAGTAGGTGTCGCTGAGTTTCCCAACACTCGCCAGCTCACCTGTCACATCCAACCTGCTTTGCCATCCAGATGTTCTGTGCCAGCTGCAGGTTCCTGAGGCTGCCCGGTTTCATTACACACCAGTGGATCTGCAGTGCTAGGTACAGGGTTCTGGATCAGGACTCTCCCGTACATCAACGCCAGTCTTTACCACCAACTCACATAGACAAGGACTCTTTTTTCCTTCCTTCACCAGGTAATTCCTCTGGCCCTCCTCCAGGTACCTGAAGTTCAGGACAAGGAAGCTGACAGGAGGAGAGGAGACCTCGGGTCTCTCAGATCTCTATCTAACCCCCACCCAGGCTCTAAGTGAACTATTCAAAGTGTTAGTTTTGTTTTGCTTTAAAGCAAAAGATGAGGGCTCTTCCCTTCCCCTCCCCAACAGCACCCTACCTGCTCTTCAGCTTGAATAAAAATAGCCCCACAGCTGAGGTTGCCATGACAACCAAAGAGACCTTGACAACAGCACTCATGCCCCCCAGTCTTGCTGGGCGTCTCCAGCCCTCTTCCAAGTTCAACCTCCAGGAAACTTCCCTAAGTGAGCCAAACTGCTCCATTCTCATCCAAGAAGCCAGGGGTTATTTGGAGTTTTCGCACCGCTCAGTGCCTCAGAAGGGCTTGATTTGTTCTCACTTCTTCCTCTCAGGAGGCCTCAGGTACCCATGACCAATGTGACTATCTCCCACTTTGCAGATGGCAAACGGAGCACACGAGGACGTGAACAGACTTGCCCTGGGTCACCAGCAGCGTGTTTAATGGTAGAACCACATTTAGAACTCAAAGCTCCCATCTCCTAACCAGTTCCCTGGCTGTAGGAATGGCTGATCTCAAGAAAGAGGACCCCACTGGAGAAATAATTCCTCCAGGTGAGCTGCTTCCTGGCCACAGACAGAAGTGCCCTCAACCAGTCTCTGACATAAATCTGGAAAGGGCAGCAGAAAGTCACGTCTACCCTGGACTCAGCATATCTCTGGGGATGCTCCCGGCACAGCTTTCATGGGCCAACTTTATCAAGATCCTTAAGAAGCACTGTCCATACCTGCGTTCCAAAACCCACCACTGGTGACCAGGGTCTCCACCAGGACTCTCAGGGCTGGAGGCCTGAAGGCCCCTGTTTCATCGTTCAGGAAACCCCAGTGTTGCTAACCAAGCAGGAGGTACCACAGCCCCTGTGAAGGTTTCCTCTTTCTTCATCTCTTTCCGATACTTATAAATGTGCTTCCTCTCTCTATGTAAATTTCGTTCAAATGGCAGGACACAGGCTTGTAATGAGGCCATTAATAACTACTCTTTAAACAGCCTCTTCTGAGTTTCCTGGTTCAGAAATCAATTCTAATCTAAACAGACATTGACGTCTGGATTTACTGGTGTGAGGATAGACAAATGGGCTTTGTCTGGGGCCGCCCACAAAAATGCAGTTTATTTTCACTTGGCCAAGAACTGAGACACCAAAGGCAACTCTTTTTTTTTTTTTTTTTTTTTTGAGAAAGAGAGGGGTGAGGAGAGAGAGAGCACAAGGGGGTGAGGAGGCAGAGGGAGAAGCAGACTCCCCGCTTAGCAGGGAGTGGACTCAGGGCCAGATCCCAGGACCCCAAGATCATGACCTGAGCTGAAGGCAGATGCTTAACCGACTGAGCCACCCAGGCACCCCTTGATAATAGAAATTAGCTTAGGAAATTGTGAAGAAAACTCCTTTTGTTTTTCCTCTACCACTCTGCTGTTGCACTTACAAGAAAGGCTGAGGTGAGGTTTACTTTTCTGGCTGTTGCTGACCATTACCATTCTACCAGCTAGAACTAGGAAACTGGACTGGTCAGTTTCACTTTCCATTCTTAGGAAGCATAACTTTCCCTCCTCAACCTGAAAGGCAGCATCTGGACTCACAATATGGCCAAATCAGGGTGGGGGCAAGCTTCTCCTCAGCCATCACCTTTAAAAAAAAAACCAAAACAACACGATGGCCCTCCAAATTGCTTAAATAATTATGGGCCAAAATAGAAACTCCTTTAACCCAGGGGCTGCTGATTGCCTCCCACCCTAGCAATTAAAACCTGCACCACTAAAGGCAAGGCTCTATAGCTATTATATCCTATTTTCTAGCAATATAAATGCAGCTGTTGGCGGGGTTCTGGAAGAGTGCAGTCAGCAAAACCACAGGGGCCTAGATTCAAGTCCCACCGCTACCACTGACTGGGTAATCATGACTCTCCTAAGCTTCAATTTCCTCTCCTTTAAAATAAGAGTATTTATACCTGCTCGGCCTGCTGCACAGGCTCGTTGGGATTAAGTGACAAAAGCAGAAGCCCTTGGAAAACTGAAAAGTGCCCGACAAAGTTAAGTATTTGTTATTCTTGTTGTTACTCATTTATCAAATGAGAGTTCTACAAGACAAGCGCCCGTGTAGAGATGGGCAGGAGCGCACCGCTGCATCTGTCCAGAGCCAGACCCAGGAAGTGAGTGTTAGACGGCCCAGGGATGCTTCAGGTAGCCAAGGAGACAGGAAACAACAGAGATCGGGCTACTCCCAGGCACAGGCAGCAAGCCATGATTCTCCGCAACAAAAGAGGCATCCTGAGCCCACCAGATCACCCAGTGAGATGGTTCTCACTGTGGCGGGTCGAGGGGATTTCCTGTTACAATGGAAGCCTGCGTCCCCAGGCATGGTCACACCCGGTTAGAACAAGCAGCACGGTCAGAGGCAGTGGAGCAGAGCCGCAAGTCCAAGGGCTCTCTGCCTGTGTCCAGACCCCAGCTCTGCCACTTCCCTCTGTCTGCCTCAGCCGCCCTGGGTGCAAACGGAAATCATCATACCACCAATCTCCCACAATAGTTGTAAGTACATCGTGAGTTGATTCATGTACAATGCCCGAGGAACACCTGACAGAGAGTGAGCACTGGAGAGTCATTAGCAATTAGTATTGTTGATCTGTTGACCAAACTGTTCTTCCACTAGACTGTGATTCCTTTGAGGGCAGATTCCCTGACATTCGTCTTTTGATCCCCGAGCCTAGAACATAGTGAAAAATCAATAAATGCTTCTTACATGAACGGATGAATCGATGAATAAGATAAGACTGATCACCTAAGTAACTACCAGGGAGAAAATACAACAGGGAGCAACCACCACCGGGCTTTGTGCCATGAGGCTTTTAGGGCAGGATCTGGAGAGAAGCAGGAAATTGTCTGACCCCCCAGTTCACGCTAGCAGGCTGAGCCAAGCTGTCCTGGGAATTCAACATGGTACACACACTGTGTTCGTCCAGGTCTTCTGAAGAACAGACATGGCGGTAGAATTAAACATGCAAGGATTACATCAGGGAGAGTACCTGTGGCAGAAAACAGGGAGGAAAGCCAGGGAAGCCATCACATAGTCTGAAGCCAGATAAAGAAGAGGGGGAAGGAAGGATGGCTGCAAGCATCCGAGACCACTGAGCAGTCTAAGGGAAGTTCCATGAGCCTCTCAAGGAGTTCTCAAGCTGAAGGTGGCCACTGGAGGAGTCCCACGTCTCCCAGGAGCCAGCCTGCTGTAGTAGCCCTACCAAGCTCAGCCACTGGCTGGGAGCAGGGATGCGGGCGCTGCCAGAACCTTGGGCAAATGCTGGTTTGGATTCAGAGTGTAGCCCTGGGGCGCCTGGTCAATGCCACTCAGCTGGAGGTCTGCCAGGCCCATTTTCGGGGCAGCCACCCATACAGTAGTCCTTAAGAGCACTGGACTTCGGATCCAGAAAATCTAGGTTGATCCCAGCTCTTACCAGCTGGTTACCTTTGGCAAGTTTTGCAACCTCTCAAAGCCTCATTTTCCTTATTTGCCAAATGGAAATTACAATTCCAGCTTCTCAGGATTGTTACTGTTGTGCACTGTGCCTGACACACAGTAAGTGCTTCCTAAGAGGCGGCTGTCATTTCTCTATATTTACTACTAATAATGAAGCACTTCTATTAGCAATCAGGACATGAAAACATCCCCACGGTTGTATACTTGTATTTGAGTCTTGTGAGTCTACTACAGGGACAAGGGACAGAAGCCTAGAGCCACGGTTAGGCGGTATCACGATTTAAACAACCAAACCAGTCTGTCTACAAATGAAAGGTCCCAGGGACTTCCCTATTTGGTTGTTTCCTGGAGGGGAGGCCAAGGGGGGTTATCGTGGGCCAGAATCCACCTAGAGCCACACCCACCTCCTCTTTTCTTCCATTTGCCGTGGTTTGTCTACAGTGTTGTCAGCCTGTCCCCTGCTAGCTGTCCACCTCTTAAGGAAAGCATCCTCAGCACCCCTTCCCCACCCCCCCAAGAGCAGGATCATCCCTGAGCTCGGAGAGACAGGACTCTGAAGCACTACGCCCATTCTGAGCACTGCTGGGGGCCTCTTTGCTTGCCTTTGTCTCTGGGACAAATTAATTGTTCACTTAAAACCTTGGCCAGCTTTCTGCTCATGGTCATTGCCTGGCTACTGCTGGCTTCTGACCCCCACATCTGCCCACTTCTTAGGCTGACTATGACCCGGAGCACTTAGGCTGCGACAGCCCAGTTCAGCTGCCCTGGGCCTCTCCCGGCCTCACTGCTCTCAGGCCCTGGTGCCCCCAGACAAAGAGGAAAACACTCTTACCTCTTCCACACCACCACCTCAGAGGCCTTTCTGCCAACCTGCCATTTCCCAGGTGACCGAAAACATACACTGGGATTTTTTTTCTTTGGGGCTGGGGGGTGAGTGGGTGGTAGGTGTTATCCATGAAGGAATGACCTTCAGTTTTTCTAACTGAAAAGAGTCAAAAATTAAACTAAAAAATATTGATTTTGTTTAATAATTAACAGCTTGACAGAGCTGATCAAACTGTATCTAAGTTTCCATTTTACCGGGACTTTTTCAGGAAATTTTAACTTTCTGTGTCAGAGCTGGAATCCAACACAAGCCACCTTGTTGCAGTCAGAGGTTGGAAAGCCAAGGGCACAAAATAAAGGAATGGGTTGAACCTTCCCGACCAAGCCGAAGTGGGTTTTTCCAACTGAGGGGAGGGAAGGTTACTCTGGGAAGTGAAAGGAAAGAAAGCCTCCAGCAGTAACAGGCCGGCCTCTTGCTTACATGGCCTCCCATGGGAACATGGAGCCCAGCTCTGAATGCGGCTTCTTTCTCGCCTCTGGGTCCCTAGCCAGAGCTGGAGAAGCATTAGAGCCAACCTGACACCAGACATAGCTGATGTCCAGGACAGAGAATTCCTGCACCAGGGAGAAATGTTGGCTGGGGCATCTTCTGCCCCATTACACGTAAACATATTTACAAGCTTAGTAATTAGCTTCTCCACATCACTTCTGCCTCTTGGATTGCATTGATTGCCTTTGCATTGATCCCTCTCGCCAATTGAAAAATCAATCAGATTTGGTTTCCTTGCAAATCAAAATGCTTGGAAAATGATACGCTGAAGCAAAACCTGGGCATTCTCACACTTCGACCCTCAGGTCAACGATCCATTAACCACCTGTCCCTGGTGAGTCACGAGCCCCCCCCCTCCCCCCCCAGTTGTCCGCCTCTGTGTTAAGACAGCGTGGACAACACAATTTGATTTCAGGGGCCCTGTCCAGCCCTGACACTCTGGGTGACGTCCCACCTGCCACGTGATCCTCTGACTTTCTGGAAACATCTCTCCCCAACAAGCCCCGTCTGGGCAAGTGCGATACGAGATACATAGCAGGAGAGCACACGTTCTGCTTCAGAATCACAGGCATGGGAGCAAAATACAGTTTTCATCGTTATTTTATATTTAATTATAGGAACCACTAGAAACCTAATCAACATTGGGATCAGAATCAAAAAAAATCTACCCAAGTGATTCACACTTCTCGGAGGGGAGGCAGGAGTGTTTGCAAATGAGGACATTTGCAAACCAGGGTGATCAATTCAAATGTAGAAACTGCGGAGCTTTTAAAGCACAGTCAACATTCTATCACAATTTTATATTTTAAAATAACGAAATTGTTATTTTTATAATATGAACTATGGAAGACGGATGTCAAAAGGGGTTCCGACAGATAGAAAAATATTTCCTGGGGCGCCTGGGTGGCTCAGCGGGTTAAAGCCTCTGCCTTCAGCTCAGATCATGATCTCGGGATCCTGGGATCAAGCCCTGCATCGGGCTCTCTGCTCAGCAGGGAGCCTGCTTCCCCCTCTCTCTCTGCCTGCCTCTCTGCCTACTTGTGATCTCTCTCTCTCTCTCTGTCAAATAAATAAATAAAATATTTTTAAAAAAAAAGAAAAATATTTCCCCATAATCCTTGCACCCCTGTGTCCACCACTCCCGCCGTGCCCCTCAGCCCCTATGCCCCTCCCTCCAGAAGCTCTCAGGCCACCGGACCCTGCTCTTTTTCACTTTTCCTCTCCATACCGTAGGCCCTCTGTATGTTGTGTTTTGCAAATCCAGCAGTCACAGTATGGTTTGTTTCCTCTTTGGTCAGGGTTCAGCAATCTTCCAAACGTGGGGGTGGCAGACACAGGCCCCTGTAGGGGCAGAGAAGAATGCTCGCTCATCTGAAGTGGGCAAGGAGCACCTGGAAGGTTCTCATGCACAAAAACCTCCCCCACCTCCACATTCTACTAATAAAAACTTCATCTGAGTTATCACACTGAGGATAATGCAAATGTTCTGAGGAAAGGTTCAGCTTCAAGGTCACTCACACCTTAGTGAGAATTATTTTTGAATCTTAGATCATCCACAATTGAAACACACTATAGAATCATTTAGAGCAAAATGCTACTCAGTAAAAGATTTTTTAAAAATCAGTCAACCTCTACTTGAATACTTACAGTGGCAAAGGCTGCATTCTTGTCTATTTTACTAATGGGAATTTCAAATTATCTGGGAAAGCTCATCCTTATCTTCAGCCCAACCCCTGCAGTCTGTTAAGATGGTTGGCTGCAAGTAAAGGAAATCCCAACTCAAAAGCCTTCAACAGGTAAGGACATTGATCTCTCAGAGTAGGAAGTCCAGCAGTTGGGGCAGATTTGAGGGTTGGCTGTCACAAGAGTTCACTGACATCATCAAGGCCCCAGGTTCTTCCCATTTCTCTATCCTATCATCCTGCAGCATGAGCCTCATTCTCCAGTTGGAAGCACGACCGCTGCAGTGTCTACAGGTTCACTTCAGCCACAGCATGGCCCAGAGGAAAAAGAGAAAGATTCCCCCAAGCATGGAATATAAACTCTTCCCTTCCCTCTGACCGTTCCAACTGCTATCACCTGTCACCGGGGGAATGCCATCCTCTCACGGGCTCCGCTAATCATCCAGGACGGAAGAATGTTGGAAATTCCAGCATAACGTCCATCCCTCCTGCCTGCCAGCAACTTCCACCTGGAACAAAGTTCTCCGTCACCTGGCAACTCAGAACACAGCTACACCCCCTCCCACGAAATGGCTCATCCAGGGTTCCAAACTCCAGGCTTGTCCTTTGCTGAACGTTCTCTAGTTGGCCAGTTTCCCCCTAAAAGGGTGGCACCCGGAGTGAAACACCATCCTTGCTGGAATATAATGAAATCCCAATATACCGAGACTGGGGAGCTGTCTGACCGGGGCTTAGCACTGCAATCGCTTGTAGTGGTGACATCGTGCTGTCGCTTCCTCATCAGTCAAGTAGCCAACTGTAAGCAGCAGCTTATTTTCACCAGTTACTGCCTCGTTGGATTTCTGCCATGCTGCACTAGCTGAATGGCTTTTATGGACCTACGAGCAGAACTTAGGATCATCCCTATTGAACTAGACCCAGAGAATTTTGAATAATGCTTTGAGTAACGCTTCTGCCACTCAGTGCAATAACTACCCAGGCATCTATACAGGTTATCTGTCTATAAATCTATATTAGGTTGTGTTTTGTGCTGGTCTCAGCCTATCCATAACAATGCCATCAGCTAGAAATGCCTGGGCACACTCACCGGGGCCCCAGGAGCTTCCCACAGACCTCTCCCTTTCCAAACCAATGTTACAACTGGATGAAGCTTTGTGGTTCTTATTATGATTGCAAGATGCCCTTCAGCCATGGCCATCAGGAAACTTTGAAAAAAATAAGCGTTTATTACTTACAAGACCTGGAAATTACATAGCACACCTGTGGCCACACAGTGAGGTCATGGGAAGAGAGAGAGATAGAGGGAGGAAGGGAGAGATGGCATAGGCCTGGGGTTCTGCTTTTACTGGGGTTGAGCGTGGGTCCCTGGAGTTTTGCAGACTTACTCTTTAATGGTGAATTTAAAACCTAAGGATGGTCACTTAAAGCAGGAAGAAAAAAGACAAATGGGCCAAAGGTCAGTTATTGAAATCAACCAAGATCTTTAAAATAAAGGAGCCTCAGTGTGTGGAGGTAGCTTTTTATCGAGTCCGGTGGTTGACAATGTGTTCATTTCATATAGCCATTTTGAAGTCAATGCCTCTTTGAAATGGATGCCCAAAATCAAAGCTTAAATCAGGCACTTGAAAAACTGTCAGAGTTTACACTACACTTTGCTAGGGCTGCTATAACAAAACACCACAGACCAAGGGGCTTCAACAATGGAAATCTATTTCCTCCCAGTTTAAGATCAAGGCTAGAAGTTTAAGAACAAGGGGTCAGCGGGTTTGGTTTCTTCCGAGGTCTCTCTCCTTGGCCTGCAGATGACTACCTTCTCGCTGTGTCCTCACTTGGTCTTTACTCTGTGAATGCACATATCTGGGTCCTAATCTCCTCCTCTTATGACGACAGCAGTCATCTTGGATTAGAGCTCATCCTAATGCCCTTACTTTAACCTTAAATACCTCCTAAAAAGACCCTATCTCCAATACAATCATATTCTGAGCTACTAGAAGGTAGGATTTCAACAAATGAATTTGGGGTGGGGGGAGAAATAACTGAACCCCTAATAAATTTGATGTCTGTATATGCCTCAAGGTTAGAGAAAAACTAGACAGGAAATCTAAAACCAGAGGCTCTGAAAATCTACTAGCCACTCCTCCAACGATGATCATTAAAGAATAACCATTAATTCAGTTACCTTCTTATTTTGGAGAGAGGATTCTGACAAGGTTTGAGAGAATGCTGAAGAGAAAGATTGTTCTGGAAACTGGAGCATTTCTAGTTGAGCAAAAAAGGGCTCTACAAGGGTGTTTCCCCAGTCAGAATGGGTGACTTTGGATATGAAGGGGGCTGCTGAGCAGAGTTATAGTGGAGAAGGTTGAAGGAAAAAGAGCCAGAAGGTTCTCAAAAGGCAAATTCAGTTATTTCCCAATTTTACTTAGGATCTGCACAGCAGCAACTGCAATCGGTACACTGAAAATTATCCTGAATGCCTATAGCAGATCAACTATGTCTGTCTTCATTATTTGGGTCTGCAATTAGGCAGGTGGGCAGTGATAACTTGGTATTTTGCCCAGAGACCTATAGACCTTGTAGCTACAGATGGGATGAATGCAAAGCAACTGGTATGCTTTCTCAAGCTTATCCTCTTTAAAAAATATACACATACAATTATAGATAATAAGTATAGATAAAATAAATAAATGGAGGTGGTACTCTTAGAGCAACTACACATAAATACTAAAGAGTTATGTAGGTAGCACTAAAGAGTAAGATTCAGAGAAACAAATGCTAGTTTGTAATCAGGTTGGTTACTCACAGATCCATAACTATTCCTTCTTAGATTAAATCATTTAACTTAAGAGGCAAAAAAGTCTGCTTTCCAGGTGGATTTACAATTCTAATGCCTGAAAGCTTTAGGGTAACATGACATGATTAACCTTTCCACTGTTTACCCCCCTTCTTGCTGCTATGTACAAGTACTCAAACACTGGAAATTGAGGCTAGAAGGTCTACAAAGGTCTCTCAGCCCAGCTCTTATATCTGATGTTTGAATCACCTTTCCCACAACCAAATACCTACTTAAAACCAATTTAACAGGCACATGGGAGCTCAACTTTGCGAGAGCTGCCTTCTCTCCGAGGAAGCTATCTTCTGGGAAGAAATTGTCAAGGGAGAAGGGAAGCATCATTTTTTGTTCCATGCTCCAATGTTGTCTTGCTTTAGTCACTATTACGAGATTAGTCTATGACAACATGATACCTGGGTGGGGAAAGAGCTGTGTGAACCCATCTTTCCCTCCCCCTCCCCTCATTAATGGATGCTTTTTAGCCACTTCACCAACTGACATCAAGCCTCACCTCAGGTCTCCAATCAAAACCTTAGCAGGATTTTACATAAACTGAAATTTACATTCAATCATCACCATAGCAACCATCACATAGCATTAGATGCAACTTTTCCCTCTCTGATACAATCTTTTTTTTTAAGAGCTGCTTTTCTCTTCAGTTGCAAATCCAAGCTATTCAGAAAATAAACATTAAAAATCTATCTTGAAAAAGTACATTTAAACAGACTGCAACAAGATTCTAAGAACAAGCATTTGAAATGGTTTCTAGACACTGAGCACCATATGCTTCCTACCTCAACTGATGGTTGTACCTTGAAGTCTCAGGGATTCAGCCCTAAGCTGAGAATTGTTAAAAAAAAAACAAGCCTTCACTCATGTGACAATCATTCCTTGAAAGATGTCCCAAGATAACAACCATGAGCTTCGGCAGAAAATTCTGCTAATTTCCAAAGAGACGTGTGTATCATGTTTAAATAAAATGTTGTTTGGCTTGACTATTCAATGTGCAATTGGCAAATCTGAGATTTTTAGGATTCACACGTTGACTAGAGGAGATACTCAATTGGGAATGTGGTTCGAGACCACGTGAGAGAATGCAAAGGTACTGGAGAGTAATCTAGAGATAATAAGATATGTTCCCACCCAAGAGGCCTATTTTTTTCTTATTCTAGAGTACAGTGCCACAAGAGGCCCTGAATATTTGTAGATGTCAGAAATATATTTCAGATTTAGAAAAAGGTAAGAAAAGAGATCTTTCTAAAATTTTACTAAGACAAAAAAAAAAAGTCTACTTATGACACTAGCCCCACTAACAAATTAGTGAGCATCCATCCCCCCAGTGCTATCCATCTTATTCTCTTACTACTTAAAGTCCCAGACTGTGGACAACTCAGATGTACTGACAATCGAGACAGTAAAATTAAGTCCTTTTCCATAAGCCAAATAATTTGATCTTGTTTATTTAAAGCCAAACCATAATGTATGATACTCCAATCATTCATTGACTCATTCATCAAATATTTATTGAGCAATAGATGCCACCATATGCTGAGAGCTACATCTCATAGAGATGACTGAGACTTTGTCTAGGACCTCAAGATCTTCACTTTCCTAATTCCATTGTATGGCAGATGTTTTAAGCCAACATGTCAAGGAAATCTTAACACATTTTCTGGAAATGAACACTCAAGTTTGTATCTATATATAGGAGGTGATACCCATCCCATGGCTTTGCCACTCATTTTAATGACCCCAGTCTGGATACCAGAAACTAGGCTGATGGTTAATCGTCGATTTTTTTTATTACCAAGACCTAGTAGAACTCACCAGAGAACATTCATTTTAAGCTTTCTGAAAATTTGGGGCACCTGGGTGGCTCAGTGGGTTAAGCCTCTGCCTTTGGCTCAGGTCATGATCTCAGGGTCCTGGGATCGAGCCCCGCATAGCACTCTCTGCTCAGCAGGTAGCCTGCTTCCCCCTCTCTCTCTGCCTGACTCTCTGCCTACTTGTTATCTCTCTCTCTCTGTCAAACAAATAAATAAATAAAATCTTAAAAAAAAAAAAAGATTTCTGAAAATTCTGTGACTTTTATTGAATCTAAAAATGCTACAACTTTGATACTTAGGAGATACTTAGGTAGAATACATATTCTACCCCAAATGATAAAGAAGTCTCCCCCAAATGAGCAGTCAGGTGTGAGAGGCAAGGAAAGGCAGGTCTTAAAGGTTCTCAGTCATTCTTTCTCATGTAAGACCAATGGCATAGCCAGTTAGGCAACCTGAGCAAGAGGGAGATAGGGAGTTAACTTTCAAATAGTCACTAAAATATCTTATATGCCTAGAAGTAAAAAATATTACATATTAAGATAAGGTGTGTAGGAAAAGTGCTAGAGCAGAAATGGGATGCTGGTTTCATCTCAAGTGTCAACTCCAGGGGAATGGTGGTGGATGTCTAGAACCCTGAGTAAGGCCAATTTTGAGTCCAATCTCAGCTCAGTGAGAAAAATTACCTTGATCCATTAAGACAGTCTGATCTGGGATCAGGCACTCTGTATGGTACATAGAAAGACTATGGGAGGAGGAGCTTAGGCTGTGCTGAGGGGGAGTGAGGAGATACATGCTACTCAGATACCTGGGAAAATATATAGAAATAATAATAACTTAAAAATCCCAATGCATTCAAAGACCAATGAACCTGTGTCAGCAATCTTTTGAAAAACTTCAAGGTACAACTGGCATAATTTAAAACAGAATGAGTACCTTCCAAATGCCTGGCCAAGAGCCAACCAAATACATGCCATATTAGAAAAAAATGTGCCGAGGAACATAAAAAAAGGAAAACCTAAATATGATTACAGAAATCAGAGATCAGAGCATTTGAGGTGACACCCTCTGATAGATCCACCATGTTGCCAAGTAACAAGACAAGCTGAGAATAAGGTACAAATCCTTTGGTGAGAGTTGAAGAACCCAACCAATACATGCATTGCAACTGACACCGGAGTTCTTGGCTTTTCATTTGTTTTTGCTTTTTTGAAAGATCAGTAGGAAGATCACAACCTCCTCAACACAACCTCCCGGTAATGACGTAGATGTGTGGCTTCTGTGGTCAAAGGAAGCAAAGAATGTCATTTTGAGTATCTTAGAGCTGTAGACTTACTGCTTTTGAAAAGTATAAATAAATATATCCACAAAAGCCACAAATTCAGCTTCTGAGTTATTTATGTCTTGATTTTTTTCAGAGTTTCTTAGATGACCAGCGTTGAATCTAAAATGATCCCCGTGTGGTTATCAAATGGTCATTCAATGGTCATCAAACTCGAGATACACAAACCTATCACTGATGTGAATTAAGCAACGGAAGGATATTCCCAGTCTCCCCCATTCTGTTCAGGTCCTTGCATCAAGGAGAAGCAGAAGCTGCCAGGTTGTGGTTCAGCAAGAAAGGATGATGACCATCGTCACCTGCACACATCCCCTGGGGCCTCTTCGCAAGTTAGACTGACATCAAATGATAGGCCCCAATGATGGGTCCCTTGCAATGGAAATAACTTCATCTCCTCCTTGCCAAAATCGCAGACAGAATTGTCACACCTAACGTGCATTCTAGGGATGAAAAGTTTTTCCAGCATTCACTGTACGCCAGGCTCTGAGCAAGATACAGGAGACAACCCACCTGGATACATTTTGTTTTGCAGCTTGCTTTCTAGCTTAGCTCATGAATACAATTATCATCTACTTGGTCTGCTTGTTCCCATCCTCAAGGCCTCACAGTCTTTGGATCCTGTTCATCTAAACATAATAATAACTCCAGGGCAAAGGACAAAGGTCAGCAATAGAAGAATACCTAACATGTTCACCAGGCAAAAGGACAGAAAAGCGACAAAACTAAGCTCTTAAAAACTGGCTCTCCAAATTTCGATGTCTGAAGTGGGGCATCTTAGAATCTGAGTGGAATCACTCAAGACATGTCAACAAAGAGTTAATAAATGTGTGAAATTCATTCCTCTAGGAAAGAAGGTTAACAAAAAGCTGTTTAATACATTGGGGTGTACAAAGGTTTTTTCCAAAGGACAAAAAGCTTCTGCCACTAACAACAACAAAAATTGAAGGAATACTCCAATGGAATCGCCAATCAGCTGGGGCGAAATAGTAGAGAGCTTTGAATTGTCATATTAAGGAGTCGGGACTTCATCTTGAACCCACTGGCCAGCTTGGCTCAGGAGGATTCTTGACAATAGGACTTATGTTTTCCTCAGATTCTGTAATGCCTCTCCAGCATCTGATGGAGCACAAGCCCTCACCAAATTCACTGAGTGCTCAATAACTATGTATCAATGGGAAGGCAGCAGGATCACCTGAAGCAAATAGTGAAACTACATTTGAGTCCTTATGTAGATCATGAGAGCTCTGAAAGCATTTTTTTCCCTCAACAATTCAGGATGTAGGCAGTCAATGCACACTTGTGACAACTAATAATTGTGACCCCACTGAGAGAGTAATTTAATCGTCGTAATGCTCCTTCAGCTAAAAAGAGGCGATAATATCTGTGCTCCGAGACTTCAACCAAACAGCCAACCAAGCAAAGAGTACTTACTGAGATCTCTGTGTGCCCACATGGGGCTAGACACAATGGAGAATCCCATGGAATGATAGTCGTGGGCTCTATACCTAAGGAATTTACTGGTAGCAGAAGCAAACTGAAATTCAAGAAGCAATTAGATAAATGAGCTTTACTTCTGGATGTCCTGCAAATGAGTCCCATGGGAGTACAGAGAAAGGGGAAACCAAGGTACTAGAATCTAAGGAAAAGCGACTTTTCCTTAGTGGGGTGGGGTAAAGAAGAGAGACAAAAAAGACAGGCTTCCCCGGCCCCGCCCCCTCTTCTAGGAACAAAATGGCATTCTACGGTATCCGGAGGAGCACCCACAGCTTTCAAGCTATTCGCTCCCCAGCACGACATGGCTGCTGGCCAGGACTATTTCATACCCTGACCATGTCTCTGTACATCCGTGTGCCAGGGAGCTATCGCAAATTTAGGAACAACCCCACCCCAATACCCCTTAGCATTTCCACTGCTTGTTCAGTAGGCAACACTGCACATCTGGGTCTTTGCTCATTCCAGCCAGCCATTGCCCCCACCCACAGCAGAGATGAGGCCTTTTATAAACATACCACCTGAGATCTCCAGGGGACATAAGTGCCTATAGTAAAGGGGGCTTTCTGATAAGAGTCAGAGGACGAGGACAAGATGTCAGAGGAAATTAGCACTTGACTGCATCTCGATACAACACTCATATGAGCCTATGGAAGGAAATGTACTGATATTTCATCTGAAAATCAGGTTGTAATAGGGGTTCCATTTCTCCTTTAAGTAGAATCTATTTACATTTAGCTCTACATCCAAGCAACACTGGGGAAAAGGCTGCCTCAGAAACTAGGGTAGGCTCTTAATGAAGGAATAAGTGAACAAAAAGCAGAAGCAGACCTATAATAAATACAGAGAGCAAACTGATGGTGGCCAGACGGAAGGGGTTGGGGGATGGAGAAACTGAGTGAAGGGGAGAGCCTTCCAGTTATGGGATGAATAAGTCACGGGGAGGAAGGGCGCGGCATCAGGAATAGCATCAATGGTACCGTAATAACGTTGTGTGGTGACAGATGATAGCTACACTTGTGGTGAGCACGGCATGACAGACAGACTTGTCCAATCACTAGGCCCTACACCTGAAACTAATGCTACATGGTGTGTCAGCTGTGCTTTAATTAAAAACAAACAAACAACGAGGGTCAGTCCTTTAGTGTGGCTGGACCATCTCTCCAAATGTCATTTTGGTCCTATTGCTGCCCCAAGAGCAAAGAGCCGAGACAAAAGGGCCAAGGCTCTTTATATATATTTGACGTTGAAATCCCTTAGCCCACTGATTCAAGTTGATCTTTATAAATCTTTTCCCCCACTGTCCCTCCCCAAGCACTTCTTAGCCCAAATTCAAACACATCTTGTGCTTTCTTACCCCCCTGCCTTGTGCATAGAATTCCCTCATCTTGGGACTAAGGCCCTCCCCTTCTCACGAATTCCTCCTCAAACCCAACTGTCTATTTCAGTGCCATCTCCTCCATAAAGTTTTCAACTAATCACCTACCAAAAGTGCTTTCTTACTTTCCAACATCTACATGCAGGCATCTTTCATTCCTATGTCCTGAACTCACACACTAAACTACTTGCTTCTGGATCTCCCTGCTTTCCACCCCTCCAGAGTGTCCCTTTCTCTCTATTCCCACTGCCTCTGCTCAGCTCAGGCCCACATCTCTCCTCCCCTGGAAGCTGCCCTCACCTCCTGCCCAGTCTCTAGCATCCAGCCCTGCCCACAGAGCCACCAGACTGAACTTACTAGAAGATGAATTCCAATCATGTCAGACCCCAACATTCAGCCCGTCAACGTCTCCCCATGGCCTTCGAAGCAAAGTTTTAGCTGTTTAGATAAATACGAGCATTTTCAGCAACTGATCGCTTCCAGCCTTTTCCCCGAAAGCTCTAGACCAGTGCTTCTCAAACTTTAGTACCTACCAGAATCATTAGTGTTCATACATATTCCCAGTCCATTCCACACAGATATTCTGGCTCACTGGGTCACAGGGAGGGCTGAGGTACATGAATATGTACAAATAATGTGGGGTTCAAATATATGGGGAACATGAATATTTATAAAAACATGAGGTTCAAAATATTTGGTTCTGCATCAAAACCAAAAACGTATGGTTCTGACACAGGTATTTGGAGGACCACACTCTGAGAGCACCTGACGGAGACACAGTGCACGTGGGGCTGGAAACAAATTGTTTTGAGAAGCCACTGACCTGGTGAAGGCTAGAAGTTGGGGAGCAAACGTGAAGTCCCATGTGCCGCTGGGAAAATACCAGTGCCTCTGTGTCTCAGAATGAGATAACAACAGTCTCTCTTATGGGTGAAGGTTAGAGGAGAGGATCCCTGGAAAATGGTCAGCACAGCACTTAGCACAACTGGCAAATGCTAGAGGAAAGCAGTAAAAAGCAGCGTAATCCAGGGCCCAGTGTGTCACTGACAGTGCCTCTGGTCTGGAAGGGACTTCGGGGATTCCTTCTTCAGCATCTTTGGCAGATTTTATCCAACTGTAGCCTGAAGGCTTCCAGGGACAGGGCTTTTGGGCACCGCCTCCCGGGGCAGCCCGCTCCATCGTCACGCCAGTCCAGGCGTTAATCTTCTTCCTTAAATCTAGTAGAACTCTGTTCATCAGTCACTGCCGTCCATGAATCCTCATTTGCCAAACACCCTTCTCATTTCCACATAACTGTCTTTCAGCCGTTTGAAGGTCGCCATCTTGGCTTGGCGTTTTCCTCTTTGAGGAGACAATAAAGTACAATGGCTAGAACTCTGAGTTCAATGCTAGAGGTCTGGGCTTTCGTCTCTAACTGGCTGGGTTTCCTTTGGCAAGTCATTTGACAGTGCTGAGCCTCAGTCTCACTATCACCCCCAATTCTGTAACTATGGGACGACACATCCCTGCTTACTCCTACCCCTCAGGCGCAGGCATGATCCCAGATGCCTCAAGGTGCTAGCATCTGTTTTACGCTGCTCCACAAGAACACGACGGTAATCTGAATGGAAGCGACAGTAGTCTGAATGGAAGCTGCCAAGCTTTTAGAAACCCCACAGCCCAGGCTATCAATATGGACCATTCACAGTCCTCCAATCCCCTGGCCACAGTTAACTGGCCTAGAGTTAGGCACCTGACCCAAATTCAATGAATTAGACCTTACTGTGGGATTTTTAAATTTTGGACCAGAGAGAACAAGTAGCAGTTCCTTTTCAGAGTTGGGACTGGAAGGAGTAAGGTAGGACAGCTCCTAGGGGGTGGAATTCTCCTTGGAGAGGACTCCTCAGAAAATAATGTCCTAGGGGCCCCTGGGTGGCTCAGTCGGTTAAGCGTCCAACTCTTGATTTCTGCTTGGGTCCTAATCTCGGGGTCATGAGATCAAGCCCTGCATCGGGCTCCACACTCGGGGTGAACCTGCTTAAGATTCTCTCTCTCTCTCTCTCTGCCCCTCCCCCTACCCCTGTGCATGCACCCGTGCCCTCACTCGCGTGCTCTCTCTAAGAGAAAAAAAGAAAGAGAAAATGACGCCAATATGCAGAGAGACACAGGAAGGAGAGGTGAAGAGGTAATGCAGAGTTCAAGTCCTTGGTTCTAGGTTATCTCTGAGGACCAACTGCACTCCTGACCTTCCTCTTTGTTAATTCCCCTTTAGTCCATCTTGGGTTCTCTCCTTACAAACAAGTCCAGAGTAAAACCCACACCTTTCTAAGTCGGCCTTAAATGAAGATAGCTCTAGCTTATCTGTTCTCCCTAAATAACCCCCCCAACCTAACTCTCCACTCCCCCACCTTCTGCCAACAGCTACTCCAGATGGGTAACTAGAGTCTGTGTATAACACAAGAAGGGCTGTCGCTTCGTCCAGTCTGGCCGCTACCCAGAAGGGCAGTTCGAGACCGCATCTTAAAGCAGTCGTGACACCTTGCGGATTCACAAAGAACATATGGCCACCTCAAACCCCCAGCTCTTTTTCCTGGAAACCAAGGAAGCCAGGACTTTCTCTCTGCCATGCTACAATGGAATAATTCAGTTTGTTTTGTTGTATGGGTGGGAGTAGGGAGGAGGGATGAGGTTTGGAACCTAATTGCAAATAAAAACTTAGCCTTGTTAAATATCATGCATTGGCTTGGGGCCAGTGTTCACGCCAATCGAGATTGTTGTGACTCAAGATTCTATTGTCAGTAGCAAAGCTTCCCAACTAGTCTACCAATGGAATGGGTTACAAATGTGCCAGAATACTCATTCCCTCAGTTATCTGCTTGGTAGAACAAAGCTTAGGGCTCTGAATCCACGTTAGGTGCTTCCAACTCTGACAGTCTTATCATCTTCTGAGTATTCCTATTTCAAGTCTCCATAGCTTTGGTAACATAGGAAATTCAATTTTTCATAACATAAAAGTATTTACTAACAAAATGATCATTTACAAAATTGGTCTCCACTTAAACATCTCTGCTTGCTTAATCATGGTGTATATTCTCATCCATTAAGTCATGTTTTTATTGCTTGTTCTCATTCAGATTTAGGATTTCTCTACAACAAACTATAAACGCAATGTGATTTGGTTGTATCAGATTATTTTAGATTTTGCAAAAGATGCAGAAATTTATGAGGTTGATGAAAGTAATGTTGGAAAACTGAATCACACATAAAGCCACTGTCCATGGGCCAGGGTACCCACCGACAGGAAAAGTCCACAGGAATGCTGCCCAATAATCAAAAGTGAATTATAAGAATACATACTGATTGAGAGGAAACTTTGAAAATGCTAAAAGTCAATTATATTTCAATACAACTTTTTTTAAAAAGTCAAATGTGAACTAAGGAATGTTATCTTGTGCTAGCATAAAACTGTCAGAAAATTGTATTCGACCCCTCTTACATAAAACCCAGTAACAGCTGATTCAGTCTTTGTGTGGCTTAATAAGTAGCACATAGCTGAAATTATAATCAAAACTGTGTCATATTATCAAATTAACTTACTTTCTTAATGTTTAGTTTTGCTTTTCAAAATAAAGCCCAATTTTTTTTTAATATTTACTACAAGATTTTGGCCTCTACTTAAGAATATCCACTTTATCACTTGACCTGACCTTTTCCCAACATCACCTGTCTTTGGATTATGAACTAAACTCGTGTCATTGCCATCACTGCAACTTTCCATGGCACCTCCATGCCCCTTCCCACCACAGAAACAGGAAAGTCTCACTCCTCTGCCTCCCACAGGAGAGGCCTTCAAAATTCGGAAGACAGTTTCCATGGTTCCAGTGAAACTTCTTTTCTCCACAAACTTATTTCCTTTAAAGGTTTATCATCTGACAGAATTTGAAATTGTCTCCTTCACGCCGTTCAGTCATTCGACAGTTTCCTGAGGGCCTGATACATGAGAAGCACTGCTGAAGACATGGGGCATCCCCACTCTCCTGAGACCTATGTTCCATTGAAGGGACAGTAAACAAAACAATTGGATGCATGGATGGATGGATGGATGGATGGATGGAAGGACGGATGGATGGATGGATGGATGGATGGATGGACAGACAGATGGATGAATATCTGTACGTGCCTCCCATTAAAAGAGTTAACACGTCTCCAGGTAAGCTGGCTAACACAGGAAAGAAGAGCAGACTCTTCTCTGACCCTAATACTTCTGTTCATAAACCTTCATGTGGCATTTACTGTTTTTTTGAAGGTGACGTTGCTCTGTTGACCCCGTTTAGCTTGCCTCCAACTAAAACCGCTAGATCTTCTTACAAATGCTACTCTTAAAATATTTATTCCTTCACTCTGTTTCACACAACTGTTCAATTGTTTTCGTGGACCCTGTGCTGAATTTTATATTGATCCTCATTAATTTCCAACTTATCTTTAGCCCACCCTTCCAACCAACACACATTTAGATGAAATAGAAGGTGATACTTTCAGATTGTGGGAACATACTAATATATACACCTAACATCACTGCTGTCTTCAAATTTAAGGAAAGAAGCAAAATGCTCATTTTAAAACAGAGTGCTTGAATAAAGCTACTCTAGAATTTTAGACAATCTAACCATTACTCTGAGAAAAATGACTAACCTGCCTGAAAGGTATGGTTAACTGGGCTCTGTGTTATCATTAGGTAACCATATGCATAACTTTTTTTTTAGAGACAGGGAGAGAGAAAGGGGTAGGTAGGAGCAGAGGGAGAGGGAGAGAGAATCTTAAGCATGCCCCACACCCAGTGCAGAGCCCGATGCGAGGCTCAATCTCATGACCCTGAGATCATGATCTGAGATGAAATCAAAAAGCTTAACTGCCTGAGCCACCCAAGTGTCCCACCAACTGCATAACTTCTTCCATCATTGGAAGACACGCCCTTTCTTCTCTTTTCCAAGGTGGGACACTCAGGAAACTCATTCTTTCCTTAACGGATGCTTTAAGGAACTACCAAAGGGGCGCTTAGGATATCTCAGGTCCCCTTATTATTCAAAAGCGGCTCTCAGACTTCTGCCTCATAACACTGGACATACCTGGCATTAAGTAATTAATGAGACAAATGGTGGTTTCATGGCCCTCTCCTTCTAGACACATAATCCCTGCAAGGGCAGGAATTAAGTTGACTTCTTCATCACGTCTTCTCAGGACCTTGCAGAGTGCCACCCCATGACAAGCACTCCATAAACTCAATAAATATTTGTTGAATATAAACATAAATTAAGTCGCATTTCTGCCACTAACTGTGTAACATTGGTAAGTCCTTGAATTCCTCTGGGTCCCGCTTCATTCATTTTAAAGTAAAGGGATTGGGCCAGATCATCAAGTTTCCTTTTCTAATGTTAATATTCTATATCTTGATCCTGTGGACTCAGAGGCTCCCTGTCCCTATTCTCCCATCAGAGACTCTTGTTTCCAGAATATGGACAAGTTATACCCACATGAACACCCTAGACCATGGAAGCACCTGGGGTGAAACAATGTTGAATGAAGGGTTTCTGCAATCTCTGGGACCCTGATTTCCAAGTGAATACAAAATAAAAATAAACATTCAGGCGGCCAAATGAGTGTACAATTCTTTCGGTATTAACATTTTTCCTGAAAAACTTCTAACACAAAAACGCTTCACAATTACAGCCAGAAACCTCTGGCAATACACCAAGGCTTTGAGAAATGATATTCAGAAAGTTCTAGAAAATGAAAAGGGGACTCTGTTTCAGAACAAGTAACGGGTTGACTCTGTCAGGAATGCTAAAGCTGTATCCTGCAACAGAAATGTTTCCCCATATTTTACATGCTCGAGAAAAAAAAAAATGGGTCAGCAGCTAGCATGAATATTCTTCTGTCTGCTAGCTTTGATGGGTGTCTGTCTTTCTGCAATCCTTAACTACAACTATGGCCTCAGACATTAACTGTATATGTAAAAGGAAACTTTTCCACTTTTAAAATTAGAGCACTTTCATTTCATCATCAGCCTCCCCTCTACTTCCTGTGTTATCAGATGTTCAAGAGAGAGCCAGCAGGCTGTTTGTGAAACTGGCAACTTGGCAGACAAAATATATATGTTCAACCAGCATTCTTTTAAATAAGAACCTGGTATGAGTCTAGCCTTGTAAGAGCGATAGGGAAGATACACATATGCAGAAGGCATAAACCCAGAAGAAAAAGTACCAAGGAATTTCCAAAATGACTAAGCCAATTCTAGAGGTCTCTTTTGAACTCTGCAGATGTCTTAACTTTAATGATCTCCTTTAAAGAGGACACATCCAATTTAATCTCTGCTTCGGAGAGACCCACCCGTACCTCCCACAGAGCGAACAAGTCTGATTGTTAGTTTCTGTAACAGCATACTGATTCTTTTGTGGGACGGGATGTCATATGTGGTACGTTTTTAAGTATGGACCCAGTAAAAAAGATGTACTCTATCAACCCTGTCTTGCTTTGAATCAGCTTCAAGTTTCTCTTTAGCTACACCCTGACTACACGACACAAGACAAACCTGCTCCAGGGAAATGGTTGATGATCCAAATGACACCAGCAGCCCAGGCCCCTAAGAAGGGTACTCATGAGAGGGATAGCTTCCTCTCCAATGGAAGCATTCAAAATGGGACCAAGAGTAAGGAAAATGGACAACCATCCATGAATGCACCCACGCGTGCAGACATCCATCCAACCACCGTCTACTTGGGAGTGATGATAGGGAATTGGTATTTATTTGTCATGCATAAAACATCAGCAGTGGAGACCAGTATTTTCTTAAAAAACATAAACACAGTGAAACTAAAATAGCCTCCAAGTGTTTTTTCCCCACAGAAAAGGAAATTTTATCAATTATTGATTTTGCTCATTTCTCAGGTGTCTTGGAAAACCAATCAACCACTCTTCACCTAAACTGTAGCAAAATGGCTAAATTAGGAAGTCTTCCTCTCAAAAGTCCATATGACAAGCCTACTGTAGTTTCAGTAATTTCTCCAACGGGCAGATAAAGAGTCATAGATAGCATAAATCATCCTATTTCCTTGGCCATCTCAGACACACTCTCAGTCATGTGAATGGCAGTGGAAACTAAATTGAAAAGCTGTCAAAACATCCTGTAATAATAGGGAAATTAACAGACCTATTTTGTCACACATACTTGCCTCCATTTCCCCCGCCCCATTATCTTCCTATAGACCCACATTCATAAATCTACACGCAGACCATAATAAGCAGAATGTGTAAAATATTAAATCCATACATTCTTTCATTCCCACCCAGATAACGGCATCATGTTATATTCTCCTCAGACTAAACTTGGGGTAACGTCCATAAACTGAAAGCTATTATGATGTCATTTAAGGCTCTGTTTAAAATTCTATTGTGAAGGGGAACTTGTTAGCTGAAATAAAACACTATACCTTGGTGGAATTTTTGAAAACTATCAGATTAAGACCCAGCAATGCAATGTAAGCCATGTTCAACCACACACAGTAGAACCACATGTATTTCGTTGGCTGTAAAAGTCTCAGATGTCAACCTGTATTCCTCCCAGCTTTTTATTTTATTTTTATTTTTAATTTTTTTCTAAGTTAGGTTTATTAGGGTATAATTTACACACAGTAAAATTCATACTTTTAGTATACACGGTTCTGTGAGTTTTAACAAAGGTACATAGTCATGTAACTACCACTGCAATCAAGGTATAGAATATTTCTATCACCCCGAGAGTTCTCTTTTTTTTTAATTAACATATAATGTATTATTTGTTTCAGGGGTACAGCTCTGTGATTCATCAGTCTTACACAATTCACAGCACTCACCATAGCACATACCTCCCAGCTTTTTAAAAAGGACAAGAACGGATACAGGGTGACTCGCCCAAGTGACTGGCCCAAGGTGGTGAAAGCAGTTAGTGTCAGAGTCCATGAAATATACACCCATGTTTTCTTACTTCTTGTCATAAAGATTTTAGCACCCTAAGAGGACATCAATCCAAATTTGATTTGACAAGTGTAAAAATACGACTCCATGATAAGTAGCAGGCTTTAGCCCATACGGAGTGAGTGAAGGTGCAGACATCACAACATTAAACAAACCAATACCCTATCGCTCCCCCTTCCTCAGAAGATCAGTCCCATGAGGCTGAGAAAAAGGCCAAGGAGTTCATATAAACGAATTTAACCTGAATTCAACCTACTTGGATTAGCTGGGTACAAACCCAACCCCTTCCTCTAGATCCTGGAAATCCCCATGACTCTATCATTTCTCTCTTTTAAAATTCCTAACTGAAAGTAAAACATGAATATAGTAGAAAAAGGGAAACATCAGAGGATTGTCTAAGACAAAAAGCCTTCCATCCACCCCAAAGCAACTACTATCAAAAATGTCTTGTGTATCCTTCCAGGAAAAAAAGCTCTCTATGCATATATTGGTATAAACATAACTTTTTAAAATTATATATCTACGAGCACCCTGGTTTGACTGTCTTCACTTAGGTAGCCAGGAGCTCAGTCTCACTGGTCCAGATGATAACCTGGTCATTTCAAGGACAGAAATCCTGTTGTTAATCAAAGCTAATGTTGTCTCAACTGACACTGAACGTCTGGAGTCTGGGAATACAGCTAAACAGCTAACAAAATATGGAAAGGGAAGAAAGGAAATAAAAAGATAAAGAGGTATTACATACAGGCCAGCACCTGGAAGACAGATGTTCATTCAATACTTTCTAAATGACTTATTGACCAAATATATGAATGAATGGAGAAACCAGGATAGGCATATTGTTAACACATATGACATTCAACATATTAAATATTAACTGATAGGGTCCCAATTCTCCAAAAAGTGAGCACCTTTCTTGATCTACACTGTCCAAGATGGTAGCCACTGGCCACAGGTGGCTATTGAACATTTGCCGTGTGTCCTCGAAGTGTAAACTACGCACTGGATTTCAAAGACTTGGTATTTAAAAATAAATAAATAAAGATGTCAAATATCTCATTGATAATATTTATATTGATTATATGTTGAAATGACAATATTTTAGATATAGTGGCTTAAGTAAACCATATTATTAAAATTTCTTTTTACTTTTTTTTTTTCTGCAGCTACAAGAAAACCTTAAATTCCAAATGTGGCTCACATCATAACTTTTTTGGACAGCGGTGCTCTGGAATGTAGGCACCAATACAGCAGTAACTACGTCTGTCCTTTCCCTGCTCTATCCCAGCACATGACATTGGAAATAGTAGATGCCCCATGAATACATACCAGATGAAAAGCTGGTTGTGGTATATAGAAAAGGCCATGAGTAGGCCTCGGACTGCATAGCAGGAGGCCCTTGCCCTGATCCTTTTATGGACAACCAGCTGTGTGACTTTGAACAAGTCACTCAACCTGCCTAGGCCTTGTTTTCCTCATCTTTAAAATGGGCAAAAAAATAAGGTCTTCCTTACAGGGCAACTGCATGGACCAAATGAAAGAATGTCCACAGAAAAGGGTAAAACCTATGTCGGGTTCCTCCTGAGTTCCAGTATTCTCTACCACCAACAGTCCTATAAGAAGCAAGATGCAAAAAAAAAAACCGAAAGAACAGGGTAAGAAACTAACCAGTGAAATTCCTGTACCTAGTATTTCCATCCCAGCGTGTGATAGAAAAATCGAGACAAAAACAAGTGCAAAGGAGATTCTCCCAGGAATGGAAACGTGAACACTCATCACTCCCTCTTCACTGCATCTCACCAACCAATAGCTGACAAAGGGACTTGCAGAAACCTTCCTCCAAAAAAAAAAAAAAAAGAAAGAAAGAAACCTTCCTCCAGGGGCCACAGAACAGCTAATGAACTGGGAAGAGGCAGCCTTCTCTGGGTGACTGACGAAGCCGCAGGGGTGGCCAATTGCACTGCGCCACCTGGGCTCACGGCTCAGTGGGAAACTTCATAATCCTGGGGGCCTCAGAGGCCTGGGGGTCAGGGGGAGTTCCGCAGGCCCAAAAATCGACTCACCCTCTTGTTAACTGTTTCAGGTGCAGCTCCCAGGGTGAACTTACCTTATTCTACAAGGCAGTCAGGTCACCTGGAGAGGGAAATCCAAAGGACCCTGGGACAGGCTGTGGCTTTTAGTGAACAGTAGGATGGATTTCAGCTATCCCAGCCGGGCATCTTCTTGCCCAAGTCAAAGATTATTGCGAAACGGGAATGAAAGGGTACTGAAGAAAGCCTCCTTCAGCAGGGGGCATTTAGGGTGCCTTCAGGAGCCCACTGCAGAGTGGTTAACCCACGGCAGAGAAAGAGCAGATCCAAACACCCACAGCCTTGAGGCAGAAGAACAGCAGAACAAAAATAGTCCGTTTCAAGAGGCCAAAGGTCAGATTCTCCCCTCAGCCTCTGCAGGGAACCACAGGAGCCCCAGAAGTGAATGACTTACCATCAGTATGGCCACCGCACGAAGGAGAGCAAGGAGGGCGCAGTGACTTCCCCTTTGCTACAAGGGTCTGACCCTCCCCCCTTCACTGAGGGCTGCTCCCTGTGACGTGGAAGCGAGTCATGCCGTGTGGCCAAGCTCCAAGCCCCTGGGACCTCTGCCCCGTGACCCACCTCATCGCAGCCCACAGGGCCCGAGCCACTGCCTGCTCCTCTAGGCAGAGAGTCAAGGGACAGGGCACCAGGCAAGGGGCACAGCCTCCAGAACACAGCTGTGCCTCAGAAGCAACGGGCAAGGCTTGTGGAAATTCACCTTCCTGGGACTAACCCCCTGAGAGTCTGGTTCAGTAGGTCTGGGGAGGGAGCCCACTCACTGGCCCTTGAAACAAAGTACTCTAGAGAACTCAGGGAAGCTTCCTCGTCCCTGATCCTGCTTCTTCCATGAGCTTTCTTCATCCCTTTTGTCTCCCCGTGGAGAACAAGGGCAGTGAAAGGAGACTTAGGAGAAAGCAAGGCAACGTGGAGAGCATTCCAGAGTCTGAAGGCCCTCAGTTCCAAAGAGAGCTGCTCCCATCTTTGTGCAAGTCCTTTATACCCTCTGAACCCTAATTTTCTCGTCTGAGGAATGGCAATAAAACCATCTACCCACGCAAGGTTGTGGGGGGAATAAATGCACATAAAGTGCCCACTGCATTACTCCTAGTAACTGTCAACAAATATCCGTGTTATTATTAGCTCTTTCTGTGAGGGCAGTTCTCCACATGAGTATCTCTGCAAGAAAAATTCTACATGTAAATAATTGACTTAATCAGGCATAAAGGGAAAGAAAAAAATTAAATCACAACAACAAAAACCTATAGCAAGAGGGGCCATGGATTCAGGTCATAGGGAGATGGTAGGAAGATACCTGGAGCCATGATGCCCCCGCTGTCTCCAGGAGTCTACAGAGAGAAGGTCGGGGAGAGCCACAGATTCACAAAGATTTAGGCACAAAGCTGCAGGAAGATATGTTGCAACATTATTTGTAAAAAGGGAAAACTGGCAATAATCTACAGGTATTTAAAAAAATTTTTAAACATTATGATGAACATATGTTTACTTCATTTCAGAAAAAAAATGTTCCTTTGTATATTTAGGAAAAGATTTTGGAATCCATTTGATGAGCTGAAAGCGTTTTTAAATATCCTTCTTCTAAACTCCAGTATAATATTCAGATTAGAACATTCATATCAACAAAGCAAGGCCAGATGTGGGCATATCCCTGTAAATGTTCCCCATGGGAACCAAAGGCAAAATACACTATAATTCTGGGTACCATCAGAACTGCTGAAGTACAAGGAGCATGAGGAGGGAGGCAGAGGGAAAACAATGCATATAAAGAAGCAGGTGAGATCTTCAGTATAATACTGAATAATATTAGGAGAATAAGGTTTACTGCTTCCCTTCCCCCTACACACACACACACACACACACACACACAATGATGAGAACTTTGGAAATCAAACTCAGCATCACCTAACAAGTCCTCTCCCACACAGACTAACAATCTATTTTTATATTCCAGGGAGATTTGCAGCAAAGAATACAGCTCAACTAAAAAGAGGAAATAATTTCTATGCTCTACCTGGGTTTTTCTCACTTCCTTATTTTAAAATAATCACCCAACAAATTAAAAAAAATCCAGAACAATAGTACAGTGTTCTATACATTGGGTATATATTACTGGAGACATTTTGCAACTAAACAGAATCAATTCAAGGGTTCTGAGTAATTTGCCATCTTCTCGGAAAACTTGTAATGATATATTACAGTGCTGGGGGCTGGAAGAAACCTTCCAAATCATGTGGTCCAACCCCATCATTTGACAGATGAAGATCTTGGGAAGCAAACTGCCTGCTCCAACGCACTAAAGACTCTAATTAAAACATCTGTTCAATTTTAAGGTAGTTGACAAATTTGGAGAGGGGGTGGGAAATAAAATAAAACCTCCAAAATACTTTTTAGTGGAATAGTAATTATGATCAGCAGGCCTATAAGATGAAGAAGCAGTAAGGATTGTGATGGAAGTATAAGCTTACTCTAAGGTCAGGACCACTTACATCTGGAAAACTGAGATTAAAAGTTGCCAGAGCTCACACATCGAATCTGTGAGTAGGGGCAGAGGAAGAGAACTCAGGAACTCGGCTCTGAAGTCTGTTGGCCTAAGCACCAAACAGTGGCCTAATTTTATACCTAAACTGACAGCTATCCAGGAGTCACCCTGATGTGATAGTTTCTCTACTTCCAGAAAAATAGAGATTGGAGAAAACGGTCCATGCACTACAGAGGGACATGATCACTGACCTGGCAAAGGAAGAGGGGCTTAGACCCTCGCTCACATATTCAGTGGACCCTTGACCAGCAGTATCAGGATCACCTGGGAACTTGTTAGAACTGTGGAATCTTGGGCGCCTGGGTGGCTCAGTCCGTTAAGCATCTGCCTTTAGCTCAGGTCATGATCCCAGGGTCCTGGGATCAAGTCCTGTGTCAGGCTCCCTGTTCAGCAGGGAGTCTGCTACTCTCTCCGCCCCTCCGCCCTGCTCGTGATTTCTCTCTCTCACACTCTCTCTCTCAAATAAATAAAATCTTAAAAAAAAGAAATGCTGACTCTTGGGCCCCACCCAGACCTACCAAGTCAGAATGTGCATACTGACAAGATCCCCAGGTCCTCCTGAACACAGGAAAGTTTGAGAATCACTTGTTTAGACAATGCAGCAGCAAAAGAAGTATAATTGACTACCTATAACCCCATTTACTCTAAGTTTCTGGAATAATTACCTTATTACCAGCTCTGCTCTCTAAAGCTTTTGATCTTTAAGCTTTAAGTTTTAAATGTTCTAAAATGTAGCCTAAATTTCAAATAGTCTCAGCGAATATCTTATTGAGTACTCATGTTTTTCCAAAAGGTACCACAGTGTTAAGGAAAAAAAAAAAAAAAATATATATATATATATATATATATACACACACACACACACACACAAATATGCTGGGAGCTTTACCATTTTTAAGGATTACATAGATCATAACTTGAGGTCTTTTTTTCCTGTTATTTTCTGCTGAGGTCATAGGATAAACATGACCAATATTTCTTCAGGGGAAAATTAGAAACCCCACAGAGACCTGGTGAAGGAGGAAGACTAGACTCACAATAGAAATGTGTTCCCGGGGCGCCTGGCTGGGTGGCTCAGTCTGTTAAGTGTTTGACTCTTGATTTCAGCTCAGGTCATGATCTCAGGGTCGTGGGACTGAGCCCCATGTCAGGCTCTGTGCTCAGGGCAGAATCTGCCTGGGATTCTCTCTCCTCCTCTCTCTGTGCCCCACCCCCATAAATAAATAAAATCTTTAAAAAAAAGAAGAAGAAGAAGAAATGTGTTCTTGTTGAAAAGAGGAATTTAATGTAAGGGAATTTAATGGTCAAGAGGCTGTGAAGGTCACACGGTCCACCCACGGCTCCAAAGCTGAATCCCTTTAGGTCACATCGACAGTCTCCACTCACATACTCCCAGGGGTGTGGAACTCACCACCTCCAAAGGCAATCTGTTCCATCTTTGCATGCTCTGTTAGAAAGGTTTCCTGAAATCTGTCTCCCTATAACTTTCAACAACCCTACAATCAGTTACTCCATAATTATTGTCCCTACTATTAATTCAACCCCATTATCAATTTCCCATTATATTTCCCACTGGGATTTTCTTTCTTAACACAGAAGGTAAAAGATACAAGTCTCATGTATTTATGTATTTATTTCTATGAGAGTAGAGCATCTTGTTTTAGTGGGGTGTGTGAAAATTTCATTTTTTGCTTTTACTTTGAGGCACCTTAGGAAAACCCCATGTGTACAAGAGAAGTATTAAAATAAATTATCACAAGTTACAGAGACTATAACTAAGGGCATAATCATATAAGAAACCTAGTTTGGGATAGTACCATTCTTAAACATTGTTTTAATTCTAAGCTTCCTGGGAGTCAAAGCAGGTATGAAATGGTGATGAGAAGGTGATGTTTTGGAAATGTTTGAGACTCTCTGGCCTTGGGGAATCATAGGTTATCAACCCTGGAAAGTGTCTCAAAACAAGTCTCATTCCGGCCTCTTACAGAGAAGGAAACAGAAACCCAAAGAGGATAAGTGATTTGCCCAATACTGGGCACCTAATTAGCACCATGGAGTGTCCCTACCCCTGGTCAATGCTCTGTTTGGCACACTGCCAGACTCTGAGTCTGGAGTTTGTTAAGGAAGCTTGCCCAGCATAAAAACCGGAGATACAGCACCACATTACTGGGCCGACCAAGGGCAATGGCTATGTGTACCTGAAAAGCAAGCCATCCTAGCACACACAGACCCCTCAGATCCCAAAGTCCACAAATCTAACACCAGATAAGAAAGTTATATCGGAGCCATGAGCCACCCTTCTTCCTTCTCTTTCCTAGAACCCCATTTGTCCCTACCTATCCATTGATTCTGAACGCCAGAGTTTCCACCAAGAAGCTTATTTTAATCTCCCATTAAAACAATCCCTTTCTGATGACAGGTTATTTGTTCCCAGAACAGAAACACCACCGTGGAACCCTTCATTCTTTCGGAAACACTTGAAGCTAAAGGCTCACGGAGCCAGAGTCCTTAGTAAAAAGTAAATGATTGTAGACAATTGATTTATCCAGGCATCTAAACATTGGGCGCACTGAAACGATATTAAAAGAATCCTTTCTATCATGTATTTTTTTTTTAATAACACCACTGGAATATTTTAAAGAACAATCTGTTAGATCATGCAGCGTGAGAAGCCAGCACAGGGACAATATATCCACGTACGGGCTGGTGGGTCACAGCGGCCTGCCCACAAGATCATAACGGACCACAGCAGGGACAGAAGCCCATCCGCAGAATAGCTACTTGTGTTTCAGTTCTTTGCAAGTTTAGGCAGATCAAAACTCCCTTCAGGCAATGAAGAACAATCATGTAGGATCGGATTATGTGTGTTTTCTATCACTGTGGTCCTCTAAAGTAAAGAAAAGCAAACCCTAGAAGAATTTCTTATCCAGGTGAGACATCTTTTATATTAACACTCATCATTTATATCACAAATTAGCCAGGATCCCACTATGCTAAGAGATCTGGTCCTATTTATTGGTTTAGAGCAGCCTTTCACTGGATAAAAGTATCGAGGAAGCTCTATCAGCATTTTCAGGTCACTGGGAATTAGTGAATTCTTGATTCAGTTCCTCAGATGAGACGGGGCGGATGAGTCGAATTCATGCCCGAGTTCCAGCAGGGATAACTGAGCCCCGTTAAATCAACCCATAACTGTCCAGGCTTCT
Organism: Potos flavus; assembly: GCA_028534135.1. NCBI lineage: Eukaryota > Metazoa > Chordata > Mammalia > Carnivora > Procyonidae > Potos > Potos flavus. The sequence continues at coordinate 27,579,310 of CM052894.1, read as the reverse complement.
TGGCTGGCATCAGGTACATAAGACCTCAAATGGCAAGGGAACAGAGATAAACACAGAGCCCACTCAGAGCCCACAGTGAGGCAAAAATAGAAAGCAAAAGAGGAAGAAGAGCTGTGACATGCCTCCATCCCAGAACGCGTCTTCCGTTACTGTTCATCAGAGTGTATGTCACACTTCCTGGGCCCACTGAAGTCATGAGCCCTGGCCGAGGGGACCAGAACCTTCCCACTTTAAAAGGAGAAACAGGGTAAAAGACAGAAGCTCGGCTAGTGGGAAATAGAGAAGAAGGGTATTTCTCTCTAAACATATCCAAAGTGACACATATTCCACAACAATCTTAAGGTCTCTGATGATAAATTGGAAGCGGCTTACAGGCAGGAAAGCTGTCTCCATCTGAAATGCCTGGGGCCTGGATGAGCCTTTTTTTTTTTTTAAGGGCTTGCTTAGCTTTCCTTGAGAAGACAGCCTTACCTTCGGAAATGGCCTTCCTCACCGCTGCCACGTAGGTCTCCGGCTCGTCGTCGCAGGTGAGTTCCTGCCAGTGCGCCCAGTCGGGAAAGTAGTCCAGGAATTCCTCGCCGTCCTGCACCCCGCAGAGCAGCCTCACCACGCGGTGGGGGGGGTGGAAGGCTCTCTGCAGCAGGGGCAGCAGGGCCGGCCGGCAGAAGCACTGCGCCAGCTCAGCAGACAGCAGCACGACCACGCAGCGGGCACCAAGGAAGAAGTTCAGGTCCTTGGCCGAGAAGGAGGCGTCGGGGCTCAGCCTGTAAGTCAGCGTCTTCTGGCTGCGCATCTGCCGGCTGGACAGAAAGAGGTCCTGGAGGTACTGGCACCACTCCTCGGCATCAGGGCTGTAGACGATGAGGATGTCGCATCTTCCAACGGCCCCTGAGCGAGAACGAGGCAGAGAAGCATGGTGACACACCTGCTCTTTCTAGGGCTCTCACAACCTGCGCGATAAAGCATCCAGACCAGGGTCCTGGCCCCGCCATCTTTCCCCGTCTGCCCCTAGCGGAGCTGTCAAACCTCTCCCCCTACTTCCAGGCTGTGTCCCAGCCCTACCTGTCTCCCTGTCTCTGCCCTGAGACGCCATGCCATTTCAGAACTTTACATAAGCTGTCGCTTCTGCTGGCACGCTTTTCCACCCACAGCTGATGCGGAATAAGATGATGATGACGGCAATGGCGATGATGAGGACAGCAAGAACAAGCACTTTATATAGAGCTTACTATGTTCCAGATGCTCTTCCAAGCACATTGCCTAGTAAACTCCTTTAATCATCTCAGCAACCTTATAAGGTAGAGAATACCAGCAGCCCTGTTTTAAAGATGAGAAAACAGAGGCGTGGCAGCTTACGTATTTTACCTGTGATGACAGAGTCAGAACTTGAACTCAGACAGTTTGGCCCGAGAAACTGGCTCTTTCCCAAATACAGTGTGGTTATAAGCACAGGTACGGAATCAGGTGGCCAGAGTTAGCATCTTGGCTCTGTGAATTATTAGCTCTGTCACCTTAGGCAAGTTACTTACATATTCTAAACCTCAGGGGACTCATCCGGAAATGGAAATATAATGGCAATATTTATCAGTGTTTTGTGAAAATTAAATTAGATATTTCATATAAAGTGCAAAGCACAGCACTTGGCATGTGGTAAGCCCGCAATAATTGGTAGCTCGTGTCCTCATCCTCATATTAATAGAAACAACGCATGAATGTAAGCAGCAGCTGTGGGGGATTTAATGCTTTGATCTACATAATACCATGGGTAGGGTGTCCCTCACCATGCCTGGACTGGGACAGAGGCTTTCTTCCCCTCATAAAGCATAAATGCCAGAAATAGAGTCCAAAGCCTCAGAGAAGCAGTGAGTTAAAAAGAGCTTTAGGGGATCACTTGGCCCAAACTCCTCATTTACGGATAGAAGAAACATTTCATCAGGGAAAGATGAAGGGACTCACTTAAACACACACTCAGCAAACTAGTCAGAAGCCAGGACTGAACCTCAGGGTATCCCCTGGTCCCCTGTCTGGTCCTCCCACCAGTCCACCTGCTGCCTCCCATCAGGGATTCGGTCAAGAATCTTACAAATAATAAAGCTTACCTTCCAGTTATCAAAGTTCAAAGAAGCTTGGCTCTTAACACACCTGTCACTTCCTTTAAGAAGGCCTCCTCTCCCACTAACTCCACAAACTCTTCTCCGTGACTTGGAAGGGGTGAGTGCAGGGGAGTCCCCACAGTCAGCACAATACAACAGGGATCCTTCCTCCCACTCAGAGAAGGAAGCTGCTCAAGTCTGGTGAAGCTTGGGAATCAGGAAAGTTGTGGATTGCCACAATTAAACATCAGCCCTGGGCCACATCTCACTGAGTGCTTCCTGGCAAAAAGGTCAGAGGCAGGACTGGGGCAAGACCTGGGGCTGTAGACTCTGAAAACATCATGGGAGGACTCCCTCTTCCTATGCCAATTTCCTCCATATTCCGAGTAAAAACAATGACATGTAATATGTAGACCCAACACAGTTCTGGTTTCCCCAGGGATAATATTACTAAATTTTTAAAAATAGCAAATAAAGAAAAAGTTTGGAGTTTCTTTTTGGAGTCTCTGCTTTGCTGGAGCCCTAATCCAGTGCTAATATAAAAAATATAAAACCCAACAGGCTCTCAGTAGGAGCACATCGATCAGTCAGGGAGCACTTCTGAAGGGGAGGTGTGCAAATTTTAAAAGAAGTCAGTTTTAGAAGGCAATATGGGCGGGGGGCAGTTAGCAATTCTGACGACACCGTGGACCTTTGTGGCTCTGCAGAAAACTCATTTCTAAGCATGGTCTAGTTCCTCAACTGTGAATAAAACAGTCCATTTTAGGACTGCTTACACTGGCCCCAAAGTTTAAGCAGAATAAAGGCAAATTTTTAATGTACGGAAGGTGGTGTTGCAGCCTTCCATAAAATAAAATCTTTGCTGATCTTTTTTTCCCCCCTGTGTAACACAGTTCTTTGTACTTCAATGGAGAAACCATTTCAGGACAATGGAAGGACTAAGATTGACCAAGCAACACAGCTATGGAGCTCGTGCTGAGAAAAGTAGAGTCAAGGCACCAGAATACGTTTACCTTCCTTCTACCCCTCTTTTCTACATGGTTGGCTTAGCCACAGAGGTGAATGTTCTTCCAAATGTAAAGTGTTAACACATATACGTGTGTGTGAGCTTGGTCCACCAGGAAGGTAAAGTACAAGACTTTATATTGCATTATAATAGGAAGGGTGCGATGTCAGGAATCTGTGCTCAGAATTCAGTTAAAAGTGCAAAAGTAAAAAGCTGTAGCCACCAACACCCCCCACCTATACTGACAAATACGCTAGCAAATATCATGTCAACAATTTTTACAAATGGGCTGGAAGGACAATAAGATCTTGGGGAGGGTGGGCCTTGGTCCCACACATTAGGGATGAAGCCATTGGTGATGTTTTCAATGGATGGTAGAGAAATGAGGAAGAGGGAAGAGTATTTCTGAGAGCATAATAAGTAGTCTTAAGGAAGCAACTCAGATCTTGGAACAATGACTGACTTAGCAGGAAAAGCAAGCAGCAACCTTAGAATGCCCTGACATGTGGCCATGAGCAATGGATGCCACTTTTATGAAGAGACAGTGACCCAAAGCAAAGCAAACCAACGATTTCAAATGACAAGTTCCGGGGTCACGGAGGAAGTGAGTATTCATTTCACTCCGGCTCCTGTCTCAACATGACCTGTTCCTTTGTTAACAGCACAGCGCGGTATCTGCTGGGCGTGAAAGACCTCTGGTCACCAGAGGGAGCGCAGATATTACCAATGAGGGAAACTGGGTGTGGAATATATGAGAACTCTAACATCTTCAGTTTTTCAATAAATCTAAAACTTCCAAAATAAAAACTTTAAAATACAATTTAAATTAAAAAAACACTTAAGGGGTTAGCCTCTTCTGTATGGAAAACATCGAAAAAGTCTCATTCCTGGGGTTCTGGTGGTAGATTTGACCCCCTCTCCCAACTCTTTTGAGCAAAACTACCTGAAAACAAAGCGGTTAGTGCCTCAGACTCATTAATATTACAATCTACTTGGTCACCCGCTTGTGGCGTGACTTGAAACCAGTATACTAAGTCTAAGCAAATTTTGCCTCGGTGTAAATGAGGACAAGGAAATCTATCATCTTCTTGAATTTTGCTCTGCTGCTGAAACTGAAAGCTGGGGAAATTCTAAAAAAAGTTCCAAAGTGGAAGTTAAAGTTCCTCCATGATAGGCTAAATAACAACAAACGACCACTTTGTCAGCAACCCTCTCTTGTACAGGGAAACTCCTTTTGTCAAGGATAAATCCCTGCCTATAACATAGGCCATTTCCTCACATGTGCCAAATCAATTCTCCCAGTTTGTTTATTAAGAAAAATGAAATCTCTGACCTCACTGATATGTGGAATTTAAAACACAAAACAGAGGATCATAGGGGAAGAGAGGAAGAAATAAAACAAGATGAAACCAGAGAGGGAGACTGTTAATCATAGGAAACAAACTGAGGGTTGCTGGAGGGGAGGGGGATGGGGGAATGGGATAACTGGGTGATGGGCATTAAGGAGGGCATGTGATATAATGAGCATGGGGTGTTATATAAGACTGAAAAAATCACAGACCTATACCTCTGAAACCAATAATACATTATATGTTAATTAATTGAATGTAAATTTTAAAAATGTTTAAAAAAAAAGAAGAAAAGAAAAATGAAATCCATGCGGGCACCTGGGTGGCTCAGTCCTTTAAGCATCTGCCTTCCACTCAGGTCATGATTCCAGGGTCCTGAGATTGAGCTCCCTCCCAACTCAGCAGGGAGTCTGCTTCTCCCTGTCCCTCTGCCCCTCCCCCTGGCTCATGCTATCTCTCCGTTTTCTCTCTCAAATAAATAAATAAATAAAATCTTTAAAAAAAAAAAAAGAGAGAGAGAGAGAGAAATGAAATCCATGAACCAAGAGGTGTCCATAAATCCTAAACAGAAATGAGGATGGGCCTTTGTCCTTGTAGAGCTTTAAGAACAGGTTGGGCTATAGGAGAAAGCCATGTGGGTAACCGTGGGGGCGGGGGGCTGGGGCTCATGGCAAGAGGGAGTGACAGCGGTGGTTAAGAAAGACAGTGACTGAAAAGAGCTTCCTTAGAAAGATTCAGAATCCACCTGAGAAAAGAACAGGGAGGAAGTGGCAGGCAGCTTTTCAAACTACCCAGCACAGACCATTTCTTTAGTCTGTAAGTGACTCCAGCTCCCCATTCATCTGTCCTGAGCTCCCTACTGAAGAGGGATGTGGGCTAGGGAAGGTGACCAGGATAGGGAGGGGTCTGGTAATGACTCACATAAGGAGCTTCCAGACTCTGAAGTGTTCAAGTTTAGAGACTTGACAGGAGAACCGAGGGAACTCAAGAATCAGATGGGAGTTATGATCACAAAAAATTAAATGTACCTTCAAACCCTATTATTCTCTAAGTCTAGGGATGGTAGAAAAATCTGGAAGTAAGAGAAAGCTTGGAGAAAAAGGGCAAGAAAAAGTATGCAAGCTTTCTTCAAAGATCTGAAGGCTGACCCATGGAGGAAAGGATTCTGGTCTTCACCCAGCCACAGACTCAATCACTTGGAGAAGTCGCTTATGGCTTCTTTGTCTCCTCTCTCTCATGTGTAAATGCAAAAGATGCCATCAAGAGCCTAGAGAATATTCCAGGGTAGGCTCATTTCATTTCATTTTATCTTGCTTCCCACGCTCTTTCAAAAACAAGGAGCCGAGATTCTCCTTGATTTCAATAAGCAAAGATGTCTTTCAAAAAAGTAAAATCCAAATGTTTACACTTCAGCAGAAGGAAATTTGAAAAGACCACACAATTCAGCCTTAAAAAGGAATGAAGTGCTGACACGTACTACAACTTGGGTGAACCTTGAAAACGCTATGTTATATGAAAGAAAACACAGAAGACCACATACCATATGATCGCATCATATGGAAGTCCAGAGTAGGGAAATCTACAGACACAGACGTAAAATTTAGGGCTGGGCAGAAGGAGGGAATAAGAAGGTGATAGCCAAAGCATACAGTTTCTTTCTCTTTTTAAAAAATTTCTATTTCATAAATGTATACTCTCCTTCACTCATTTCTCAAAATGAGTTTCTTTCTGAGGTGATGAAAATATTCTAAAATGTGATGTTTGCAAAAGGTGCAAAAGGTGATGTTTGCACCTATCTGTGAAGATACTTGGAAAAAAAATTGAATTGTATACTTTTTCTTTGGGGTTTTTTTAAATTTCATACTTTAAATGGCAAAAGTGTATGGTATGTGAATTATATCTGAATAAAACTGTTTAAATAAGGGAAAGGAGGAGGAGGGGGAAGAGGGGAAGAGGGAGGAGGAAGACGAGAACCAGATGATCACATGAATGAATGGCCTAGGTGACTCCACACCCTGTCATATCTTGTCAAGAGGTATTCTCACTGTCACCATGGGTCCTTGCACCTCCAGACCTCAGAGAGCCCCAGGGACCTCAGCGGCCCAACTTCCACTTGTAGGACCTGAAGTGGTGTCTCACCACAGTGCAAGCTGACAGCAGCAGGGTTTGACAGCCCTAACCATTACAGACATGGGCAGAAGCCACTAAAGAGCCCTTAATAGCCCCAGGTTCGGCCACTGAGCTAGAGTCCCCATCTGAACGGGAGCACACTCTTCTAGCCCCTTCCACCATGCCCTCCTGGAGTCATGCACACAGGACACTAGATGAAGGTGGTTTTCTCTAGTCTCCTCTGTCCAAAGTCTCTTCCAGTTTGCTGTTTCTTGCACTTAACAGCCCAGGGCCTGTTCTCAGCCATGGAAAGAGGTGGGAGCTTCACCGACCTCATCTCCTACTTCCCCCCAATCACCCACCTACTCCACCACCTGCTCCCTGTTCCTTAAATACACCATATACACCCATTTACTGTTCCTCTGAATGGAGCAGTGTTCCCCCACATGACCTTTCAGATCTTCGCTCAAATGTCCCTTTCTCCATGAGGCCTAATCTGGTCACCTCCTTTAAAATTATAAACCCAGGGCACATGGGTGGCTCAGTCTGTTAAGCGTCTGCCTTCAGCTCAGGTCATGATCCCAAGGGTCCTGGGATCGAGCCCCACATTGGGCTCCTTGCTCAGCAGGAAGCCTGCTTCCCCCTCTTCCCCTCCCCTCCACTTGTGCTTGCTTGCTCTCTCGCTCTCTCTCTCTCTCTCATAAAAATAAATAAAATCTTTAAAAAATAAAAATAAAAAATAAAATTATAGGGGCGCCTGGGTGGCTCAGTGGGTTAAAGCCTCTGCCTTCGGCTCGGGTCGTGATCTCAGGGTCCTGGGATCGAGCCCCATGTTGGGCTCTCTGCTCAGCGGGGAGCCTGCTTCCCCCTCTCCTTCTGCCTGCCAATCTGCCTACTTGTGATCTCTCTCTCTCTCTCCCTGTGTCAAATAAATAAATAAAATCTTTAAAAAAAATAAAAATAAATAATAAAATAAAATTATAAACCCAACCTCCTCTACCTCCTCTACCCCCTCTATTGTTTTCCCAGTGCACTTATCATATCATGAATTTCCTTATCAAGCATATTGCCTGCCTTCTCCCATATTCCATAAGCTCCATGGGTAAGTGGCTTATGTCTGTTTTGATTGCTGAATATATACCTGAAACCTAGAACAGTGCCTAGAAATGGTAGGCATGCAATAAACATTTGTTGAATGAATGAATTTCTTCTACATAACTCTGCTTCAGCTTTTGAATGGAACGTGTGGACTATGACCCTACTGTTACCACAATACAGCTTCTTCTAACCTCCAGAGCCCCACTTGAGAGCCACAAGGCTAAAGCTAGCTACTTTCCCACTCCCTTTAAAGAATGAGCCTGTATTGCCAAATCTAATAGGACTCTTATTGCTGACCTTCTCCAGCCCCCACCCCGCATCCCTCACCCCCAACAACCCCCCAAACCCCAACACCCACTCACCCCCACCCTGCCCCAGCTTCCAAAGCACCATTAGGAGGCTAGACCTCAGGGGATATGGGGACAGCTGGCTCTTCATTCTAGCATCTGCCCACATCCTTCAAGAACAGTATCTTCTTCTGGCTGACTAGATTTTAGTTTTCAAGAGGCTTACATCCTGTTTATACATGTTATCTCTACTAAAACATCATAAAATGGGTGAGGAAAATACAAGTAAACCCACTTGCAAATACAGTAACTCTAATCTTCTCATCTAGCAATTCCCTGTTTACTTATCGCTTTCTTGCACAAGACTGTAAACTAACTCCCTGCGAGCAGAGACTGGGCTGTCCTGGTCACCACTGAGAACACATGGACGTGCACGATAACTACCCTAAGGCATAGTAAGTGGTCCTTAGTTGTCCCTGTTATCATCATTATTACGTGGTTTGTCCTGGATCTCAGAGAGTGAGTAACTTTGGCAAGCGTACACACCCATGAACCAGAAAAGAACCCAAGACGAATCAAAAAAGACTCCTGGCACGTTTTGATGGGTAGATTACCCAGTGGACTTCACTTTTTCCCACTCCCCAAAATTCTGCAAAAGGCATTAAAAAAAAAAAAACACTAAAGCTAACGGAACGGTGTTCCTAGATTTATTTCTATCGAAGTTCTAGATGAAAAGCAAAGCCTAGGAAGGGTAGAGGAAGGGGGCTTGGGAAGGTGGCCCAAGGGCCTCCCTCCTGGGACTGCCTGAGCGCCCCCTATTGGTCCAATGGGGCCCTAAGAGAAGCATTTCCCAGAAGTGGACAAGTCGGCTCTCCGCCTTGTTTCCACTGGACCCCAGTTCACAGAGTTGGAAGAACAAGGGAAACGACTCTCATAAGCAACTAGAGCCAGTCAGAGAGAGGAAAGGAGGCTTAGAAGACGGGGGACAAGGGAGGTGCAGGCGGGGGCAGAGGAGAATCGCGCGACAGGCTGGAAAGGGGGACGTGGGAACGCTGGGGCGGGAGGTTTGCTCCGGGGAAGCGGGAAAGAGGGAAAGAGCAGAAAGCGCACAGATCCCGCGCCCAGGAAGCAGAGCCCGGAGCGGCCCCGCGGCGGTGGGCGAGAGGGCGCGCCAGCGGGGAGGCTCGGGAAGGGGTCCGGGCCCGCCTACGCACCTGAGGTTGCCATGGCGCGGGGCGCAGCTCACCTGCCCCGCTCGCTGCGTGCGCTGGGCCGGGCCCGGGGGCGTCCCGGGGCGCGGGGCGGCAGCGGCGCCGGACTCCGCGCAGCACCAGCCGCGGCTCTGGCGCTTCCTCCCGACCCGCTGCGAGGACGGGCCGCGGGGGCGTGTTCACAGGACCCGCCCCGCCTGCGGGACACGGCCCGCGGCACCTGCACCCGCGGCCGTTGGGGAGGGGAAGTGAGAACCCCCACCCCACCCGGGCCGAGCCGCCGGCCAGCTCCCCTCACGGCCCCCGCCGCTCTGTCGCCGGGAGGCAGGGGGCTTCGCGCCATGTGCGCCCCACTCCCGGCGAAAACGGCCTGGCCGGCCGCCAAAGGGCAGTCCTAGGCGGAGGGGAATAGGGTGGGGGGAGCGAGGGAGAAGGTGGAGCTGCCCGACCTCCGTGACCTGGGGCGGGAGTGTATCTGAGCACAGCTGGCCGAGCAGTCTCCCCATCCCCTGGGGCTTTCTCCCTGAGCCGCCACCGGGGCAGGAAAGGGGAGGGGGTAGGAAGGGGAAGAAGCACCTTCCCTGGCACCTGGCCCTGGGTGCTTGGCGTTGCCCTTGATTAACCTCCAGTGACTTTTCTGTAATTCCTTGGACCTGGTCTCCTGATGGCACGAAGGATAATCTCCTGTGATTAAATGCATGATACAGTTATTGCCTTTTAGGCCTTTGAGGTGGCACCTATCATGTCTTCATGTTTGAGCTGAAGAATCAAGCCATTGCCTTGCTCCCTTGCTCAGATGCTCACAGGGAATAAATGCTCCCTGAGGTTCCAGCAGGCCTGAGTCCGGAGCTAGAGCTCTCCACGGACCCTTGTACCCACCTGCCTGCTTTTTTGCTCTCCTGCCTCTGCGTGCTCCTATAATTGATCTGAACAGCCCTGGGCCCTTGGAGTCCTCAAAAATGCAGGGTCCAGAAGATGGATCCGGAGAGCAGAGATGAGGGAAAGACAGGGTTCAGGCAGAGGTGGAAATAAATGAAGTGGATTTAGGAATGGAAATATCAGGGCTCAGGCCTATAATTATAATTTTCTACAGCTGCCATAAATCACACAAACTTAGTGTCTTAAAATAACACGAATTTATTCTCTTACTGTTCTGGATTTCAGAAGTCCAACAGGAGACACACTGGGCTAAAATCAAGGTGTCAGCAGGACTGGGTTCCTTTCTAGAGGTTCTAGAAGGAATGCATTTCCTTGCCTTTTTCAGCTTCTAGAGACTACCCACATTCCTTGGTTTATACCCCCCTTCCAACATCCTAAAGCCAGCCACATAAGATCTCTTTGACCCAGCCTAGGATATCACATCTCTCACATCTCTCTCTCTTTTATTTCCTCCCTCTTCTGCTTTAAGGACGGTGATCCCACCTGGATAATACAGGAAAGTCTCCCTTTTTAAAGGGAGACCAACAACCCTAATACCATCTACAACCTTAATCTCCTTTGCCATGTAACATAACATATTCATAGGTAATAGGGGTAAGGACGTGGACATCTTTGATGAACCATTACTCAGCCTACTACAGGCCTGGAATTCTGAAAGAGGAGATGAGCTCGATCCTGCTATACCTCACACCTATTTTCCATGTTCAGGCCCTCTCTGGCCTCCAGATCAGGTTAGCTACATCTCTCTCCCACTCCCCCACTCTGTCCCCCCCCCGCACCCCTGCCCCCCACCATGAGGCACTATCGCGGCCCTGTACTATTTTTTAGTAGAAATTATATAGCTATGTTTCTGCAATTACTTATGTGAATTTGTGTCTTCTCCATTCAATTATAAGCCCCTCAGAGGCAGGATCCAGGCTTCTCTTTTTCACCATGGAACCTCTAGCAATTGGAGCCAACGCTGGCATAGAGAATATTAATATACTCAGAAAGTATTTGGATGAGGGGTGCCTGGGTGGCTCAGTGGGTTAAGCCTCTGCCTTCGGCTCAGGTCATGATCTCGGGGTCCTGGGATTGAGCCCCACATTGGGCTCTCTGCGCAGCAGGGAGCCTGCTTCCCTTCTCTCTCTGCCTGCCTCTCTGCCTACTTGTGATCTCTCTCTCTCTCTCTGTCAAATAAATAAATAAAATCTTAAAAAAAAAAAAAAGACTTTATAAAAAAAGAAAGAAAGTATTTGGATGAGTGAATTAATGAATATGGCCTGAAGGATAGGGAATTTTCAGGCACCAAAAATCATTGAACTTGAAGGAGGGGAATATGAGATGTCGAAAATAGGCTGTCCATAATAAAAGCCATCAAGAGTAAGGAAAATGGTGAACTGAAGTTTGAAAATGTTGAGTTTGAGGTACCTGTGGGGTGTCTTAGGACCTCTATCCTTGCGGGAGAGATGAGGGCCTAGGACTGACCAGGACTGTCACCCTTGGGGTTGAAGCTACATGAGTGGATGGGGGAGAGGGGATAAAGAGCAAGAGCCTGGCCTCAAGGGCAGAGTCTGGGGGAAGGACCATGCTCAGGGGCCACAGAGACTGGAGTAACCGGAGAGGCAAGATAAGAGGCAGACCAGGATAAGCAGGAGGCCAAGGAAGAGGATTTTGAGAAGGTTGTCAATAATATGGATCACTGGGAGGAGTCTGGGAGAATGGGATCTAATACAAAGGACTCTGTAAGTCCTCCGTTTCCTCATGTGCACAATGAAGGCATCCCAGCTCAGAAAATGCTAGGGCTCTGTGGAATACCCTCCTCTTCAGAGAACTTTGCTGGAACACCGTCTACCTCTCCGGCACCTTCCCTCACTCTTCACAAGCCTGGGGCCCTGGCCAGTCTGTATTTCTCTTCAGAGTCATTTCTACGAGGCCGTACTCATCTGTTTGAGGTCATTTCCCCTGCCACCCTTCCTATCCAAATGCATGGTCCTCCTTCCAGCTCTGGATGTTAGGGAGTGAAGGCCCTTTCCTGCCTCCTAACCAAGAGAATCTGGACGACTTTGAACTTAAGGAATATTTCTATACTTCTTACAACTCTTAGAGGGCATCCGTCGGTTGTGGGTAGGGTCTCTGGTGCTGGGTCAGTAGTCCAGATTCTGAACACTCCCACTGTTCCACAGCACAGACCTCTGGGATTTGGCTGGGAAGGGCCTCAGAAGCCCACATTCACTTGGTAAGATGTCAGCCAGCCCCTGATACTGGCAATTCCACCCAGTTTCATTATACAGCGGGGCAGCGGGGGGGGGGGGGGGGGGGGGGTTTGAATTGGCAGAAGTGGTGTCTGTTTTTACATCTCCATTTGGCAGTTTTTGCAGAAGGTGGAAGGCAGGGCGACTGTCCCTCCGAAAATCCCTGCTCTGGCCCATGGGCATTGGCTCTAGGGGCAAGCTCTGCGGTCAGTCTCTCCAGCACCAGATGGCCTGCAGGTGGGTTCCGGGCAGAATGGAGAACCTGAACGTGACTGCCGCCCTACCCTCTTGCTGGCTTGGTAAACAGGAAAGGCCAGAAAGATGAATATAGGTCATCTAAAGAACAGAGGAATGAGGAGTAGGGAAGAAATCCCTGTTTCTTACATCTTCAAGATGTTCTTTCATAATCTCTCAGCCCTAAGAACCAGACAGAGCCTTTTTTCTTGGTTGTCAAGACCTCACTTATCAGGACAAGGGTGGAGATAGAGGAGTATGCTGTAGCGGGATACTCTTAATTCATCTTAATTCTCTTAACTATCCTATGAGGATGATGCAAATAGTACACACATTTTATAGATAAGAAAGTTAAATACCTTTACCCAAAGGCATACAGCTAGTACATTGCAGAGAGCCGAGTTCTGAATGCCAACAGCCTGGCTCTGGGGTCCGCACTTTCGCCCACAAGGTGATGTGGTGAAGGCTTGAAGCCGGGCCTGCTGTGATCTGAAGAGCCACACAAGTCACTGGCCGGTACTGGCCTCACCTCCCACTGCAGGTGGGCAGGCAACAGCTCTGTCACCTGCGAGGTCCCCCTGCTCTGCCGGGAGTGCCTTATGCTCCTGAACCACGAGCATCAGGAAAGGGTGCCAGCAGGCCCCACGTCCCCGCGCACCTCCCTGTGTGTGTCCCATCAGATCTTCAGCCTCTCAGCGGCAGGCTATGTCTCTTCCTCCACTGCGTCCCCAGTCCCTGGCACAGGCTCCAACACACAGCAGGTGTTCAGCAAGCGTTGTTTGCTTTTAAATCATCGAAACCAACCTGCTCGTTTTATAGGTGAAGACGAATCACACAGGTCAAGTGACCTGCCCAAGGCCCTACAACCTTCATCTGAGGCACTCGTTCCTTGCTTTGCTCAAGAGTTCAGAGAGACTCTGCACATTCGTACACACAGGGTGGAATGTGTGAAGACTGAATTATAGAGGACGGGCTGGGAGGCCATCACAGGTAGAGGCAGGGAGAAAGAGTTCCAGGGTACCAAGGACCTGGTTTAGCCTTGTCAGCACCCTAGAGTTATAAAATCTGCTTTCCTTTCTACCTGCTCAAGACAGTTTCAGCCCAACCCAGTGGACACAATGCAGACTACCTGGGGATATTTCCAGCTTTTTAGGAACAGGTAGCTTTGCAGACAGAATCTAGAAGCCTACCCTCTTGCAAGAGGGACGCCTCCTTCCCTAGTCACCAAAATGGCCACTCCGTATGCCATAACTCAAGGACCCCTCATTGGGCCCCTTTTTAGCAATGGCCCTGAATCTCAAGTTCTTAGGAACAAAATGTTCTTGGGAATCTGCTATGTGGCTAATTCTGATCAGAGCGTTGTCATTTACTCAGCTTTCATGAATCTTTAGCTCAAACCAGTGAGGCAGCCATATTATTGTCAGCCCATTTTCCAGGTGAAGAAACTGAGGCTCCAATAAGGTAATTCGCCTGACCCATGGTCACTTGGTTAATAAGTGTCAAGACTAGATTTTGAATTCAAATCCATTGGTTATACAAAAGCTGCCTCCCTTGCCATGTGTTATGATCCGAAGGCCATGCCAGCCATTCTGTGCTAGTTCCATGACCCCCAACCCAAAATTAACCTTAGTAACAAGAAAAAGGAGTGTTGCAAAGACCGCTGGTTGCCCACCCAGTATCCATTCTCCCCATGTTTCTTAGTAACAGAATCCCAATTCCATTTGGAGCCTCAGGATTCCATTCCCTAGCCTCTCTTGGAGCCTAGAGGAATCCAGTTGTAAATGGAAGCCATTGACTATCCAGAAAAGTTCTTTAGAAGCTGCTTAACCCTTTCACCCTTTCTTTTTAAGTTTTCCCTTTTGCCTTTCTCCCCTTCTTTTAGTTTCTGCCAGGAAAGTGAACGGGATGACTGGAGATCCAACAGCCCTCTTAGATTCCGAGGTGATTGTGTGAACAGAAGTCACACACTAAGGACAGTGGAACAGAAAGATGAGCAGAGTCTGGTTCCGTACTGACCATGGAGCACCCAAACAAGCCCCAGGTGTCCCTCCCTCCCACCCCCAGAACTCTTTTACATGAAAGAGAAACACATACAACTCTGTCTTAGCTGAGACATGGATATTTACATGTCCTACCACGTGTAGCCAAACCTAATTCTTGACCAATATGTGAATGGGAGCTTGCGGTTACTGAGCCCTGACTATAATCCACAAATTTCCTAATGCTCTTGCAATTTATCCTCACAATAATTCTGCATCCCACATATTATCTCCACTTTGCAGATGAAGAAACAGATTCAGAGATGTTGAATCCTTTTTCCAGAATCATTCAGCAGGTAGCAGAACTGGAGCTCAAACCCAGCTCAGTCTGAGTTCAAGTTCCATGGTCTTTCCATACATAGCACCGTGACATACTGGATCCTTGCAGGAAGTTCTTTAAAAGTACCTCCTGAGAACACACGGGTGCTTTCAAGGTGGGGAGGGGTCGCCCTTGAACCCTCAGCACTGCAAGCCACGTGCAGATGGTGCTTCATCTGTGCATGAAAGCATATCTTACACATTTTCTACTTCCGCCTTCTGAGGTGCTGAAGCAGAAAGTCTAGGCAGCTGTGATAAAAAAAATTTAGGACTTGGCCTTACAGACTCTGAGTATTACAGTTGGGAAAGACCCTGAAAGGTCATTATTGGACACATGTGTAAACTAAAACCAAGACAGGCAAAGTGATCTTTCTAACATTATCTATTGAGTTGGAGGTGATACCAGGACTAGAATTCTGGTCTTAATTCCTAATCTGGTGGGGTTTTGGTTTCTTGGGTATCTTTGAAGCTATATCTGACCACTTGTGTTTTTAACTACCAGTTAAAAAAAAAGAAAATGTAGAAATTCTTTCCATGATCTGATGCTTTAACTTTGTAGTTCTTGCCCATAAATCTACCATAAATTCCTAAAAGGTTAAAATCAATCTTGAATGCCTAGGATAAACCCAATTTGATCACGATATATCATCCTTCTTACATGTTGCCAACTTACTAGTATCTTGTTAAGGATTTTTGCATCTGTGTTAAAGATGGGTATTGGTCTATAATTTTCTTTTTTGTAATATCTTTTGTTAATTTTTGGTATCAGGGTTAATCTGGCCTCATAAAACACATTTGGGAGTATTCACTTTTTTATTTTCTAGTAAAGAAAAATTGCTATTATTTCTTTCTTAAGTGTTTGATAAAATTAACAATTAAAACTATCCAGGCCTAAATTGTTCTTTGTGAGAAGGTTTTGCCATATCAGTTTCCTCAGTAGACATAGGGCTATTTAAATTTTGCACTTTATCTGTGCCAGTATTGTTAAGGTGTACTTTTCAAGTAATTTGTCCGCTTAATCTAAGTTTTAAAATTTTACTGATATGAAGTAATTTATAAAATTTCTTTATTATTCTTTTAAACTCTGGAGGATATGGAATGATAGTCCCTCTTTTATTCCCGATACTATAAATTTGTGACTTTTCTCTCTCTCTTTCTTTCTCAATCTAGATAGATGTTTATTAAATTTCATTGATTTTTCCAAAGAACCAGCTTTTGGTTAATTTTTCTCTTGTTTGTTTTTTTACTTTGTTGCTTTGTGGTCATTATTATTTCCTTCCTTCTACTTACTTTGGATTCACTTTGCTCTTATCTAGCTTCCTAAGGTAGAAACTTTGGTGATTAATTTTATTCCTTTTATCTTTTATAATATAAAAATGTAAAGCTATAAATTTCCCCCAATTCAGTGCTTTAGTTGCATCTCCCAAGTTTTGATATGTTGTATTTTCATTACATTCAAAATATTTTCTAATGTTCCCTGTGGTTTCTTGTTTGAGCTATGGATTATTTAAAAGTGAGTCAATCTGGGGCGCCTGGGTGGCTCAGTGGGTTAAAGCCTCTGCCTTCGGCTCAGGTCATGATCTCAGGGTCCTGGGATCGAGCCCCGCATCAGGCTCTCTGCTCAGCAGGGAGTCTGCTTCCCCCTCTCTCTCTGCCTGCCTCTCTGCCTACTTGTGATCTCTCTCTCTCTGTCAAATAAATAAATAAAATCTTTAAAAAAAAAAAAGTGAGTCAATCTCCAAATATTTGGGTTTTAAAAATATATATATATATGTATATATATATATCTTATTATTACTGATTTCTAATTTAATTCCATTATGGTCAGAAAGCAGACTCTGTATGACTTCAACTTTTTTAATTTATTGAGATTCATTTTATGACCCAGCTTATAATCATCTATCTTGATGAGTGTACAAGATGCATTTGAAAAGAATATGTATTCTGCAGTTGTTGGGTATATTGTCAATGAAATCAAGATCAACACTGATAGTGTTATTCTGATCTTCTATGTCTTTTATTAATTTTTGTTTAGTTCTATCAATTGCAGAGAGACATATTTTCAAATGTCCAACTGTGGCTGGGAAATTTTTTTCTAATTATTCTCTTAATTCTGTCAATTTTTCTTTCATGTTCCGGAACCTCCATTTTAAGGCATTATTGGGCACATACACATTTAGACTGTTACATCTTTCTGATGAATTAAGCTTTTTATCTCTAGTAATACTCTTTACTTTTTTTAAAGATTTTATTTATTTATTTGAGACAGAGAGAGAGCATGAGCAGGGGGAGGGGCAGAGGGAGAGGGAGAAGCAGACTCCCTGCTGAGCAGGGAGCCTGACAGGGATCTCAATCCCAGGATCCCAGGATTATGACCTGAGCCAAAGGCAGACGCCCAACAAACTGAGCCACCAACACGCCCCTAAATACCTTTTTTTTTAAAAGTAGGCTCCATGGGGCACCTGGGTGGCTCAGTTGGTTAAGCGACTGCCTCCAGCTCAGGTCGTGATACTGGAGTCCCAGGATCGAGTCCCACATCGGGCTCCCAGCTCCATGGGGAGTCTCCTTCTCCCTCTGACCTTCTCCCCTCTCATTCTCTCTCTCTCAAATAAATAGATAAAATCTTAAAAAAAATAAAATAAAATAAAGTAGGCTCCATGCCCAGTGGCGAGCCCAATGTGGGGCCTGAACTCTGGAAACTGAGATCAAGACCTGAGCTAAGATCAAGAGTCAGTCACTTAATGGACTGAGCCACCCAGGCGCCCCAATACTCGGTAAAAATTTTTATCTATTTATGGTAATCCTCTCTGCTTGACATCTACTTTATCTGGATATTAATAAAGCCCTCTTATCATTCTGTGCTTACTGTTTACATAGCATAATTTTCCATCCCTTTACCTTCAACCTACCCACATCTTGATACTTCACTTATATCTCCAAGGTAACCCGCCCATAATTAAATTTTTCTTTTCTTTTTTTTATCAATTCTGGCCATCTCTGCCTTTTCATTGGAGTCTGCCCTGCACAGTTATAGTTCAAGAGTTAGCAGAGCTTTGGGCAGAGTGTGGAGCTCCCCTCTCTTTCCTTTCTGAGATAACCCCCCACCCCTCACTTCCCAGCTGCTGTATCCTTTGATTCTTCAAGACAGTTGGACTGTGTATGATCTATCTGAATTTGAGCTGCCTCGCAGGGCAAAAGTGGGGCCTGCGCTCTGGTAAAAAGATATAAAACTGAGAAACTCAGAACTGTTCCCATCTAAACGTTGACTCTCCTCCAGTGTCTGCCTGCTTCTTGTTCTCTCATGAGAACTTGTACTTGTTGTTGTACTTGAACTAGGTATTTGTTGTTGTTTCTATTTGTTATGTCACCTGTGGGAAGATTGGTCCCATAGGAGCTGCTCCTCTATCGTTGGAAACTAAATCCACTACATTTCGAGCCTGATAAAAAGCTAGAATAGCTAGACAGTTGCTTGAAGTGTCACTCTGTGAGGAATGCTGAAACATCACAGAGATAAATCAGAAATATGGTGCCAATTAGCTCAATTTTCCATGGTTACTTCTTATATAATAAAATAAAAATTGTTTCCTTTGTTGCTTAGGTGAACATAGTCCTCAAGTGGATGTTTAAGAAATGAAAAAAGTCCATTGGTCTAGACATGTGTCTAGGTCAATGCATATATACATATATGTATTCATTTTTTTTAACTTGCATAATACCCCATAGCACCATACTATATCCACTCTCCTCTACTGATGGGGGTTCACATTAAGTTCTTTTTCTTCAGGTACATCTTTTTGCCCCTACAAAGTCATGCTACAATAAATTTTCTTGACTCTATTTCTTTATGTACTGGTATTATTTTTTTTCTGTAGAATATATTATACAAAGTGGTATTTCTGGATTAAGGACTATGCGCATTTTTAATACATATTATTATAACATTTTCCAGAGATGTTGTAGAAATTCACATTCCATACTCACATGGGTAGTCTCACCAACTTTTTTTTTTTTGCTAATGTGTTGGAGCAAAATGCTATACTTTTATTGTGCTAATTTGCATTTCCTTGAATACCAGTGAGGTTAAGAATCTTTTCATATCACTGATGATTTACACCTTTTTTCTGGAAGTCCCTGTTAATATGCTTTGTCAAGTTTTGATTGTCTTTTTTTTTTTTTTGGTTTGTAGGAGTTAAGATACATTAGCAACATTCATCCTTTGTCATGTATATTTTAAGTATTTAGTCTTTTGACTTTGTTTATAATTTCTTTTGCTATACAAAAACATGTTCATTTTTTTTTTTAAAGATTTTATTTATTTATTTATTTGTCAGAGAGACAGAGAGAGCACAAGCAGGCAGAGTGGCAGGCAGAGGCAGAGGGAGAAGCAGGCTTCCTGGCGAACAAGGAGCCTGATGTGGGACTCGATCCCAGGACACTGGGATCATGACCTGAGCCGAAGGCAGCCGCTTAACCAACTGAGCCACCCAGGCGTCCCAAACATGTTCATTTTTAAGAGATGACGTATGACGGGGCGCCTGGGTAGCTCAGTAGGTTAAGCATCCGACCGACTCTTGATTTCTGCTCAGGTCACAATCTCAGGGTTGTAAGTTTGAGCCCTGCATGGGCCTCTGGGCTGAGTGTGGAGCCAGCTTAAGATTCTCTCCTCTCCTCTTCCTCTTAGGTGGTGACCCTTAGGGTTTCTAAGTTTTGTCTTCTGCATCAGAAATTCTTCTTTACTTTATAATTTTAAAAATAATTCCTTT
Organism: Potos flavus; assembly: GCA_028534135.1. NCBI lineage: Eukaryota > Metazoa > Chordata > Mammalia > Carnivora > Procyonidae > Potos > Potos flavus. Next base: position 27,559,630 of record CM052894.1, on the reverse strand, counting down.
TATTTGTATCTAATATTCTTATTTTTCACATTTAGACTTTTAGTCCATCTGGAGTTTATTTTTACATATGATGTGGGGTAGAAGTATCATCGTATTTTCCTCCAGATGGATAGTCAGTTCTGCCAACACCATATATTAAGTAAGCCATCTTCCTCCCTCTAAATGAAATGTTATCTTTATTTATATTAAGTCCTTGTTTGAATTTGTTTCTGGACTCTTCATTATTATTATTCTACTTGTATCATTTATTCCTATGCATATAGTTTTATCATAATAGCATTACAGTAAGTTTTATTATCTGGTATACAAGGCAGAAATTGTGTTTAGCTAGTAACGTGGATAGCAAATAATAGAAGTTTAAACAAGAAATAAGTTTATTTCTATCTCATAAAAGAAGTCTGGTATAATAAGGTCAGGGTTCACATAGTAGCACCACGCTCATCAAGAACCCAGACTTCTGGGGCGCCTGGGTGGCTCAGTGGGTTAAGGCCTCTGCCTTCGGCTCAGGTCATGATCTCGGAGTCCTGGGATCGAGCCCCGCATCGGGCTCTCTGCTCATCGGGGAGCCTGCTTTCCCCTCTCTCTCTGCCTGCCTCTCTGCCTGCTTGTGATCTCTCTCTCTCTCTCTGTGTCAAATAAATAAATCTTAAAAAAAAAAAAAAAAAATTTTTTTTAAAAGAAAAAAAAAAAGAACCCAGACTTCTGGGGCGCCTGAGTGGCTCAGTCGGTTAAAGCCTCTGCCTTCGGCTCAGGTCATGATCTCAGGATCCTGGGATCGAGCCCCGCATCAGGCTCTCTGCTCAGCAGGGAGCATGCTTCTCCCTCTCTCTATGCTTGCCTCTCTGCCTACTCATGATCTCTCTCTGTCAAATAAACAAATAAAATCTCAAAAAAATTAAAATAATTTAAAAAAAGAAAAGAATTAAAAAAAAAAAAAAAAGAACCCAGACTTCTATTACTGTGCTCAGCCATTCTCAGCAGTGGCCTTCAACCTCAGGATCTCCTTGTGCCCCAGGACAACTGCTGAAGCGCCAGCCATATATCCCTTTATTCCAGGCAGGAAACAGAGTGGGGAGAAGCCAGAAGGGTACATGCCAGCTGTCTGATTTCATTTTTAGGGGCTTTTCTGGAAGTCACAACTTAAAAGTTTATTTACACTGGGGCGCCCGGGTGGCTCAGTCGTTAAGCGTCTGCCTTCGGCTCAGGTCATGATCCCGGGACTCAGGTCACATAGCTTGGGGTTATGAGTTTTGCGGGTACATGATATCCTCCTCATCTGACACTTTCTACCCTTCACTGTCGTTAAGGTCCACACCATGACTCACCTAATCCAAAACTCCATTTCTTTTTAGGTTTTCTGCAAGTTCCTACCACCCCTCTTCTTCTGTGACTCCCATTGGCTTAGGGCCACTTCCCTTTCCAAGTCTGGCTAGCTGGCAGAAGTCCCTCAGCTATCAGCCAATCCAATATGACAAAATTATATTTATAATATATAGAAATAATTTATATATTTTAAAATCATATGTACATATTTCCTTTTAAGATTCTTGGTTTTTTATCATTCTAAGAACTTCTCAGTCACTAAAAACCATACATACCCACAATAAAATTTTCTCCTAAAAAAAATAAATAAATAAAATAAAATAAAAATTTCTCCTGAAATTGTAATTCCCCTCCCTTCAAATTGTTCAAGCGCCGGAGGCACTGAGCAGGAAAAGGCCCCTTGTTTCACTGCCTGTGGAACTCAGCAGGCTGTCTGCAGACCTTTCGACAGGGACACTTCCCCTTTGGCGCCTGCACTTCGCCTGGGCTGCAAAGTCAGCCTCCAGCAGCCACCTCTCCAGCCTTCACTTGACCACAGCTTTACTCAACGACTTCTCCTTCCTAGTTCTTGAAACAGTTCACTCTTTTCTGCTTCTTACTGGCTGTCTCTCCACCTGCTTCTTTTCTCCCATGCCCTCCCCCCACCACTCCCTTGATCACCAGGCAGGCCCCGAGGTCAGAAAAGTCTGCCTCATCTGTTCCTTTTTCCTCCCTTCCATTGACACCACCCACACAGACGTCCCTCACTTTCCCCCACATTCTCAGTATTTATTTTTCCAGTTTGTTGTTATTGTTGTGACTTTACCTTTTAACATAAAACTAATACATGCGTAAGAGGAAAGAGTAGATAGGAAAACCACTGTTAAGGTTCTAGGGGGCTTGGGGTGCCTGGGTGGCTCAGTTGGTTGAGCGACTGCCTTCGGCTCGGGTCATGATCCCGGGGTCCTGGGATCGAGCCCCACATCGGGCTCCCTGAGGGACAAGAGGCCTGCTTCTCCCTCTCCCTCTCCCTCTGCCGCTCCCCCTGCTTATGCCCTTCTTCTCGTTCTCTCTCAAATGGATAAATAAAATCATTAAAAAAAAAAAAAAAGATTTTGGGGGGCTTGATCTTCCTGGATATTGACTGTTGGGACTGGCTTAAAGACACAAGAAAAAGACACGAAAATCCCATTCCATCTCTTTCATTGTTCCTGTCTTCCCAGAGAAATAGTTTCTTAGGGGCAAAAATGAAATTTATGAATGTGATGCTGAGTAAGAACCTTTTGAGCTCCATGGAGCGATACAATATTCCCCCATGTCAAATTTATCTGGATAGATTAAAATTCAGGAAACTATAGGCATCCCCCCCAAAAAAAGGTAATGAATATTCACTGCAGAAAAATTTTAAATATAACAAAGTCAAAAGGCAAAGATAAAAACAAGCTGCAATCTCATCGGTCCACAACAGCATTCTAGCAGAAGTGAAAACCTCGGGGAACACAAGGTTGTTTTGCTTGTGTTTTTGTTTTCTAAGTTTGCAGCAAACTTATTTGGCTACACAACCCAACCCAAACTGATGGGACATTTATTTATACCTTCATCCCAATGAGAGTGAATATTCAGGTTCCACTGCAGAAATTTTCGTGGGTTTGATTGTAAGTTGCTGCCTCAGGCATACTGAGGGTTTCCCATAATTAGGCACCTTTGTAAAATCTGAGAAATTCTGAGCAAATTTCAAAACATATCTGACCCTCAAGGGTCCGAACTGTGGACCTGAAGACTTCAAGGAAGTGAGGAGAATAATGATACCACGTGACATCTACGGGCTCCGGGCCCTGCTCAGCCCTCTGTGTATATTAATTAATTAAATCCTTATACATCCCCACAAAGTAGGTACTATTATCTTCATCTCCATTTTACACACAAGGAAAGGGGTGACATTGTACTTCCTGTTTTATCGCTTGCTTTCTGCGCTGGATAATATGTCTTGAACACCTTCCATTTCAGTAACTGTGACTCTCCAGCCTTATCTGTAGTGATTACATTATGTCCTGTTGTGTCACTGTGTTTTCAGCCAGTCCCCTGTTGTGGGCACAGGCTGTGTTCACATCCTTCCTTTTGATGCATTTCTCTCAGAGATCCTTCAGGAGAAGACTGTCAGTCATCCCTCTCAGAACTTTGGTTCTGAGAGGCCAATACATCCCAGTACTTGCTTACTGGCTCCTTAGAAGGAAGCCCGTCCTGCCTCTTGACCATCTCCTTTTATATTTTTTATTTTGTGTTGTTCTAACATAAACGTTCTCATCCTCTGTGTATCTCTACCCAGTTCCCCAGCATTTGAGGTATCCATTTCGCCATTATTGGGGAAGAATCTGAAATGGCGGATATCTCTCCCTTTGTCAGCACTGCGTCTCTTGCTTCCTGCCCTGGACTGACCCACTTCCCTCTCTGTGCGCCCTCGTCTCAGAAGGCTAGCATGTCATCTCTTAGGTCTATAGTCCTACTGCCTGATTGCTAAGGATTTAGTCCAATGGGTCCTTCCCTGACGTCATTTAATCTTGATTTTTTCCCACAGTTGGCACTCAAATTGTCTCGTGGCACCTGTATTGGTTTCCTGTGGCTCCTGGGACAAATGACTACAAACTTAGTGGCCTGAAACAAAAGGAATGTTTTCTTTCACAGGTCAGAGGATCAAGAGTCCAAAATCTAGGTGTGGGCAGAGTGGAAAATCGAGGTTTTGGCAGAGCCACACTCCCTCTGAAGGCCTGGTGGAGAATCCTCCCCTCCCCCTCCAGTGTCTGGCGGCAAGGGTTGCTTGACCACTGCAGTCTTCATCCTAGGCTTCTCCTCTTCCCCCCATGCCTCTCCTCTGCACTTGTCATTGGGTTTAGGGTCCACCCAGATAATTCAGGATGATCTCATCTTGACATCACATCTGCGAAGATCCTTTGTCCACGTTCGGTCACATTCACAGCTTCCAGGGGTCAACACAAGGACATAACTTTTGGGAGGCCACCAATCCACCATAGCACCACTCTTCCCAGTTCTAGGGATTGACTTTTTTCCACTTCACACTTTCCAAGGAGGGTCTCTTACTTTTCCAATTCCCACCCAGGAGAGAGTCCTTATGCCTTGGAGATCTTTCAGTCTCGGAGAGCTCGCAGGGATAAAACAATGGTCATGAGAAAAAGGGCTCCTTTCTTCCGCTGATCCATAAGAGAATCCCAAACCAGTCCTTTCACATGAATTAAATATATCTTCTTTAGCAAATTGAGTATTTTTTTTATTTTATTTATTTTATTATTTTTTTAAATTAAAGCATAATGTATTATTTGCCCCAGGGTACATGTCTGTGGATCCTCAGGTTTACACATTTCACAGCACTTACCATAGCACATACCCTCCTCAACGTCCACAACCCAGCCACCCTATCCCTACCCGCCCC
>CM052894.1:27441484-27554383 GCA_028534135.1 Potos flavus | reverse complement strand
ATTTTCTGTTCCTAGAGGTGCTGTTCATCTTCTCTTCTATTTTCTGCTAAGTTTGTAGTTGTTTAGAGTGGTTTGATAACTATCTAGCTGAACTTCTGGGATCAGACACTATCTCTGCCTCTTACTCCTCCGCCATCTTGCTCCTCCCTCCACAAATTGAGTATTTTTACTTATGCTAAAACGAGGCACAGCTTTCTTTATCTCAAAAACCAAAGGTTAATTTCCAAGGAGGAAGGAATGATTTTTCGAGTGCCTAGAACATAGTAAGTGCTGTTCTATTATGTCATTTAACCCTCATAACAACTGAGTCTTAGAGCCCATTTTCTCTGCTTTAAAGAATAGAAAATTGGGCACCTGGGTGACTCAGTCGTTAAGCATCTGCCTTCAGATCAGGTCATGATCTCAGGGTCCTGGGATCGAGCCCCATGTCAGGCTCCCTGCTCATCAGGAAGCCCACTTTTCCCTCTTCCACTCCCCTGCTCGTGTTCCTTCTCTCGCTGTCTCTCTCTCTCTGTCAAATAATAAATAAATAAAAATCTTTAAAAAAGAAAAGAAAAGAAAAGAAAATTGAGGCTCAGAGAGGTTAAGTAACTGTTAAAAATCAAACAGTACCTAGCAGGACCCAGCTCTGTCAAACCTCACAGCCTTTCAATCTTGCTTCTTTTTTTTTTTTTAAGATTTTATTTATTTATTTGACACACAGAGAGAGAGAGACAGAGAGAGATGGAATGCAAACAGGGGGATTGGGAGAGGGAGAAGCTGGGCTGAGCAGGGAGCCCGATGCAGAGCTCAATCCCAGGACCCCAAGATCGTGACCTGAGCCGAAGGCAGATGCTTAACGACTGAGCCACGCAGGCGCCCCTCGATCTTCCTTCTACACCAAAATGACTTTTGGATTTTTCTAGGTAAGTGCATTACATCAACAATAAATAACTCAGAGGTCACTAATAGAAGCAACAAGACCAGAAGCTTGGTCTCAACAGCCGGTTCATTGCACTTTCCCCCACACCACACTCCCTATTCAGAACAGAGGGCATCATTTGAACTGACAGACACACACACTGAGTTCAGAAATAGCCTGAACATTGGAGTTGGAGTCTGAGTCTATTCCAGCTTGCGGACAGCTGCTTCTGGACCAGTCATTTGGCACCTCTGAAGCTCAGCTCCCTCATCTGTAAAATGGGATGGTAACACCCACCTCTCTGCGCTGTTGTGAGCACGAGAGAATGCGTGCTACCGTACATGTACGAAGGTATTCCCCGGATGGTTGCCATGACAATTGTGTGTGATGCCATCTGATGTTTCTTTAAATTTGGAGCATTTTTTATTATAAAAGAAAAAGTAATTCATGTTTATGGTAAAGAGTATAAAGTGAACACCTCCCCGCTCTAAAAGAACCCAGTCCTAGTTCTTGGAGGTAGCTGTTGCTAACAGTTTTCTTCTGTAAGTTTCCACAAATATTCCATGCGTTCAGAAGTATATATCTATTTGTGACATGAATAGGCTCATACACGTTCACAGCTGCCTTTGTACTAAATCATTGTCCCAGGTGTGTTCTCCAGGAAGCAGACTCCGAGATGGACCTCAGTGGGCAGAATGTTTATGGGGTGGTGCTGGTGGGACTAACATTCGTGGAGGGGAGGGAGGGAGCAGGAGTGGGGAGAAGGAGGGGTCAAGGTCTTAGACAGCCTCAGCCAACCCCACAGAGTTCGGGAGTGACACTCCCGCCACTCCGCTCCCAGTGAGCCAGCCTGGGCAGGCAGCTCTCTGCAGCCGAGGCCATCTCTGACAGGGGTGAGGGCAGAGGGCTGTCTACCGCCAGCACTCCTGGCAGCTGATCGCAACAAGTCCTTCTGCCACTCCAGCGGCACCTGGTGTCCACCTGAGTGACATCGGGATGACTTAGTAAGACAGCAGAACTCTGATGGACTAAGGGTATCCAACCCCCGGCCCTCTTGCCTAGCAGCTGGAGGACCCAAACCCTCTAGACCCAGTGAGCCTGGATGTGCGGGGCTGTGTCAACTTTAAACTAGTTTTATGGGAGTTTTTATTGTCCAGGGACAGTCACCATCACTTTGTCTTCCTCTTCTGACAGCAGAGCTTCTGGTTTCTCTTTGTCTGGGATGTATGGCAAAGGCCTGGGGGAAGAAGGAATTGAGTTTCAACACACATTTCTCGGACAAGTAATGGAAACAGAAAGTCGCTGAGGATTCCCACCCTGTAAAAGACAAGCCTAAGGGGTCATTCACATGGGGGACAACGGCCCTCCCTATCTACTTCCTTTTCAATGTTCTTTTAGTGTTTTCCTTTGTTCAGCACTTGCTGAATCAGCTCCCAAGCCAAGAGTTTGGGGCCATTGCCCCATGGTGCCATCGTCTCACCCCGGCTATGCCCCCAAGGGGGACTGCATGTAACTCAGCATATTCCACGGGGCTCCATACTTTCCCTGCCCTTCCCTCCCTCCTCCTCTCGGAAACTTAGGCAACCACTCATCCGTAGGGAAGCAAAGGTCAGGAAGGGGTAGACCAGGCTCCATCCTGGGCATGGAGACCTGCTTAAAAGTAAGAATATGGCTCACTGGGAGGTGGTGGATGTTAGGGAGCACTATAAATGGCTTTGACTTTACACAGTTCTGTACTTTACAAAGTTCACAATCTGATCCAGCTACTCTACTCCTAAGTATACACCCAAGACAAATGAAAACTTACATGCACATAAAAACCGTACACAAATTTCAGAGCAGCATTATTCATAACAGCCAAAAAAGTGGAAACAACCCAAATGTCCATCAACTGATGAATGAATAAATAAAATGTGTTTTTATCCATATGGTGGATTATTTGGCAATAAAAAAATGAAGTACTGCTATGTGCTACAATATAAATGATCTTTGAAAACACGATGCTAAGTGATGAAAAGCCATCAGATCAAAAATACTCACTACAAATATGACAGAGGATTAATAGAAAGGTCTCACTCTAGCTAGGAAAAGAAAAGAAAAAAAAGAACCCAGTTGGTAAAAGCAAAGGAAATGAAGACAATTGCTCTGAGGGAGCTAATAGTAAATGGACCTGTAACGAAGCTTATAACTGCTAGTCAGCAAAGAAATGCAAATTAAAGCAACAGCATTCCAAACGCTGGCACTACTATTAACTACCTGCATACTTGCCTCAGATTCTGGACCCTCACTTGCTTCAGCAAACAGAACTAGTTTCCCGTTCTTTCATTTACAGAGAGCTAAATTAGTGCTCAAATATAATAACCTCATGATCTACATGGAGTTAAAATTATCTCCCATTTTCTTCTCCTTTTTTCCCCACCTCACATCCTATATGTTCTCCAGAAAAAGAAAGTTATTGAACATGTATACAAACACACTGCCTCTAATCCAAGAATGATAATATTAATAATAATTATTATTTTAAGTAAGCAAGTTATAAATCTAAAAAGCATACATGGGACGCCTGGGTGGCTCAGTTGGTCAAGCGGCTGCCTTCGGCTCAGGTCATGATCCCAGGGTCCTGGGATCGAGTCCCACATCCCCTCCTTGCTCGGCAGGGAGCCTGCTTCTCCCTCTGCCTCTGCCTGCCACTCTGCCGCTTGTGCTCTCTCTCTCTCTCTGACGAATAAATAAATAAAATCTTTAAAAAGCATACATAAATAAACTTGTTAACCTATAAGCTACCAGCCGTTTCATGATTCCTTCAGGCATGGTTTTGCCGGCCCATCTGGTAGCTCTGCTGGGGGACACATGCCCCAACACTCAGAACTTTCCCTGACTCCCAGTCCTTGCCTCGTATTCTTCCTGAGACCCTTGCCATCATCCCCACATGGGATTGCTTCATGAATTCTTTCTCCTCCCTTCAATTTTGTGCTTCCCATAAATTTGCCACTCACAACATGGGCAGGACCTCTCTGAAATGAACCCATCAAGCCTCTGATTTGACTCTTGCCACAAAGTCCCCCTCCCTTTTTAAAACAAAGTATGCATTGTTTTGTTTTTAAAGTGATGTTGTTGGGGCACCTGGGTGGCTCAGTTGGTTAAGCGTCTGCTTTAGGCTCAGGTCATGATTCTGGGGTCCTGAGATCGAGACCCACATTGGGTTCCCTGCTCAGCGGGGAGTCTGCTTCTCCATCTGCCTCTGCTTCTCCCCCCACTTCTGCTTTCTCTTGCTCTCTGTCAAATAAATGAATAAAATCTTTAAAAATAAACAAACAAACATGATGCTGTTAAGTTATCCAAAAAGCAAAAATAATTTAATTATGATCTTTAATGCGAGTGTACTAATACAATCTTCTACCACTCAAAGAAGTGGAAAATGATACAAGACCATCAGGTTGTGCATTCTTTTTGATTCTGTGAATGTGTGCATGGGGGGGGGGGTTAGCATGTGGAAGGTATTACAATAACATTGATAATGGCAAAAAAAAATTGTACTTTCTAAAGGTATAGCAACAGGGAAAGAGTTAAATTATGAGCCTGCCCTCTTGCAAAGACTAATTGGAATAAGGATAGACCACTGACCTTATCCATTTGCTGGCCAGTGGCTGGCCTGGCAAAAAAAAAAAAAAAGATAAACTGAACCCACTAGAGTTTTTCTCTCTTAAATTAAGCAATACCTATTGCCAATTGAGAAGGTATTAGAGCTGGAACATCACCTAGAGCAGTGGTTCTCCAATCTTAACGTTCACGAGGCTCACCTCAAGAGCTTATCAAAATACAGGTTGCCAGGCCTGGCAGAGTTTCTGATTTAGTAGTCTGGGGTTGCCCCAAGAATGTGCATTTCTTTTTTCTTTTTTTAAAGATTTTATTTATTCATCAGAGAGAGAGAGAGAGAGCAAGCAGGGGGAGCAACAGGCAGAGGAAGAAGCAGGCTCCCCACTGAGGAAGGAGCCTAATGCAGGACTTGATCCCAGCACCCTGGGATCATGACCTGAGCTGAAGGCAGACACCACACCAACTGAGCCACCCAGGCGTCCCAGAACATGCATTTCTAACAAGCTCCCAGTTGATTCTGATGCTGCTAGCCCAGGGACCACACTTGGAGAACCACCAATCTCGGTATTACCAAGGTACGGTTGTTTCTAGACTACAGGCATACAGAGATGTGCAGAAGGGGAAAGACAGAGACGCTTACAGAAGGAACTAAAAACCAACTGTGGCTCCTGACTACTTTCCATTTTCCATGAGCCCAGCTATACTTGGGTTCCTGATTTGAGATTCCGCGTGACCTCTCTGTGTCCTTATGCTAAACTCGCCTTTGTTTAACTTAACTTGAGTGAGTCTCTTTGCAACATAAAAAACCCGCCTAGAGCACGGTTGTAAGAATATTATGTCCCTCAGTGGAGACAAAGTGCAGTATCCCAATTCCATCCCAACCCAGCCCCTGTGTAACCGCGGTAATGATTTGGTATGTATACTTCCGCATCTTTCTCTAAGCTCCATATACACATATATGCAAGTGTTTCACTAAGTCTGTTACAAAAATTAAATTGTTTTGAGTTAGCATTCAGATTCTGCTATAGACTGATATATCTGTGGCTTCGACAAGCTGAAGTTTACTTCTCTTTTGCATAACAGTCCCGAGGTGGGTGGTCCAAAACTGGCCAGGTGGTTCTGTGCTCTGAGGTCATCTTAGACTCCCATCTCTTTCCATCTTGCAGCTCCACCATCCTTGGGGGTTACATCAACCACATTTCCCAGGGTGGCTTATATCATGTCTGTATTCCGGTCAACAGGAAGGGGAAAGGGTGGTGGCAGGGAGGTCATGCCTTGCCCTTAAAGAACAGATTTTCAAAGGTGCACAGATCACTTCTAATCATTTCCCCTTGGCCATAATTTAGATCCATGCACACAACTATCTGCAAAAGAAGCTTAGAAATACAGTCTTTAGTGGGTCGGTCATGTTCCTGGTTACAATTGAGAGGTTCTATTACTGAAGGAAAAAGGGGGGATCTTGGGGAACATTGAACAATCAATGGTACTCGGACTATACACTATGCTCTGCAATTTGCTCTTTTCATAATGTCCCTCCAAGTCAATGACGTCAGCCCCGATTTGCTTTAATGGCTGCCAATCTAATGTCTTATTGTATAATTATCATGTATTTAGTTACTCCTTTATTTGTGGGCCTTCAGGTTAAGTCCATTTTTTTGTACACATGAAGCTTCTTCAATAAACATGCTAGTTCACAGATTCTTGCTTCCTAGAGCTTTTGTTTTAATAGGACGAATTTCCCCCAAGGAGTCAAAGGATACGTGTTTTTTATTTTTATATACATTGCCAAATTACTTCCTTAAAAGTCTATAATAATAAGTTACACATTCACCAGCAATGAAGGAAAGTCCCCACTCCCTTATATTATCATTAATGATCTTATTTTTGGCCCCTGTGAATGGGTGAGAAATTCCACTTCGTTGTTACTTAATTTTTTTCGAAGATATATTTATTGGGGCACCTGGGTGGCTGAGTCCGTTAAGTGTCTGCCTTCAGCTCAGGTCATGATCCCAGGGTTTCTGGAATGGAGCCCTGTGTCTGGCCCCCTGCTCAGCTGAGAGTCTGCTTCTCCCTCTCCCTTTGCCCTTCCCCCTGCTCATGCTTTCTCTTGTTCTCTCTCTCAAATAAGTAAATAAAAATAAAATACAAATATTTTTAAGAAAAGATTTATTTATGTATTTGAGAAAGAGAGAGATGGGGGGGGGGCGACAAAGGAAGATGGAGAGAGAAAGTTAAGCAGACTCTGCACTGAGCACAGAGCCCTACATGGGGCCCAATCCCATGACCCTGTGATCACAACCTCAGCTAAAACCAAGAGTCGGGACCCTTAACTGACTGTGCCACCCTGGCGCCCCCATTTTTACTTAAATTTGAATTCCTCTGAGTACAAGTGAGGTTAAGGATATTGTCATATCTTTATTGATGATTTGCATTTTCTTTCGTGTGTATTGCGGGTTCATATCTGTATCTATTAGGATCCCAGCAGGAAACAGAATTCACCCCAGATGGTTCAAATGAAAACACTGTCATGAAGGCACTACTCACAGAGCTGCGGGCAGGGCGAGAAGGGTAAATACAAGATGAAAAGCTACCGAGGCACCCAGAGACGAAACGGCAGGAAGCTGTCGCTGCCTCTGAGGGCTAAAGAGACGAGACAGGGAACTAGTGTTACCCAGTAAGGCCACTGAGTACTGAACCATGGAGGAAAACCTCTCCTCTAGGAGCTGTGGAGATGGAAGCACTTAGCACTTAGCTTCGGCCAGACACATATCCCCAGAAGGGGAAACGTCCCAACTTTTCTCTCCTTCAGCCCTCCAGTCTCCCGCCAGTTCTTTGCATTGGCCAAATCAATAGCCAAGACAGCCAGCAAGGATTCCAAGTGACGCAGTCCACAGGGCAACCTCCCCGGACACAGATGCAGGCAAACAGGGTGGAGAAGAGATCTGCAGAACAAGCAGAGAAAACAGCATAGTATCTTTTACCCTTTTTTCCATGGAGTACGTATCTTTTCCCTACCAACCAGTGAGAACTTGTCAAACACTAGGGATGTTAATCCATTGTCTGTAAAATGTATGCAAATGATTTCCACAGTCCATCACCAGCGATTGACTCTTACCTAGCATTTATTTTTCCATATAAATCATTTTTATGGCTTTGGAGTCTACCTTGCTTAGGATAGTCGCCACCTTCACCTCCGAGGTTTGACGAATCGTCTCCTACATTCTCTTCAAAAGTTTCTTTTTGTAACTTTTGCACCTTTGCTCCCTTTTGAGCTTATTTTTGTAAGGGGCATGAAGTAGAGTCTAGCTTTGTTTTCTTCCAGATGAAGAGCCAATCATGCCAACCATGGTAATCATACTTTCTACACTGAGGTAAAAATCACAATTGTGTCCTATAATATTAGAATATATACTTAGATTTATTTCTGATAATACTCTTTCCCTGCTTTGAGTGGATGGTGTGCTGGGGAGAACAGGATAAAAGCATTTAAAAATCTGCAAGGAAGGTGCGCCTGGGTGGCTCAGTGAGTTAAAGCCTCTGCCTTCAGCTTGGGTCATGATCTCAGGGTCCTGGGATCGAGCCCCGCATCGGGCTCTCTGCTCGGCGGGGAGCCTGCCTCCCTCTCTCTCTCTGCCTGCCTCTCTGCCTACTTGTGATCTCTCTCTCTGTCAAATAAATAAATAAAATCTTTAAAAAAAACAATCCGCAAGGAAGAATCAAGGTCTGAGAAGTGAGAGAATGGCCAAGAAATTCATGGGAAAGGATGCCCGAGTGGCTCAGTCAGTTAAGCGTCTGCCGTTGGCTCAGGTTGTGATCTCCAGGTCCTGGGATCGAGTCCCATGTCGGACTCTTTGCTCAGCGGAGACCCTGCTTCTTCCTCTGCCTGCTGTTTCCCCTGCTGTGCTCTTTCTCTCTCTGACAAATAAATAAATAGAATCTTAAAAAAAAAAAGAAATTCATGGGAATAAAGTTCTTTCGGTAGCCTTGATATATTAGATGCTAAAATTTTCTATAATGCTAATCTAATTTTTTTTTAAAGTATGGTGGTGCCTGGGTGTTTGAGTGCCCAATTGTTGGTTTCAGCTCAGTTCATGATCTCAGGGTTGTGAGATCGAGCCTCACATCAGGCTCCCCATTCAGCACAGAGTCTGCTTAGGACTTTTTCTCCCTCTCCCTCAGCTGCACCCCTCGGGCTCTCTCTCTCTTTCATTCTCTCTCTCTCTAAAATAAATAAATAAATATTTTTTTAAAGTATATTATCCCAAGAACAGATGAATAAATACTAATTAAATTTTAAAACTTACAGTTATATTCTATTACTCTAATATAGTAGCTGTTTTTAGTACTTTATCTTACCTTCCATCCTTAATCTGTATAACCTAAAGGTCAGCCCCTTGATTATCATAAATTCATCAGTTCACTGGGGATCTTTTTGTTTTGCTTTGTTTTTTGCTTCTCCTTAACTCCCTCACCCCTGCACTGCTACCTCATGGTTGCTCCTAGAACATTTTCATGGGCCATTTCTTCTCTGGAGGTCTCCAACCTCCCACCCTTTTGCCCACGTTTCCCTCTCTGACCTTACTACTCATCTCCACCAGCTTCTGCCCATTACTCTCTCTTCCCCCTTCACTTGCCCTACAAAATTAAAATTTTATCTTTCTTTATTGGAAGAGCAATGCTATATTACTCATCTCACTCTAACCCGGGCCAGCCCCAAGCTCTAGATTGCTATGACCATGAGGGTCTAGAAAGTGTGTGGCAAAGCAGAGACAGCTCACTTCCTGAGAATTTCTGCCTCCAGCTTCTTCTTCCTTTTTTTTTTTTTAATCAGCAAAATGGGTTTAATTGCACTTCCAGATCTGCCTCCAGCTTTTTAAAGATTTTATTTATTTATTTGCCAGAGAGAGACACAGCATGAGAGGGAAAACAAGCAGGGAGAGTTGAAGAGGGAGAAGCAGGCTCCCCCATGGAGCAGTGAGCCCAATGCGGGGCTTGATCCCAGGACTCTGGGATCATGACCCAAGCCGAAGGCAGACGCCCAGTGACTGAGCTACCCAGGTGCCCTGCCTCGAGCTTTTTAAAGCAACAACTTTCTCTCCCTCCTCCCTGGGCATAGGTCTCAGAGTTGCGATCACTGCTTATGCACACACCAATTTGCATTCTACTTTCCTTTGATGTTAGTTCATCAAACATATATGCATATCAATTTGACGTTTTGTAAGTCATTTTCTCATCATGAGTCTTATCTTTAAAAACTGTACAATTCCATCATGTAGAAATGATGCAATTGACAATAATTTCTCTAGCTTTGAACACTTAAAACATTTCCACTTTTTTTTTTTGGCTGGGGAAATCGGTTATAAGATACTTTTAAACAATTAAAGCTCTCTTTCTGTCAAATTATTTCCTAATAGTTTAAATTTTTTAGTGTTTTTTAACCCCAAGGTCAAGCGTTGCATGCTGTGCTGACTGAACCAGACAGGCGCCCCCTATCGATTTATTTTCTGAAAGTAAATCCCTGGGAATATGCAAAATAGAGAAAGAGGAGCTTACATTTTTATTGCCCTTGATACATATTGTTATATTTTACACAATTCTACAAATTCTAAGTGCCGCCAGGAATGAATATTTCTCCACAGTCTCATTTCTGTTGGGATTTATGTTTTCAAAGAAGTGCCACATTTAGAGATGCAAACTGCATTTTGTTTTTACTCCCATTTCATGTCCTTGATTACCGGGACGGTTGAAAAGTTTGCCATTTACTTACAATATGGATTTTCTCTTCTGTATACTGCCTGTGTTCTTGTGTATTTGTGATTGACTTCTTTTTCTTTTTTTGGTAGTTTTATGGTGTTATTAACACAAGTACAGTGTGCACATAAGCAGTCTTTCTATTCGTTTTCTTCACCGTGCAGCCTGGTATCGGGATGGGTGACTCGGGGCTGGGCTGCTCTTTGCACACTGGCTTTGCGGTTCTTGGAGGCGACATTGTGAGCAATCTCTGCGCCGTAAGATTCGTTGCACATCCGCAGCGCTTCAAGCTCCTTGACGTCCATGGACTAGGAACTTCCGGAAGCCCCAGGGCAGCATGTGCTTTGTTTCCTTGTTGCTCCCATAACCAGTGTTGGGCATCAAGAACTGTCCCTTGAATCTTCTGTGGACCCTCTTGTGAATGCCCCTGGGTTTCCGTCTATCGCGCTTAATTTTGACGTATTGGTCTGATGGGTGCCAGATGAACTTCTTAGTCCTCTTTTTAACAATCTTGGGCTTCACCAGGGGTCCAAGGGCAGCCATGATGCTGACTAGGAGATGGCTTCCAGTTCCACAGGCAGCACGGAGGAAGAGAGGTGACTGACTTCCCGATGCTCTTACACACTTCAGAGAGGGCCGATGTTGATCCTTGCTTGATCACATCTGCTACAACTATCTCCTCTAACCTCTTCCTGCTTTATAGATTTTGTATGTAGATGTTTGTAAGTTTTCCTATGTTCTAGCAGTCCAGTTGTTCCCTTATTGTTTATCGATTTATGTTAGAAGGTAGTAGAAGAGGGACACCTGGGTGGCTCAGTCAGTCGGGCATCTGCCTTCGGCTCAGGTCATGGTTCCAGAGTCCTTGGATCGAGCCCCGCATCGGGCTCTCTGCTCAGCGGGGAGCCTGCTTCTCCCTCTGTCCGCTGCACCCCTCATCCCCCATTATGTGCGCTCTCTCTCTCTCTCTCTGAGAAATAAATAAATAAAATCTTAAAAAGAAGAAGAGGAAGAAGAAGAAGGTAATAGAAGATAGTTAGAACTGTATGAATTGAAATTCCACCATTCCTAGTCCTTCTCTAACACTCTGGGCAACTGAGCACATCTCACAGCTCCCTAAGCCCTCTTCCCACCTGTAAGGGCCTGACCTCACGGGCAGTGGCACAGAATGCACAGCATCTGAGGAGGATTAGATGACATAGATATAAAATGCCCCAACCCCCACAGGCGCACTGAAATGGGCCAATATTTAGCCGGGATGCACCACACCGGCCATACAGTGAGACACTGAAACACACTCATTCTGCTAGCATGTGCATTTCTGTAAGAGAATCACTCATTGCCGGAGGAAAATCATAAACACCATCAGGAAAGCAAGAAGCCTCAGTTCAGCCACTACACTGATGGCACGAGCCCTTTCAGCTATAGTTTAGGAAAATTAAAAATGAGCACTCACACCCAGAGCCCTTTTCCCCGGCTCCAGGCACTGCCTCCCGGGCCCACTGAGCAGCACTCAGAGCCCACTGCCCTCTGTACGTTCCCGCACCTGCCAGGTCAGCTTGATGTAAAGCTCTGCCAGCATTTTCCCACCCCAACATGTTGCACATTTGAAATATCCACTGTGATGGCCTCCAGCCACACTGGATGCCCAGGCGGTCCAAGTTCTCTCCTAAAGTGCACACTACCGTTTGCCGTAGCTTTCCAGTTATAGACCTGCGTTGATCAGGAGTGATCTGCCTCTAACCCTATTTTCCCCACAGCCCTTTTATTTGTACTGCTTGATTTTGCAGAACATAAGATTTTTCAGGAATGGGTAAGTGTTGGGCGATAGTATGTACAGCCTTATACCTCTTGTCCATACCTTCCAATACCAGTCTTGTTTGGGGGCACAATTCCACAGAGGGTTCAGCCTGCCTCTTGTGGCCATGCTTCCCCCCCAGACCCCCGCAGGGATCCTCTGATGTGGTGGGTGGGGAGTGCCTGCAGGAGCGTGCTTAGCACTGGCTCGTGGGCAACACAGAGGGGCAGAGGTGTTACGACCCCTTGGGGCAACCCTCTGCCAATGCTGGATGGAACTGAATGAATGAAGACTTACAAATGCTTCTCCCTTTCAGCCCTCAGATGGTCAGTTTGAAGCGTATTCTGTATGGTTCCTCAGAAGTTACCATTGGCATCGAAGCCCAGTTGTCCACAGCAGGGACCAGCACAACTGGCTTGGCTCGCCCTCCTTCCCTGGCCAGACTCCTTAGGCCTGCCCTCTTCCCCACGAAGGTGCCTGCACCCACGTCCTTGTCTTGGGCTTTTCTTTCTGGGGGAACTAAGGTACCACGGGCTGCATTAAAGTCAAAGCACCTCTCTCTACTGTTGGGCAAAAGTCATTGCCCAAATCCTTCCAAGCACCTTCATCGTCTCTTCCCCCGGGATCCTCTGCACGTCCTTATTATGCCCCACCTGAAGCCTCCATCTGGAATCTTCTGTTCAGTTTGGGTAGAAGGAGCCAAGTTTTCAGTGTCTGCCCCAGTGTCTAGATTGAACAGAAGTGGCTCTTCCGGGTCGAGAGCTAGTCCGAATCCCCAAATAGGGACAGACTCTCATAGCCCCGACTCCAGGTGCACACCAGGATTCAGAAAAACTATCTGCGGCCAAAAGGGTGAATGCAAGTTTATGAGTCCCGACTTTGCCCTCCTTGTCACATTCAAGATGAACTCAGAGGGGAGGAAACGAGACCATTACTAAGACCTGTTCTTTCCACTGGGGCACACTCCCTTCTTAGACTTTGACACTTGGGTGTGTGTGTGCGTGCACGGAGGCCTGATTCTGTCCTCATGTTCTTTGCATTCTTTGTATCCTAATCTAGCTCATTGATTCTCAGACTTTGGGATTTCGCAGAACAGTAAATTAAACACATTTTTAAAAAGATTTTATTTATTTGACAGAGAGAGCACAAGCAGGGGGAGCGGCAGGTAGAGGGAGAGGGAGAAGCAGACTCTCCGCTGAGCAGGGAGCCTGATGGGGGACTCGATCCCAGGACCCTGGGATCATGACCTGAGCTGAAGGCAGATGCTTAACCGAGGCGCCCCTAAATACATATTTTTAAAACTGTAAAGCTGTCATAATTCGTTTTGCATTAGAGAGAACTTATAACACACAATCCATGGTTCTACAATCTCTTTCTATCTTTTGCCATAAGGCTTAATGAAGTCTTCAACCTTATTCCAGAAGTCCTCTTTGTTCTGCAAGTGTATTCTGTGGCTTTAATAGTCAATGGATCATCCCAATTCAAAAGGACAGTGAATAGTTTATTTAATTCCCAAACAACAGCCTTGAATGTTCCAGTGGAAGTCCAGCCAGTACTGTCAGTTGAATGGTCTCTTGGGAAACTTAAGACATACTTCACCTGTCTTGGCGATGTTGGGGTGCCAGGTCCCGGTCAAACATTCATGCTAGGAGGTACCATGTTATGCACAGTGGAAACCATAGTTTCCATCTGGAAATGTCCCCTCTGATAGTTACCTTCATCAGGGGTTACAGTCGGTTGGAAGCAATGCAGCTTGTTTGGATCAGGAAAATGCACCTGACACGTACAAGGTAAATTGGCTTCACATTTTGTAACCTTTTTTTTTTTTTTTTTTTTGTAACCTTTTTAACAAGTAGTTTGTCTCTCACAGAAACCTTGAGGGGAGTCAGACTGACATCTGGGACCCTTGGGGTCCCACTTCGAGTGGTAACCAATGTTAGCATTACCTGCAGCCTTTATCCTGAGCACCCAGGGACAGGTGATGTGGGCCTCGTGACCAACACCACAGAGGGCCTGTCAAGGACATGTGGCCTCTCACAGTGGCATCGAAGTCTTGTAGGCTCTTTGCCAGGCTTCCTCTCCCTCTCTGTCCCTTGCCCAAAGGAGTCTGGCTTATTCTGTTTGGTAAATGAACAAATGATGCCCTAGGTAACATAAAACAGGTAAAAAGGGCATCATTGAACTTGAAAATTTGTCCTTAGTTTTAATTCACATGGAGGTTGTCTTACTTGCTTTAATACAATGACCACGTTGTACTCCAAGTTTATTGTATTTGCAAATACAATATTGTATTTGCAAAATTAGAGCAAACCAGTCCCCCAATGTACAAGTCCTTTCTAAGTTCAAGGAAGGTGACCCTGAAAGCTTTTTTGAATTATTCAAGTTTTTCAGAATAGGATGCCATTTTTAAAAATTGATCATCCAAATGGCCTTCCACAACACTAAAATCAAAGTACCTTCTCAAATTCCAGTGGCCAAATTTAATGCCAGATGTGTCCAATAACTCATAACCCACTCCGTAGATAGAATTTAGGTGTAATTTGATCATGTTGCAAACTAAAAAATATCTTTGGAAATGTTTCCAGAAAAGGCCATCAGTTAAAAGCTACTTAATTTACCACTAACTAGCAAACTGGCAGTCAGTGTGTAGGATTTAACTGTATATATTACAGCAGTGGTCCTCACACTTTATTCTGCATCAGAATCACCTGGAGAGATCATTAAACCACAAACTGATGGGCCCTATGCTCAGAGTTGTTAATTCATAGGTCTAGGACGGGATATGAGAATCTGCATTTCTAACAAGTCCCCAGCTGATGCTGAGACTGAGGGAACCACACCCTGACTGTATTACAAAGATGTAGAAACGTGGCTATTACACTAAACTATAAAATAGACATAAGTTCTGTTTTATCCAGGACAAAAGGGGCTCAAATTTTATCTCTGGCCTGGAAAGCAAACTAAGGTTATCTATAGAGTTTTTCTTTGGGGCTGGTGGTTGTCAAGGGTGCTGGGGGCAGGGGTTAGAGTCCAACGGAAGTTGAGAGGATGTCATATTTAAAGATGTGCAACTAGGTTGCTGGAACCACGAGTTTATGAGTATCGTGGGTGTCAGGGGCATTGAAATCTCACCTCACTGTAGCGTCCCACCCTGACTTCTCTGCAACTCCCTCATTAAAAAATGAGAAAGGAATTATCTTCATTCTGATCTAATCTCTCAAGGCCTAAGGTGTGAACTAGGTCATCTGGTGATGAAACTTACAAAACCATTACACGTGATTTGCCATTAATAGTGTGTAAAGAACATTCATATATATTATTATCTTCGATCCTCAAACCAATCCTAGGAGGTGGACCTAACTACCTCTTTATACCAATAGCGGAATTGAGTCACACAAAAGATAAATGACTCGCTCAACATTATAGCTAATGAGGAGCAATGCCAACGCTCAGATCCAGGCTTTGAAAGACTAACTACTAGAAGTTTAAACTGTTCAGGGCACCTGGGTGGTTCAGTTGA
This sequence comes from Potos flavus, assembly GCA_028534135.1. Taxonomy (NCBI): domain Eukaryota; kingdom Metazoa; phylum Chordata; class Mammalia; order Carnivora; family Procyonidae; genus Potos; species Potos flavus. The sequence goes on along the minus strand of CM052894.1, from coordinate 27,538,819 downwards.
GTAAGCAGCCAACTTTGGATCTCAGCCCAGGTCTTGATCTCAGGGTCATGAACTCAAGGCCCACATTGGGCTTCACACTGGCATGGAGCCAAATCCATCCATCCATCCATACATACATACATACATAAATGTTAAAACTTAAAAAATAAAAAAGTTTAAACTTTCCAGAGATGTAAATTTCCAGAAATATTGAAACTAAGAGAAGTTTGTTGTCCTTGTTGATGCTATTTCTTACAGAAATCTTTGCCCAACCCTAAGGTTACAAGTATTTCTCCTATGTTTCCCTCTAGAAGTTTAATAACGATAGATTTTACATCTTGATCTATGATATATTTGGAGTTAATTTTTGTATATGACGTGAAATATGATTTGAAGTTCATTTTTTTCCATGAAGATATTCCAGGTTGTCCTAGCAACATTTGTTGAAATGACTACCCTTTTGCCAGTGAATTGTTTTTGCACTTTTGTCAAAAATCAATTGTCCATATATGTGGAAGTCTGGACTCTCTATTCTGTTCATTGACTTGTCTGTCTTTAAGCCAATGCCACATTGTCTTTCTTTTTTTTTTAATAAATTTTTTTTTAAAGATTTTTTTATTTATTTGACAGACAGAGATCACAAGTAGGCAGAGAGGCAGGCAGGGAGAGAGGGGGAAGCAGGCTCCCTGCCAAGCAGAGAGCCCGATCCGGGGCTTGATCCCAGGACCCCGAGATCATGACCTGAGCCGAAGGCAGAGGCTTAACCCACTGAGCCACCCAGGCGCCCCCCCACATTGTCTTTCTAACTGTAACTTTATAGTAAATCTTGAAATCGGTTGTTACTAAAGTCATATTGTATAAAATGTGATAATATATATTAAGGGCATAAAAATAAAGAGAGTAAATTCCTCTTCTTCCCCTATTCTGAACATTTTGGGGAGTTTACTTTTAGGAAAATAATTTGAAAGAAAAAGAACTTTAAGAACTTTATCTTAAAATATTTTCTATAGGGTGCCTGGGTGGCTCACTCTGCTAAGCGGCTGCCTTCAGCTCAGGTCATGATCCCAGGGTCCTGGGATTGAGCCCCACATTGGGCTCCCTGCTCGGCAGAGAGCCTGCTTCTCCCTCTCCCTCTGTCTGCCGCTCTGCCTACTTGTGCTCTTTCTCTATCTCTCTGTCAAATAAATAAGTAAAATATTTTCTTAAAAAAAATTTTAGGGGCACCTGTGTGGCTCAGTGGGTTGGGGCCTCTGCCTTCGGCTCAGGTCGTGGTCTCGGGGTCCTGGGATCGAGCCCCACATCGGGCTCTCTGCTCAGCGGGGAGCGTGCTTCCCCCTCTCTCTCTGCCTGCCTCTCTGCCTACTTGTGATCTCTCTCTCTCTGTCAGATAAATAAATAAAATCTTTAAAAAAAATTTTTTATAACAATTTTTCCCCAGCCAAAGAAACAAACAAACCAGGGTTATATCAAGGGTAATAAAAACATAAACTAGTCATTCCCCATTCTGCATATTCCCAGGAGTTTATTTATAGAAAGTAATTTGACAAAGAGAGAGATTTAATTATTTAAAAATATTTTGTGACAAATATTCCCCCAACAAAAATAGTGGAAGTATGTTAAATGTTCAAAACTAGAGAAATTATTGTCAATTATGTCATCTCTACATGATGGAATTACACAGTTTTTAAAGATAAGACTCATGATGAGAAAACGACTTACAAAAAAACATCAAATTGATATGTGTGTACGTTTGATGAAATAACATCAACGGAAAGTAGAACGCAAATTGGTGTGTACATAAGCTGTGATCATAACTCTGAGAACTATGCCAGAGAGGAGGGAGAGAAAGTTGTTGCTTTAAACAGCTGGAGGCAGATATCCTCAGGAAGTGAGCTGTCTTTGCTTTGCCATACACTTTCTAGACGCTCGTGGTCATAGCAATTTAGAGCTCAGGGCCGGCCCTGGTTAGAGCGAGAGGAGTAATACAGCATTGCTCTTCCAATAAAGAAAGACCGGGAGAGTCCAAGATGGCGGAAGAGTCAGAGACCTAAATTTCCTCTGGTCCCAGGAATTCAGGTAGATAGTTATCAAACCATTCTGAACACCTGCGAACTCAACAGGAAACCGAAGAAAAGAATAGCAGCAACTCTATGAGCAGAAAAGCGACCACTTTCTGGAAGGTAGGACGTGCGGAGAAGTGAATCCGAGGCGATATTTGGAAAGATAGACCCTGGGGGAAGGAATCCTCCGTCAGCTGGCTCCCAGCAAGGGATAGAGCAGCGGAGCACAGGGTCAGAACTTTTAGAAGTTGGCTCTGTTGAGGGATGTCACTCCAGTGGCTAAGCAGGGGGTGGAAAGCTCTTAGGGACAGTGTGGTCTCAGGACCCTCAGGGTCACAGAAAGCCCGGGGGTGCCTGAGTGTGGCAGAGCTCCCAGGTATCGGAGCGGGAAAGCCCGCTGCAGAGACGGAGCCCAGAAGGGGACTCTCAGCTTGAATTTGCCAGAAACTGGGATCCGTGGCACAATCAGGCCCCTGCTTTCTGAGCAGGGGCCCAACAAGCGGCAGATCTGGGGAGACCCCCTCCTTCCTCCTCCAGGAAGAGAGGCACGGGACCGCGCTGCAGGAATCTGCTGGGTTTGGAGACTCCAAACGGGGCCGTGTGCCTGAGATAGAAACCCTTGGTCACAGGCCGGGTGAGCGCGGAGTGCGGCCACAGACTGCGGGCAGAGAACAGAGGGACAGGAGTGATTGACTGCTTTTCTCTGAGGGTGCACTGAGGAGTGGGGCCCCGAGCTCTCAGCTCCGGGGCCGGAGATTGGGAGGCCGCCATCTTCATTCTCGTCCTCCAAAGCTGTGCGGAAAGTTTTTTGGGAACAAAAACTAAGGAGAGCAAATTGAAGCAGATTACTTAGCCTGCCCCCTGGCAAGGGTGGTGCAATTCCACCTGGGGCAAATACACTTGAGAATCAAAGCAACAGGCCCCTCCCCCAGAAGATCAGTGAGAACATCCAGCCAAGACCAAGTTTACCAATCAATAAGAAGTGCAAAATTCCAGCTGTAGGGGAATATGGCACATAGAATTCATGGCTTTTTCCCCATGATTCTTTAGTCTTTCAACATTACTTTTTTAAATTTTCTTTATTCCTTCTATTTTTTCATTATTTTTCTTTTTTCAGCCAACTTCTTATCAATTCCTTTTTAAAAATCTTTTTAAATTTTCATTTTACAATCATATTCTATCCCTTCATTGTATTTAACCTTATTTTATATATATATATAAGTTTTTCTTTCTTTAAAATTTTGGGATCGCAGTTTCTTCTAACAGACCAAAAATAAAATCTAGTGTTTGGCTCTGTTTAATCACCTGCCCGATCACAATCTCTCTCTCTCTGTCTTTCTTTTTTTTTTAATTTTTCTTCTTTCTTTTTTCAATCAACTTCTTATCAATTCCTTTTTTAAATCTTTTTTTAATAATTTGCATTTTTAAACTCATATTCCATCCCTTCATTGTATTTAACCTTATTTGTGTGTGTGTGTGTGTGTGTGTGTGTGTGTGTGTGTGTGTGTGTGTATTTTTTTCCTTCTTTAAAATTTTGGGATGCAGTTTCTTTTAACAGACCAAAATACACCCAAAATCTAGTGTATGGCTCTATTCTATTCACCAGCTTGATCATATTCTTTTTTTTTTTTTTTCCCCTTCCTCTCCCCCCCACCCCCGTTTCAGGTCTCCTCTGATTTGTTTAGTGTATATTTCTCTGGGGTCATTGTTACCCTTTTAGCATTTTGTTCTCTCATTCATCTATTCTTCTCTCAACAAAATGACAAAATGGAAAAACTCACCTCAAAAAATAGAACAAAAGGCAGTACCGATTGCCAGACCCAATCAATATGGACATTAGTAAGATGTTGGAACTAGAGTTCAGAAAAACAATTATAAAGATACTAGCTGGGCTTGAAAAAAGCATAGAAGACACTAGAGAATCCCTTTCTGGAGAAATAAAAGAACTAAAATCTAACCAAGTCACAATCAAAAAGGCTATTAATGAGGTGCAATCAAAAATGGAGGCTTTAGGGCGCCTGGGTGGCTCAGTGGGTTAAAGCCTCTGCCTTCGGCTCAGGTCATGATCTTGGGGTCCTGGGATCGAGCCCCACATCGGGCTCTTTGCTCAGCGGGGGGCCTGCTTCCCCCTCTCTGTCTGCCTGCCTCTCTGCCTACTTGTGATCTCTCTCTCTCTGTCAAATACATAAATAAAATCTTTTTTTAAAAAATGGAGGCTTTAACTGCTAGGATAAATGAGACAGAAGAGAGGATTAGTGACATAAAAGACCAAATGATGGAGAATAAAGCAGCTGAGAAAAAGGAAGATAAACAACTACTGGATCACGAGGGGAGAATCTGAAAGATAAGTGATACTATAAAGTGGAACAGTATTAGAATAATTGGGATCCCAGAAGAAGAAGAAAGAGAGAGTGGGGCAGAAGATATGTTGGGGCAAATTATAGTGGAGAACTTCCCTAATTTGGGGAAGGAAACAGGCATCAAAATCCAGGAGGCACAGAGAACCCACCCCAACACCTAATAGTAAAACTTACAAATCTCAGAGACAAAGAGAAAATCCTGAAAGCAGCTGGGGACAAGAGGTCTGTAACCTACAATGGTAGAAACAAAACAAACAAACAAAAAGAACGCTTTATCCAGCTAGGCTGTCATTGAAAACAGAAGGAATGATAAAAAGCTTCCAGGACAAACAGAAACTAAAAGAATTTGTGATCACCAAACCAGCCCTACAAAAAATGTTGAAAGGGGTCTCTAAGCAAAGAGAGAACCCAAAAGCAACATACATCAGAAAGGAACAGAGACACGAATAATACATTATGTGTTAATAAAAAAAAAGAAAGAAAAAAATAGAAAAAAAAAAAAAGGAACAGAGACAATATACAGTAACAATCACCTCCCAGGCAATACAATGGCACTAAGTTCATATCTTTCGATAGTTACCCTGAATGTAGATGGGCTAAATGCCCCAATCAAAAGACACAGGGTATCAGATTGTATAAAAAAGCAAGACCCATCGATATGCTGTCTCCAAGAGACTCATTTTAGACCCAAAGACACCTCCAGATTTAAAATGAGAGGGTGGAAAACCATTTATCATGCTAATGGACATCAAAAGAAAGCTGAAGTGGCAATCCTTTTATCACTCAAATTAGATTTTAAACCAAAGACTCTCATAAGAGATGAAGCAGGACACTATATCATACTTAAAGTGTCTATCCAACAAGAAGATCTAATAATTTTAAATATTTATGCCCCTAACATGGGAGCAGCCAATTATATAAGCCAATTAATAACAAAATCAAAGAAACACATTGACAATAGTATAATAATAACATTCCCCTCACTGAAATGGACGGATCACCTAAGCAAAAGATCAACAAGGAAATAAGGGCTTTAAATGACACACTGGACCAGATGGACTTAACATATATTCAGAACATTCCATCCCAAAGCAACAGAATACATGTTCTTCTCTAGTGCACATGGAACATTCTCCAGAATAGATCACATCTGGGTCACAAATCAGGTCTCAACCAGTACCAAAAGATTGGGATCATTCCCTGCATATTTTTGGTTCAACATTTGCAAATGAATCAATGTGATACACTAATTAATAAAAGAAAGGAGAGGAACCATATGATCCTCTCAATAGATGCAGAAAAAGCATTTGACAAAGTACAGCATCCTTTCGTGATTAAACTCTTCACAGTGGAGGGATAGAGGGAATATACTTCAATATCATAAAAGCCATCTATGAAAAACCCACAGCAAATATTTTCAAGGGGAAAAACTTAGAGCTTTTCCCCTAAGGTTAGGAACATGGCAGGGATGTCCACCATCACCACTGCTGCTCAACATAATACTAGAAATCCTAGCCTCAGCAATCAGACTACAAAAATAAATAAAAAGCATCTGAATCAACAAAGAATGATATGATACTTTATGTGGAAAACCCAAAAGATTCCACCCCAAAACCGTAGAACTCATACAGGAATTCAGTAAAGTGGTGGAATATAAAATCAAGGCACAGAAATCAGTTGCATTTCTATACACCAACAACAAGACAAGAAAGGAGACAATCCCATTTACAATTGCACCCAAAACCATAAGATACCTAGGAATAAATATAACCAAAGAGGTAAAGGATCTGTACTCAGTAAATTTTTTACTACTCATGAAGGAAATTGAGGAAGACAAAAAGAAATGGAAAAACGTTCCATGCTCATGGATTGGAAGAACAAATATTGTGAAAATGTCTATGCTACCTAGAGCATTCTACACATTCAGTGCAATCTCTGTCAAAATACCATCAACTTTTTTCACAGAAGTGGAACAAATTAATTCTAAAATTTGTATAGAAACAGAAAAGACCCTGAATAGCCACAGAAATATTGAAAAAGAAAACCAAAGTTGGCAGCATCACAATTCCAGACTTCAAGCTCTATTACAAAGCTGTAATCATCAAGACAGTATGGTACTGGCACAAAAACAGACACATAGATCAATGGAACAGAATAGAGAGCCCAGAAATGGACCTTCAACTCTATAGTCAACTAATCTGTGACAAAGCAGGAAAGAATGTTGGATGGAAAAAAAAAAGTCTCTTCAACAAATGGTGTTGGGAAAATTGGATGGCCACATGCAGAAACATGAAACTGGACCATTTCCTTACACCACACACAAAAATGGACTCAAAATGGATGAAAGACCTCAACGTAAGACAGGAATCTATCAAAATCCTTGAAGAGAACACAGGCAGCAACCTCTTCAACCTCAGCCGCAGCAACTTCTTCCTAGAAACATCACCAAATGCAAGGGAAGCAAGGGCAAAAATAAACTATTGGGACTTCATCAAGATAAAAAGCTTTTTCACAGCAAAGGAAACAGTCAACAAAACCAAAAGACATCCGACAGAATGGGAGAAGATATTTGCAAATGACATATCAGATAAAGGACTAGTATCCAAAATCTATAAAGAACTTATCAAACTCAACACCCAAGGAACAAATAATCCAATCAAGAAATGGGCAGAAGACATGAACAGACATGTCTGCAAAGAAGACATCCAAATGGCCCACAGACACATGAAAAAGTGCTCAACATCACTCGGCATCAGGGAAATACAAATCTAAGCCACCATGAGATACCACCTCACACCAGTCAGAATGGCTAAAATTAACAAGTCAGGAAACAACAGATGTTGGAGAGGATGTGGAGAAAAGGGAACCTTCCTACATTGTTGGTGGGAATGCAAGCTCGTGTGTCCACGCTGGAAAACAGTATGGATGTTCTTCAAAAAGTTGAAAATAGAGCTCCCCTATGACCCAGCAACTGCACTACTGGGTACTTACCCCAAAGATATAAATGTAGTGATCCAAAGGGGCACCTACACCCATCCCAATGCTTATAGCAGCAATGTCCGCAATAGTCAAACTATGGAAAGAGCCCAGATGTCAATGGACAGATGAATGGATAAAGAAGATGTGAGATACACACACACACACACACACACACACACACACACACACACACACACACTGGAATATTATGCAGCCATCAAAAAATGAAATCCTGCCATTTGCAACAATGTGGATGGAACTAGAGGGTACTATGCTAAGTGAAATAAGTCAAGCAGAGAAAGACAATTATCATATGATCTCACTGATATGTGGAATTTGAGAAACAAGGTAGAGGATCATATGGGAAGAGAGGAAAAAACGAAACAAGACGAAACCAGAGAGGGAGACAAACCTTAAGAAATAAAATGGTAAGTAGAGAGACACCAGATGCTAAAAATTAACCAGATGTTAATCTCAGGAAACAAGCTGAGGGTTGCTGGAGGGGAGGGGGTTGGGAGGGATGGGATGGCTGGGTGATGGACATTGGGAAGGGTATGTGTTGTGATGAGCGCTGTATATTGTGTAAGACTAATGAATCACAGATCTGTACCCCTGAAACAAATAATATATGTTAGTAATAATTTTAAAAAGCCAAAAAACAAAAAAAGGCAAAGTTTTAATGTTGTAGGGCAAGTGAAGGGGGAAGAGAGAGCACTGAGCAGAAGTTGGTGGAGATGAGCAGTGAGGTCAGAGAGAGAAAGGTGGGCAAAAAGGTGGGAAGCTGGAGACTTCCAGAGAAGAAATGGCCCATGGAAATATTCTAGGAACAACCATGAGGCAGAAGTGCAGGAGGGAGCTAGGAAGAGACAGAGAATAAAAACAAATAAGTGTACCTGGAAAACTGGTAAATTGGGGATTTCCAAGAGGCTGACTCTTGTGTTATACAGATAAAAAGTAGAAGATAAGGGGCACCATGGCTCAGTTGTTGAACACTGACCCTTGGTTTCAGCTCAGGTCATGATCTCAGGGCCATGAGATCGGGCCCTGTACTGGATTCCACGCTCAGTGTGGAGTCTGCTTGAGATTCTTTCTCCCTCCCTCCTGTTCTTCCTCTTCTTGTGTGCTCTCTCTCTCAAATAAGTAAATAAATTAGAAAAAATTTTAAAGTAGAAGATAAAAATTGCTGTTATATTAGAGGGATGGCACATGACTGAAGAAAGTTTTCAAATTCAATTTGTATCTATTCATCTATTCCTTTTGATCAGAACAGCTTTATGAAATTTTTAGCATCTGGTGTCTCTCTACTTATCATTTTATTTCATGAATTTCTTGGGCTTTCTCTGATTTCTCAGACTTTGTTTCTTCCATACAAACTCCTGAATGATTTAGTCTACTTCTCCCTAGTGTATCCCCCCAAATCAATGAATGAATGGCATAGTAAGATAAAAAACAAATCTAAATATATATCCCAAACTTAATAACAAAGCTAGTATTTTAATTCACTAGGGACAGTATGATTATCATGGCTGGCATAATTACTCTTCATCTGAAAGAAAATAAAACTAGACTTCATGTTCTATACGGAAATGAATTCCTAATGTACTAAAGATGCAAAGGTTTTTTAAAAAATCTGGTAGAAGAAAATTCAGGGAACTATTCATATAACTTTGGAGTAAAGGTGGAAATTATCTTAAATAAGACAAAAAAAATCCAAAAACCATCAAAATATTCATGTCTATGTAAATTTGGAAAAATTGAATGGAAATATAAACTATAGAAAAAGAAATACTTTTTTTAATTCAATTAGCCAACATATAGTACATCATTTGTTTTTGATGTAGTGTTCAATGATTCATTAGTTGCATATAACATCCAAGAAATACATAGTTAGGTTGAGATTCCTGAGTGGCTCAGTTGGTTAAGCATCTGCCTTTGGCTCAGATCATGATCCCAGGGTTGTGGGATCGAGTACTACATCAGGCTTCTTGCTCAGCGGAGAGACTGCTTCAACCTCTGCCTGCCACTCTCACTCTCTCTCTGACAAATAAATAGATAATAAAATCGAAAGAAAGGAAGGAAGGAAGGAAAGAAAGAAAGAAGGAAAGAAAGAAAGAAAAAAAAGAAAAAAAAATTAACAAAAGGTGGGGTTGGCTGGGTGGCTCAGTTGGTTAAGCGGCTGCCTTCTGCTCAGGTCATGATCCCAGGGTCCTTTCTGCTCAGGTCATGATCCCAGGGTCCTGGGATCGAGCCCCATGAAGGAAGGAAGGAAGGAAGGAAGGAAGGAAGGAAGGAAGGAAGAAAGAAAATTACTTAAATAAACAAAACTTAAAAAAAAATTTAACAAAAGGTGGGGTTGGCTGGGTGGCTCAGTTGGTTAAGCGGCTGCCTTCTGCTCAGGTCATGATCCCAGGGTCCTGGGATCGAGCCCCACATCAGGCTCCTTGCTTAGTGGGGAGCCTGCTTCTCTCTCTCCCTCTACCTGCTACTCTACCTGCTTGTGCTCTCTCTGTCAAATAAATAAATAAAATTTATTTTTTAAAAAATTAACAAACAGGGATGCCTGGGTGGCTTCTCCCTCTGCCTGCTGCTCCTCCTTCTTGTGCACTTACTATCTCTCTCTCTCACACACACACACAAATAAGTAATTAACAAAAGAAGTATAAAACTTTATTCTGCAAACACAAAACATTGCTGAAAGAAATTAAAGACGTAGGGACATCTGCCTTTGCTCAGGTCATGATCCCAGGGTCCTGGAATTGAGTCCTGCATCAGGCTCCTTGCTCAGTGGGGAGCCTTCTTCTTCCTCTGCCTGCCTCTACCCCTGCTTGTGCATTCTCTCTCTCTCTCTCTCTCTCTCTGACAAATAAATAAATAAAATCTTTAAAAAAAAAAAAAGAAATTAAGGACCTAAATAAATGGAAAGGTATCTCATGTTCATAGATCAGAAACTTAACATTATAAAGATGGCCCCCAATTCTTTATTTTCAATCTTAAAAAAAAAAAAAAAAAAGAACGAACTGGGAGGACTCATACTTCCTGATTTCAAACCTTACTACAAAGCTACAATAATCAAGACAGTCTGGTACAAACATAAGGATAGACCTATAAGAATAAAACTGGGAGCTCAGAAAAAGAACTCTCACATTTGTGGACAATCAGTTTTCAACAAGGGTGCCAGGACCACACATTGAGGAAAGAATAGTCTTTTCAACAAATGGTGCTGAGACAACGGGACATCCATGTATAAAAGGACACCATTGTACCCCTACTTCATACAATATACAAAATTTAACTCAAGGTAGATCAAAGATATAAAGTTACAAGACTCTTAGAAGAAAATAGGAATATAAACTTTCATGACTTTGGATTAGGCAATGATTTCTTAGACATGATACCAAAAGCATGAACAAAAAAATACACTGGGCACCACCAAAATTAAAAACATTTGTGTTTCAAAGGACACCATCAGGAAAGTAAAAAAAGACTACCCACAGAATGGAAGAAGATAACTTGTAAATCATATAACTGATAAGAGTCCAGTGTCTGGAATATGTATATATTTAACTTTGTGAACATATAGAATACAGTTATAACTGCCTTAATGTCCTTCCTAACATCTGTGTCAGTTTGAGTCAGTTCCAATTGGTTGACTTATCTCCTCATTGTAGGTTGTATGTTCCAGGTTTTCTGCATGCCTTGCAACATTTTTGGATGCTAGACATTGTGTACTTTACCTTCTTGGGTACTGAATATTTTTATATGACTATAAATATTCTTGAGATTTGTTCTGAGGCTTACCTGAGTCACTTGGAACAACTTCAGTCCTTTCAGATCTTGCTTTTGAGATTTGTTAGGTAGTTCTTGGGACACTTGGGTGGCTCAGTCAGTTAAGCGTCTGCCTTCAGCTTAGATCATGATCCCAGGGTCCTGGGATGAGTCCCACATCTTTATCTCTCTGACAAATAAATAACATCTTTCTTAAAAAAAAAAAAAAAAAAAGATTTGTCAGGTAGTTCTGGAACAATTCTCAGTCTAGAGCTGAGTATTCCCACTAGAGGGCCAGACTCTTCTATGTACACTACCCAAGGTCCTGCCAATCTTGAACTTTTCCAGTCTAGCTGCTGGAACAGACACTATTCCGGGCCTGTGTGAGCAGCAGGCACTCTTACCTCTAATCATTTCAGGCTGTACTTTTCCTGCCTCCAGTGGGGAGTTAGTTTCCCCACCTGTATGCATTGATCAGTACCCAACCCAGTATTCAAAGGGCCTCACTGCCTATGCCCAGAATCCCCTCCCTTTGCAGCTCTTTCCTCCCCAGCACTCTGTTCAGTGGCCTTAGTTGCCTTGGTCTCCCCCAGACTCTCAATTTCATCTCCTAACTCAGAGAGTTTGCTGGGCTCCGCTTGTGTTCTCCTTCCTGAGCCACAGTCTGGAGACTCTCAAAGCTATAAGCGGGGCACTTGTAGGGCTCACCTCATTCGTTTGCTGTTTCTCAGGGATCACTGTTCTTCATTGCCTTTTGTATCCTTCCAGAAATCAGATGAGCATACACAAAATCGCGCGCACACACACACACCCCAAAATGACTTCGTAGAAAACATGCACTTTTGCACCTTGCTTTTTAAAATTCAGTGTCTTGACAAACCATAAGAGACTCTCAATCATAGGAAACAAAGTGAGGGTTGCTGGAGGGGTAACTGGGTTTAAGGATATGCTGTTACATGAAGACAGCATAATTTATTTTACTGGTCTTCTATTTGTGAATTTTAGTTTTATTCAGGAATTTTCCATTACTAACAACACTGTCGTACACATCTTCTGTAAATGTGTGACTAGTGTACATGAATATGCACATATGTACTCATTTGTCATGTTTGTAGATATGCATGCAAACATGTATGTTTACCTATGTAAATCTACACTTACGAATGTATTTATTTTAGCTTTGATTTTAATTGTTTGTAATTAATAGTTATTATAGCAGGAGTTCTGAGGACACGGTCCTTGTGTTCAAATCCTGACTTTATCACTCAGTAATTGTGTGACCTTCAGCCAGTTACTTATCTGTCCTTGGTTTTCTCTTCTGTAAAATGGAGATGTTAATAGCACCTACTTCAAGGCTGTTGAGCAAGTTAAGTAATAGAATCAAAGTAAAGCACTTAGCACAGTATACAGTACATAGTAGGCTGCAACAAATAGAAACTATTATTACCATCATGTATCTTTACACAGGTCGAATATCCTCGCAAACCTATAAAGCTATGCAATCAATTCCTTGAGGCTGGATGAAAAGGTATGTGCATTTAAAAGTTGTAATAATTCCAAATAACCCTCCAAAATACTGAACTAATTTACATACTTCTACCTACAGTGTGTGAGATTGCTTTTTTCTCTATATGTTTGAAAATACTTGACATTATCAAACCTTTTAATAGCTATTAATCTTATTTATGGAAAAGGGGTGTTCCGTTATGAATGCATTTCTTTCATTATGAATGAAGCTGACCATCTTGTCACATATGTAAAAAAACATTTATGAGTGTGATTTACCTGCTGATGGGTTTTGCCCATCCTGCAATTGGGTTCTCCATCTTTCAATTATTGTTTTTAAGAAATCTTTCCATATTAAGGAAATTAGCTCTTTACCTGCAAATATTTTCTCATTTGCTGTGTATCTTTTGACTTAATAATAATATTTTGTTCAATAGAAATATTTTTAATGGGTAAAATTTACCAATTATTTAATTTGTGCCTTCTGGATCTTATGTTCTGTTTCAAATGGTTTCCAACTCCTAGATAATCAAAACAACGCATGCCCATTATTTTCTTTTTCTTTTTCTTTTTAAGATTTTATTTATTTATTTGAGAGAGAGGGAGCACTAGAGAGAGAGAGCAAGCGCAGGTGGGGGTCAGAGGAAGAGGGAGAAGCAGGCTCCCCACTGAGCAGGGAACCCGACGTGGGGCTCTATCCCAGGATCCCGGAATCATGATCTGAGCCAAAGGCAGATAGATGCTTAACCGACTGAGCCACCCAAGTGCCTCCACACCCATTATTTTCTGACTCAACTCTTTTTTTTAACAATTAAAACTTTGATCTGTATGGAATATGTTGGTAAAGAAGGAGGAAGGAACCCAGTCTTATATTCTTAATTTCCAATTATCCCATCATTATTTACTGATTAATCAATTTTTTCCTCACATTTTCAAAGTGTCACATCTACCATTAATGAATCATCTTTTTTTTAAATCACCTTCTGTATCTAACATTTTGTATACCTATGAGAGTCATTTCTGAGTTACCAGGCACTTACGATATTATTTTTTAATAAAGCTTTCCCAGGTGACAAAACCACGGAATTCTAGCACTAGAAAGATGTTCAAAATTATCTAGTCCAACACCCCAGTTGAATTTAAAAATTTCTTCTACAGCATACATGACAGAATGTCACCTAGCGTCATCTTGAAAATCTCTAGCAATGGAAAACTCAAACTCCGTGTGACAGATGCTTCCATTTTGGGACATTTGTATTGCTTCTCAGCCTTTTGGCTAAGATCAAGTGCAATTTTTGGACACTTCTAGTGATTAGGAATTTTTATTATGTTGTGCTAAAATCAGCCTCCTGAAATTCCTGTCCACTTTTTCTAGTTCTACTCTGACAGGGTACACATCTGTCACTCCTCAATCCCTTCAGTCTTTCAGGGTGTGGAGACATCTCTCCTGTCTCCCTTTGGCCTTCTTGAAGGGAAGACGTGGGCAATGATCCCTCTACTCCCCACAGGTTCAACAAGTTCTCCCCTCTCTGGATAATTAACCAGTTAGCAATGTGATTTTTTAAATTTGATTTGTCATATTTCAAAAAATTCCTCCATAAAGTAAACACTCGTAATCTTCACCCCCTATATTCTGACCTTCTTCCAATTCTTCCTCCTCAAGGAAATCACTGATAACCTTATGATGCATATTATTTTGTGGGGTTTTTTTCTAATGTACACATATAAAAAGTGCTTTGAAAATGATGTGACTAGGGGCGCCTGGGTGGCTCAGTGGGTTGGGGCCTCTGCCTTCGGCTCAGGTCGTGATCTCAGGGTCCTGGGATCGAGCCCCGCATCAGGCTCTCTGCTCAGCGGGGAGCCTGCTTCCCCCTCTCTCTCTGCCTGACTCTCTGCCTACTTGTGATCTCTCTCTGTCAAATGAATAAATAAAATTTTTAAAAAAGAAAAAGAAAAAAAAAAGAAAAAAAAGAAAATGATGTGACTTGCTTTTTGCATATAACACTATTTCATGTATTTGATGTATTTCTAAGTCAATATATATATAGATCAACAGCATTCTTTTTTTTTTTTAAAGATTTTATTTATTTATTTGACAGAGAGAGATCACAAGTAGGCAGAGAGGCAGGCAGAGAGAGAGCGGGAAGCAGGTTCCCCACTGAGCAGAGAGCCAGATGCAGGGCTCGATGTGGGGCTTGATCCCAGGACCCTGAGATCAGGACCTGAGCCGAAGGCAGAGGTTTTAACCCACTGAGCCACCCAGGCACCCCAACAGCATTCTTTAAAATAACTTCAGCGGCACCTGGTTGGCTCTGTCGGTAGAGCATGCAACTCCTGATCTTGGGGTCACGAGTTCAAGCCCCACATTGGGCATAAAGCCCACATTAGAAAAAAAGAAGAAAAAGAAAAGAATCTCAGAACATTTCATAGTATGTATTTACCATAATTTACTCTAACCTTTCCCCTGCACATTCATAGTGACTCCATATCTTTTAGCCATTATAAAAGAAATGATACAACATATATCCTTATATATAGATTGTTACATACTACTGCTTTTATTTCTATAAAATTCATTTATAGAAGATTGTTGGATCAAAGGGTATGTGCATTTTATTTCTTTATTTTTAATTTTATTGCAAAAGAACACTTAACATGAGATCTACCTTCCTAACATATCTTTAAGTATACGATATGGTACTGTTGAATATAGGTACAAAGAATATAGGTAGAGTGGATCTCCAGAACTTATTCATCTTGCTTAACCGAAGCTTGATGCCCGTTGTCTAGTAATGTCCCATTTTCCCTACCTCAGACAACCACCATTCTATTTTTTGCTTCTATGAGTTGGACTATTTTAGATACCTCACGTAAATGAAATCATGTAGTATTTGTCTTTCTGTGACTGCCTTATTTCATTTAGCACATTGCCCTGAAGATTCATCAGTGTTGTCATGTACGGCAGAATTTCCTTCTTTCTTAAGGCTGAATATTGCATTCCATTGTATGCATATACCACATTTTTCTTATCCATTCATCCATTGATGGATATTTAGACTGTTTCTAATCTTGGCTACTATGAATAGTGCTGCAATGAGCATGAGCTCTTCAAGATCCTGATTTTAATTCTTTTGGATAAATACCCAGTAGTGGGATTGCTGGATCATAAGATAGTTCTAGTTTTAATTTTTTAAGGAACCTCCATACTGTTTTCCATAGCAGCTGCACCATTTTGCATTTCAAACAATAGTGTACAAAGGTTCCAATTTCTCTACATCCTCACCAACACTTGTGGTCTTTTGGGGTTTTTTGTTTGTTTTGGTGGGGTTTGATAATAGCCATCCTAACAAGTATGAGGTGATCTCCTATTGTGGTTTTGATTTGCATTTCCCTGATGACTAGTGACAGTGAGCATTTTTTCACATATCTGTTGGTCGTTTGTATGCCTTTTTTTGAGAAATGTCCATGCAAGTCCTTAACCCATTTTTTACTTGAGTTTTTAGTTTTTTGTTGTTGTTGTTGTTGAGTTGTAGTAGTTCCTTATATATTTTGAAGATCATTCCCTTATCAGATGTATGTCTTGCAAATATTTACTCCCATTCCGTAGATTGTTGTTTCCTTTGCTGTGCAAAAGCTTTTCAGTATTACATAGTCCATTTTTGCTTTTGTTGCGTGTACTTTTGGTGTCACATCCATGAAATCATTGCCAGAACCAATTTCATGAAGTTTTTACCCTATGTTTTCTTCTAGGATTTTTGCAGCTTCAGGTCTTACATTTAATTTTGAATTGGTGTTTGAGTATGGTATAAGGGTTTCATTTCAGTTTTTTGCATATGGACATCCAGCTTTCCCAATACCATTTGCTGAAGAGACTGTCCTTTCCCCATTGTGTACTCTTGCCATCGCTGTCAATAATCAGTTGACCATATGTGCATTGATTTATTTCTGGGCTCTATTCCACTGTCTATTGTTGGTTGTCTGTTGTCTATTCCATTGGTCTATATGTTTATCTTTATGCCAGTACCATATTATTTTGAGTACAGTACTTTTTTTTTTTTAATATTTTATTTATTTATTTGACAGAGAGAGCACAAGTAGGAGGAGTGGCAGGCAGGAGAAGCAGGCTCCCCATTGAGCAGAGAGCCCGATGTGGGACTCGATCCCAGGACCCCGGGATCATGACCTGAGCCAAAGGCAGACAATTAACCGACTGAGCCACCCAGGCGCCCTTGAGTACAGTACTTTTATAATGTATTTTACACCAGAAAATGTGATGTCTCCAGTTTTGTTCTTCCTACTCAAGGTTGATTCAGCTATTTGTGGTCTTTTGTGATTGGATGCCTTTTCTTTTCCTTGCCTAAATGCTCTACTAGAACTTTCAATATTATGTTAGAAAGAGATGGCAAGAATGGGCATCTCTGCCTTGCTCTTGATCTTAGAGGAAAAGTTTTCAGTTTTTCATGGTCAAATATGACGTTAGCTGTGAAGTTTTCATATTTGGCCTTTATTATGTTAAAGCACTTTCCTTCCATTCCTATAATGAGCGTTCTTGTCATGAAACGATGTTGAATTTTGTCAAACGCTTTTTCTGCATTGAGATGATCATATGCTTTTTATTCCTTATCTTATTAATCTGATGCATCATTTTAATTGATTTTCATATGTTAAACCATCCTTGTATTTCTGGGATAAATTTCACTTAGTCATGGTGTATGATTCTTTTAATGTGCTATTGGATTCAGTTTGCTAGTATTTGTTGGAGATTTTTACACTTACATTCATCAGAGATATTGGCCTATGGTTTTCTTTTCTCGTGGTGTCATTGTCTGGCTTTGGTATCAGGGTAAGGCTAGCTTCATAGAATGAGTTTGGAAATGTGTCCCCCCTCTTCAACTTTTTAGAGGAGTTTGAAAGTTGGCATTAATTCTTTAAATGTTTGGTAGAATTCACCAATGAAGCCATCTGGTACTGAGCTTTATTTGTTTGGAGCTTTTTTCTTTAACTGATTCACTCTCTACACTAGTCATAGATCTGCTCAGACTTTCTATTTCTTCAGGATTCAGTCTTGGTGGCTTATATATTTCCAGGAATTTACCCATTGCTTCTAGGCTATCCACTTTGTTGTATATTTGCTTTATACTTGTTCGTAGTCATCTCTTATGATTCTTTTTATTTATTTATATTTTTTAAGCTTTTATTCATTTATTTGGCAGAGGGGGGGAGAGAAAGAGAGAGAGAGAGAGAGAACAAGCAGGGGGAGTGGCAGGCAGAGGGAGAGGGAGAAGCAGGTTCCCTGCTCGGCAGGGAGAATGATGTGGGGCCAAACCCCAGGGCCCCGGGATCATGACCTGAGCTGAAGGCAGATGCTTAATCAACTGAGTCACCCAGGCACACCATCTTTTTATTTTTTTTAAAAGATTTAATTAATTAATTTATTTGAGAAAGAGCACGAGCAGGGCGGGGGTGGGGGGAGGGGAGAGGAGCAAAGGGAGAGGGACAAGCAGACTCTGCACCAAGCACAGAGCCCAACACAGGGCTCAACCCTATGACCCTGAGATCATCAATGGAGATGAAATCAAGTCAGACGCTTAACCAACTGAGCTACCCAGGCACCCCTCTTATGATTCTTTTTATTTCTGTAGCATCTGTTGTAATATCTCTTCTTTCATTTCTTATTTTATTTATTTGAGTCTTCTCTCTTTCTTTGTTAGTCTAGCTAAGTATGTCAATTTGTCTATTTTTTCAAAAAAACAACTCTTAGTTCATTGATTTTTTTTCTAAAAATCATTTTTTAGAAATGGGTATGTGCATTTTAAATTTAAGTAGCTATGACCAAATTACTTGCCAAAAAGGTTGTGGTAATTTATATGCTCTCTGAAAAAGGTAGGGGATGGAGTGGCTCTCCGTCTAGAAGAAAATAGTTAAAACCTTGTCTCACACTATAAACAACAATAAATTTCACAGAGATTAATATACAAATACAAAAAATAGAACCATTTCCTATTAAAACGGGAAAAAATAAAAGATAACATTTGTTTAACCTCAAGATAAGTTTGGCCCTTTTAAAAAAGACTGGAATTGATAAGCCATAAAGAGAAAATTGATATATTCAACCACATAAACATTTAAATAAATAAACAAAGCCAAAAGAGAAACGAATAGAGTGAGAGAGAAGCTTGCAAGATATGACAAAGTGATACCACTAATATAGTAAGAAAGAAATCTATAAAAAGCTAATAGAGGGGTGCCTGGCTGGCTCATGCCATGGAGCATGCAACTCTTGATCTCGGTGTTATAAGTTCAAGCCCCACGTTGGGTGTAGAGATTCCTTAAAAAAAATAATAAAATCTTAAAAAAAAAATCTAATAGAGAAATGGGCAAAAGATAGGAATAAAAATTGATAGAGAACTATAAACAGCCAATTAACTTATGAAATGTTCATCCTCAGAGGTAGTACAAAAAACACACACTTAACCAACATTATCATTATTCCCCAAAATGGCAAAAATCGGAAATATTGCTAATATCTAATGCTGTTGGGCACCGAGCACTCTTGGTCACTCTGACAAAGGAAACATTTTAAGTAATCAATTAGTCAATTGCACTTTTACACCTTACTTTTTTTGCTTCATTGACTGCATCTCCAAGCAAAGATATTTTATCACCAGCTGCAAAAGATAACACCTGAATGAGGTGTGAAACAACACAAATCCGCAGCTGTGGCACATGGAAGCCCACTCACGGGGCTGGGTGACAAGAGCAATGCTCCTGCTTTCCCTTCCCAAATATTCTATAATGTAATCTTCACAATTCAGGGGGAAAAAATAACAGGAAAAAAAAAAAAACTTTCTCGTATTTTTCCTGAGCGTGCTGCTTTAGAACCTCATCATGCAGTCTGTATGCAACCTACACTTCTGCCAAATGAATCTTCTACCTAAATACTCTGCAACGGCATGAATTCACTAAGAATAAAATTCTCACTTCAAAATAAAGCCTTTGTTTTATTTTCTTCTTCACTTACAAGCAGAGAAAGAGGAAGTACGCAGGAAAGCTTTAGGAGGGGATTTTGATCCACATAAAGAAACACTGTCCAGAAAGGGAACCTCAAGTTCACCTGGTCGCCCTTATCATACAGAAGAGGAAACCCTAAGGGAAGCGAGACCTCAGAAAACACACAGGTTGGAAATGTGTAGTAGTTGCCACTGGACTCTGTTATAGATCATTCCAAAGGGGTGCTTTTTTTTTTTTTTTTTTAAGATTTTATTTATTTGAGAGAGAAAGAGAGCACAAGGCAGGAAGGGGTAGAGGGAGAAGCAGGCTCCCTGCTCAGCAGAGAGCCCAACGAAAGGCTCCTTCCCAGGACCCTGAAATCATGACCCGATGGGAAGGCAGACGCTTAACCAGCTGAGCCACCCAGGCGCCCCTGATCATTCCAAAGGAGTTCCTACCCCCTTTAGTCCAGCCCCTTCTCTGCGGTCACAGGCTTGCAGAAGAGGGAGCCTTCTGGTGCAGTGTAACCACTAGGTGGCACTGTGCACCGCTGGGCTAGTTCTGGTGAAGGAGCCCCCGGCCAGCTACAGTGTATCCGAGTTAGTGGACGGGGTCCTTTTCACGCCTGCTAAATCATAATTCTCCTCCAAAATACATGAACTTAGCCAATTTTAAGAACCACATCATTTTTCTTAGAAAGGATTGAATTTTGGTTCATGGATTGGGAGGGACTTTCACTTTAAGTATTTTCTGAAATTAATCCATTCCTAATTGTTACTATAAAAGTCAGGCAGCCTCTAAGAGCTCCTCAGCGCACCCAGTTCCGAATGAGCTGTGAGTTACACGGCTGAAGGACTAGTGTGGACTGTAGAGTACATGGAAATGCTTCTTGAGACCCAAGAAAAAAACGAAAACCTCCAGAACAAATCATGCGGAACACTTGGGTGTACTCCCCATAAACTGTGTTTTAAATAAGCCCTTCAAGTGATTCTGAGGCAAAAGTGTTGAAACATTGTTTTACAAGATGCATAATTAAAAGGCAGTTTCCCTTCTGATCCAGGCACCATCCTGGTGACTATTTGTCTAGCTTCAGCAAGCCTGCGGGGGTGATGATAAAAAGCATTCCCAGGGTCTGGTTCTATATTTTCCTGTGTCAAGAATGCCACCCATGCTGGGCATCAGAAAGAGCACACAATTAGCTGCAACCCTTGCTCAAGACTGTTGTTACAAAGCCCGGCACACACAACAGGTGTTCAGGGGATATTTGTTGTCAAGGATAAAATAAAACATTTTATATACATAGTACTATATACATTGAACCTCATATACATAATATTGAATAAATGAAGCCAGACACTAAAGTTTACACACTCCGATTTCATTAGATGAATACCAAGAAAGAGCAAGACTAAAAAGGGCAGAAGTCAGAAAAATGCTCGCCTTTGAAGGGGGAGGATTGACTGATGGAAGGAAGTATTGACGGATGGCAGAATGAAGGCGAGTCTGGGATGGGGGAACAGGACCTGGGTGATGGCTACACGGTGCACAGAAACGTAAAAAAGTCATCAGGTGCTGTACTTAAGAAAACAAAGAAAGAAAAGAAAAGCACGGCTGGAAAGGAAGACAGGAAAACAAACATGAAAATGAAAATAAGATAAAGAAGAAAAAAGAAAAGCATAGAAATACAAAGGAACATAATTTATGTAGTTGGAGACTTTGAAAAAGAAAACAAAGCAATGGAACAGAACTAACATTTAAAACTATAATCCAAAAAACATTTTTTGAAATAACAAAGACCAGAATCTACATATTGAAAAACCTGCCAACTACCTGAGAAAATTAACCTAAAACGATAGACTGTGAGACATAACTTGGCAAAACTGTCAGACTGTAAAGGTAAAGAAAAACATTCTGAAATCCTCCAGACACAAAAGGACATAATTTGCGAGTGCAAAAGAATGAGATGAGCATGAGACTTCTCAAAAGCAGCATAAAAGGAAAGCAAAAATGGAGTGGCATTTTCCAGAAACTGAGTGAAAAAAAAGCATGATCCATGGCAGCCAAACTGTTTTTCAAGTATCAAGACAAACATTTTTTAGGAATTTAGGACCTTTTTTCAAGGAATCTTTTAGGGGTTAAGCTTCATTCAACCAAGAGATGACCTGGAAAATTTTAACAAAGGGCTGATGGTGGACTACTGGCTGGCTTATTCAGTAGAGCATGTGACTCTTGATCTCAGGGTCCTGAGTTTAAGCCCCACGTTGGATACAGAGATTACATACATACATAGTACATACATATATATATACATACAAAAAACACAAAGGGCTGGTGGTATTTTAGTACAGATCATCACAGATCAAAGACTAAAACAAAGGAAATGAGGGTAGAAGACCACATTACAAGTGTAACACATTGTAACAAAGTAGAAATAATGCAACCAAAAGGTGGGACAAGGAAGACAAAAGGGAGGGGAAATGTTGATTGATTGTCTCAGAGGCGATAGGTAGGGGTTAAAAGATGCCGTTAAAACTGATGATCTTAGGGGCGCCTGGGTGGCTCAGTGGGTTAAAGCCTCTGCCTTCGGCTCAGGTCATGGTCTCAGGGTCCTGGGATCGAGCCCCGCATCGGGCTCTCTGCTCAGCGGGGAGCCTGCTTCCCCCTCTCTCTCTGCCTGCCTCTCTGCCTACTTGTGATCTTTCTCCTCTCTGTCAGATAAATAAATAAAAATATTTAAAAAAAAAAAAAAAAACTGATGATCTTAAAAAAAAAAAAACTGATGATCTTGTGGATGTATGTCAAAAAAAATTCTTAAAAATAGGGCACACCTGGGTGGCTCAGTTGGTTAATCGTCTGCCTTCCTCTTTGGATCAAGTCCCACATTGGGCTCCTTGCTCAGCGGGGAGCCTGCTTCTCCCTCTGTCTGCCCCTCCCCCTGCTTGTGCTCTCTCTGTCTCTGTCTCTGACAAATGAATAAATAAAAGCTTTAAAAAAAAAATTCTTAAAAATATATCCTTTATTAGGTCATGAGAAAAACTTCAGTAATTTCTATCAGGTGGATATTTTATGGACAACATTCTTTTATCACAATATAATAAGACTAGAAAATATTAACTAAAAAAATGTTGGGATCCTTAAATTTATAAAATTTTTAAATTGTATATTAAACAAATTTTAGTTTAAGAGGAAATGAAACAAGAAAAAAATTATTTTGTAACTCTGTATGGTGAAGGGTGTTAATTAAATGTGTTATGGTGATCATTTATGTGAACTAAATTTATATGGTGATATATATATAAAATCATGTTGTATGCCTGTTATATCTTAATTTTTAAAAAGAGGAAATGCAAACTTTAATTATAGAATTTCTAAAACAATGATTAATGAAAATACTACATATCGGAATCTATGGAATACGTTAAAATAATGATCAAAGGTAAGTTCACAGTACAACAAAATACTTTTATCAGTTAAAAACAAAAGAATGAAAATAAATTAATTAAATTCTTAGCTCAAAAAACTAGGGGGGGAATAGGAAAAGAACAACAAAGTGAACCAAAAGGAAGCCCAAGGTAGGAAATAATAAAGTAAGAGAATTAAAGAGTCAAGGAATAAAAAAGTAGAAAATCTAATTAATAAATCAAAATCCTGGTTTCCTTGGGGCGCCTGGGTGGCTCAGTGGGTTAAAGCCTCTGCCTTCTGCTCAGGTCATGATCTCAGGGTCCTGGGATCAAGCCCCGCATCGGGCTCTCTGCTCAGTGGGGAGCCTGCTTTCCCCTCTCCCTGCCTCTCTGCCTACTTGTGATCTCTCTCTCTCTCTGTCAAATAAAAAAAAAAAAAAATCCTGGTTTCCTGAATAACTTAACAAAATAGAAAAACCATTCTCTAACTTGATCAAGAAATAAGGGAGGAAGCACAGATGTACAAAATAAAAAATGATGGGAGATATACCATGGAAACAGAAGAAATTTTAAAAATCATAAGAGAAAAAAATAAATAAAAATCATAAGAGATTAATTTGCAAAGCTCTATGCAAATAAATTTTTAAAACCTAGATAAAATGTATATCTTCCTTTGGAAAAATATAGAGGTAAAAATTGTTGAAGAAAAAGTAAAAAGATCTATATTGTAGATGACATGATAGTGTACCTGGTAAACCCTTGAGAATCAAGAATAAAACTAACCTAAATGGTAGAAGAATTCTGAGAGATAACAAGATATAAATTTAACACACGTAGATCAAGAGCCTTCATATGCATCAATAATAACCACTTACAGGATATAATAGCAAAGAAAACCCCACTGACAGTAGCAAAAGATTAAGTATATACAGGTAAATAAACAAGAAATGTAAAAAACTTATATGAGTAAAACTTTACAATATTTCTGAAAGATACAAAAATAGACTCAATTGAATGATAAAACATTTTCTATGACAACACAGTATAAGGTATAAATCATTCCAAAGTTAATTTATAAAGTTAATATACTCCCAATAAAAATACCAACAGTTGATAATAAAATTCATATAGAAAAACAAACATGAAAGAATTGCCAAAAGATGGTGAAAAAGTACAGTGAGGACCTAACCCTACCAAACATTAAAACATGCAATAAAAGGCTCTACAATTAAAGCAACTGGTACTGAAGTACAAATAGACTGACACTGAAACCAAATAGAAATCCCAAAAAGAAACCCTAGTAGATAAGGAAATTTGTATACCTCAATAGTGGCATATGAAATCACTGGGGTAAATAAAAGAGCCAAATGAGTAGCCTTTTGGAAAAAGATAAAATTATATCCATACCTTATTCCATGCCCAAGAATAAACTCCAAACTGATCAGAGATCTAAATGGAAAAAAAGAAAAGTAAAAAGAAAAAAAAAAACCACCTAAGTTACTAGAAGAAAATACGAGTAAATTTTTTTTTAATCCAAGTACATGTTTCCCCCCATTTCTGCAAGTAGAATGTTCCTATGAAACCTTTTTTAAGCCGAAATAGTATAAATCAAAGAAACACTTACCATGATATGGAAAAAATTTTGAGTATCCCAGACCCAAAAAATAACCTCTCCTA
Source organism: Potos flavus (assembly GCA_028534135.1). Lineage (NCBI taxonomy): Eukaryota > Metazoa > Chordata > Mammalia > Carnivora > Procyonidae > Potos > Potos flavus. The sequence continues at coordinate 27,514,102 of CM052894.1, read as the reverse complement.
GGCTTTTCTGATACCTTAGGGCACATCTTGCTAACGGATGCACAAAATAGATGGAGGTAGAGCACAGATGCTCACAGACAAAGTGCTCCTGCCAGCTTGATGCTGAGATGCTCAGTTCTGCACCCAGGGAGGAAGTGTGCCGGGGCCGCTCTCTCTGCTTGGGGTGCAAACTGCCTCCAGGACTGCTCGCTGCAAAACCAACACTGAACGATGTTTTTGCCTTTCACCTCTCTTCACAGAAGCAAAAAATCCTCTTTAGATATCTTTGGCTTAACAAAAACAGGTACTAATGTAGGGCTGCTGTCAAAGTGAAGTGGCATCACGCAGACTTTTGAAAAATAGGGAAAAGCTTTCAAACTCAAGATCCAAGAGTAATAAAAGATTGATAAATGTGACTATGTACAAATAATTTTTGAAGGGCAAAAACAACACTACAAAGTAAAAAGGTAACTGAGACACTAGGAGAAAATATTTGCAACATACATGACTGATAAAGGGCTATTATCACCAGTTAAACTCTGTAATTAAAGAATGAAACACCAAAAACTCAATAGAAAAAATGAAGGGAAAAGATACGAACAGACAATTCACACAGAAGCACAAAAGTGGTCTTTAAAATATGTAAAGATGTTCAATCTCACTCATAATTGGAGAAATGAGAATTGAAACTACACTCATATACCACTTCTCACTTATCAGATTGGCAAAAATTGTGGGCCACCACACACTCCTTACCCCACTAGCTCAGAGCACGGAAGCTCCCCTCCGGGTGGGTGGGGCTCCTCACTCCTCCCCACCCCCCAGCTCCCAGCCAAAGACTGTAGTATCTCCCCAGGAGGGGCAGGCCATCAGCCTTTCTTATTTTTCCCAGCTCTGTGTCACAGAGAAACTCCAGACGAGTTTGGACAAGAGCATGGGGCTCCTGTTTTGCATTGAGCCTCATCTCACATGGTGGAGGTGCTACCTGAGGGCAGCAAGCCAAGAATATCAGGACCCTCCCTGGTTGCCCTCATCCCAGCCGCTCGTAGTAGCGTGCAGCTTCTACAAGGACCCAAGGGACCAGAGGATCCTTCCTCTGCCCAGTGCCCTCACTCTGAGGAAGCAGGCCGCTGTCCTTCCTGCTGGCTCTGCAGTTAAGTATATTTTATGACAATTTTTAAAAACTAATACTTGTATTTACCACTGGATTTAGGATTAGAAGAATCTAAATTACCGGAACATCTCAAATAAAATAATGGATCATAATGAGCTTGGAGCTTTATAGAACTAACTCCGTAATGTCATGGGTCAAATAATCCATTTTGAACAGTAACTTTTATATTGGTATTTTAAGGTTATTTATATTAACAATTCTTGGGTGAAAAACAACTGGAAAAATCCCAACGATCCATCAACTCTTCATGACTAAAAAGAACGAACCTCTGATACATGCAACAAATGGAAGGTGCGAGCTGAAGCCACACAAGAAGCATGCACATTGGGTGATTCCATCTCTATGAAGTTCTCCAAAAGGCAAATCTAATTTATGTGGGGAAAAAAAGTTAGTGGTTCTCTATATGGAATTGTTGAATCACTATATTGTACACCTGAATCAGATACAACACTGTGTGTTAACTGCACTGGAATTAAAATTTAAAAAAATAAAGTGGTTCTCCAAGGATGAGAATTCATGTGGGAAGTGAAAGGGGCACAATGGAACTTTCTGGGTGGATGGAAATGTTTTATACATTGATTGTAGTGGTGGTTATACTGATATATACGTTTGTTAAAAATGATCAAACTGTGCACTTACTATGGGTTCATTTTATTTTACTCAAATTATATATCAAAGTTAATTAAAACAAAATAGAAAGCAAAAGAAAAAAAAAAAAAGTCTGGTGTTTTCCCTGTCTGCTCATATCTAAGGAGCAATAAGTGAGGAGGCTTTTCAATAAGGGGTTTCACTGTAGGGCAATCTGGGTGGGCTCTTTTGTGGGAAACTCTTGATGTCAGTATTTTTAGGTCTTCCCTAAAAAAGAGGCAGTAAGACAATTGAGGCCAGACCACTTAGGTTCAAATACAAGATCTACCACTCATTTGCTAAATTCTTAATTTCTCCGGGCCTCAGTTTCTTTATCTGTAAAATGGGCATGATACTAGTGCCTACCTCTGAGTTAGGGTGAGGATTAAATGAGTTAAGGTATATAAAACAATATCTGGTACATAGTAAGCACTAAATAAACATTAGCTGTTATTGTTATCATTATTATTCAGGCAAGACACTTATAATCTTCTGCCTTGAAAACAGAATCCTGGCTGTCACTTCATAGGAGGGAACAAGAAAGAGTTCTGGGGTTGGAAAGAGCTGGGTTGGAGAAAAAGGCTCATTCATTCTCTTTGCCCTTTTCCTAGGGGAGGGGGAGGTTATGCCCTTATTTTCCCTTATTGTATTTTGGTGAGCTTGGGGAGGAGCAGACGTTATATATGAATTTATCCCCCAAGGTTCCAGGAAGGATTTGTCAAGCAAAGGAGCAGTGGAAAGTCTTACTACTAAGGAGCTGAGGCAATCTCATGACATAAAAATTTAAATTATATATATTAAAAGCATCATAAACAAAATCATAACATCATAAAAAATTAAAGATAAACGACCAAGTGTGAAAAGAACTTGCAACCAATGTAGTGTGGAAATAAAGACCTACTCCAGTAAGAACTCAGAGCTTCCTGAGCAAGGGAGTCACCACCAGCACAGGCTTTGGGCAGAGACTGAAAGCCTTCAGGGGAGGGAGAAAGCCTTGTGGCCTCGTGGGGGAGGGAGGAATTTCAGATGTGCTTTGATTGGAGATTTTGGGCCCAGAGAATGTGGATGCAGGCTAACTAGACACAGAGCATCTTATGTGATTAGTTGGGGGGGGGGGGGGGGCGGTATTTGGTTTTCTCAGGTTGATCCTGGGTTGGAAATTGGGGGGAGGAAGGAAAAAATGGGGAAAGCGACAGTCATTGACCAAGTCCTGATGTTGTGGGCAGATTACTACAGAGGTTGCGGTTTGGTGGCCTGGACGGGCTGCTGCAGAGGTTGTGGGACAGAAATCTATGGTCACATGTGGTCTGATTGTTGTCTGTATTTATACTCAGTCTCTCAGTAAGTTAAGGTGTATAATATGCGAAGCTTCTACAAAAGGGATAAGAAAAACCTAGATGTCTCCAATAGATTAACCGGTCAAAGGATACGAAGTATGATTTCTATATTTGTAACTAGAAGTAGCCAATTCAGTAGATTCAAATCACAGTTAAGTTTGGTTTATGCATATTCGATTGCAAATGCTCAAGAAAAAAAGAAAGTGGTTCAACTCTCTTATTCGCCGCAATCAGTATGTGTCACAGGCAATGCAGACTTGACATGGCTTTGTTTTCAAGAAACAAACTGTAGAATTAATTATAATGCACAGAGAAACACCGATCACGAGTAAGAGGCACTGATAATATCAGCTACAGAAGATACAATTAATATTTTATGGATGATTTAAGACAGTGTTTTCAAACTATGAGTTATGATCCATTAGTGGGTTGTGAGATCAATTTACAGGGCAATCAGTATTTAAAAAAAAAAATAGACTGGTATAGAATAGAACAGAATATTGTCTTTTTGCCTTATCAATTAACTCTTAGAACCCAACATTTGGGTAAAATGTGACACCAGTGTCAACACTGAAATAATTCAACGTCATAGGAGAAGTATGTAAGGATCAAACAAGATACTGTTTGCCTGAACAGAACTACCTCAGGGGCACCTGGGTGGCTCAACATCACTAATCATTGAAGAAATGCAAATCAAAACCACAATAAAATACTACCTCACACTCATTAAGATGGCTACTAAAAAAAAAAAAAGTATTTCCAGGGATATAGAAAAATTGACTCCATTATGAAATGTTGGTGGGGAGACACCTGCGTGTCTCAGTCGGTTAAGCGGCTGCCTTCGGCTCAGGTCATGATCCCAGGGTCACGGGATCGAATCCCCCCGTGGGGCTCCTTGCTAAGCAGAGAGCCAGCTTCTCCCTCTGCCTACTGTTCCCCGACAAATAAATAAATAAAATCTTTAAAGAAAAAATGAAACGTTGGTGGGATTGAAAAACAATGCAGTCACTATAGAAAATGGTATAGTGGTTCCTCAAAAAATTAAAAATGGAAAGACCACGTGACCCAGCGATCTCACTTATGGATATATATCCAAAAGAATTGCAAGTAGGGTCTCAAAAAGACATTTGCACACCCATGTTTAATAGCAACATTATTCACAAAAGCTAAGAGGTGGAAGCAGCCCAAATATACATTAATAGATGAATAGATAAACAAACTGTGGTATATACACACAACAGAATATTCAGCCTTCAAAAGGAAGGAAATCCTGTCCTGCTACAACATGGATAAACCTTGAGGACATTATGCTAAGTGAGATAAGCCAGTCACAAAAAGACAAATAGTGAATGATTCCACCTACTGTGAGATATCTAAAGTAGTTAAATCCATAGAAACAGAAAGTAGAGGAGTGGTTACGGGGGTAAAGGGAGGGGATATGGGTTCAATGGGTATAGAGTTTCATTTGGCAAAATGGAAAGGTTCTGGAGATATGCTGCACAACAGTGTGAATATACTTAACACTACTGGATCATACACAAAATGATGTAGGATAGTTGGAAGAAAGGCAGGCAGGGACAAACCCCCCGCCCCAACCCCCACCCCCGCAACTGGCCAGGAGAAAACCATCCCTAAAAGGATTTTACACCACCCTGGAAGGAGTCCTCCACCTTTTCCCACAGCGATAGATGACAAAAACCTGATTGGATGACACTATCGGCAGAGAGGGTTAATCAGATTAAAACCGCCCACCGACAAGCCCATAAAAACCCATACATTTAAAAACTCTAGGGGCAACTCTCTTGGGTCGCCTCCCTCTTCAGGAGCTTTGCACTTTATCATTCAATAAACTTTACTATCATAAACTTTGCTTTGCTGCCCACCTCTTCGGTCTACCTCTTCATTCTTCAAAGCGGTGTGACCAAGAGTCTGCCTTCAGCTCAGGTCATGATCTCAGTGTCCTGGGATAGAGCCTCACATCAGGTTCTCCACTCAGAGAAGAGTCTGCTTCTCCATCTCCCTCTGTGCTCACTCTCAAATAAAATCTTAAGTAATATTTAAAAATTAATTACTTTAAGATTTTATTTTTAAGTTATCTCTACACCCAAAGTGGGACTTGAACTTACAACCCTGGGATCAAAAGTCATGTGCTCTACTGACTGAGCCATCTAGGTGCCCCTAAAAATTATTTTAAACTAAAAGAAGATACCATTTGTTACTAACTTCCAAAGCTTTTTAGTGATAATCTTAAATGTTGGTGAGAGTTTAATGAGTAGTCTTAACCATTGCCGGTAGAAGCATCTCTTACAAGAAAGCAGTTTGCCAATATCTTTCAAGAAACCTAAAAGTATTAATACCCTTCAGCTCAGTAGATCTATTCCTAGCAATCTATCCTAAGGAAAATTTTAAATGTGGACAAGGATTTGGGCACAAAGATGTTCATTACGTTCTTTTATTTTTTAAGGGGATAATTGTAAGCAGTGTAAATATTAAAAACGTGGCAACAGTAAAGAACATTTGGACATCAGAAAGTGAATGAAGAAAATGTCTTAAATTCACATGATGGCATGTCATAGAGTCATTCAAATGTCTATGCATAAGTGTTAATGGAAAAATGGGTATGATAAATGTTGTGTTAGGATAATTTTTTTTAAAGATAAAATCATGACTCTCAAATATAAAGAGAACATTCATCAAAGATTGAATTTCACTCATTAATTAATGAGGGAATTGGTAAAGTATTAAAATCAGTTCAAAGAAGAATTCAAAGAATCCCACAGGAAGAGGTCAATCAGGAATACTTTAATGAATTTACAAATACATACAAAACTGACTCTACTACTTAGGGAATTGGAAATCTTATCCCTCTACCCACCCAAGAAATTTGCATATCTATGGGCCAGAGTAATTTGCATCACTACCTCTCAGTGGAGAAACTAGTAAACAGGACACTAAGGGATCATTTTTCTTTCCTTTTCTTGCCTCCATTTCAAAATCTCTTAGACCTTTTCCTAACAGTTGAAATCATCAGAATATAAAATTAAATATATAGCATGTCTCAGTTAAGGAAAAAAAGAGAGAGAGAGAGAGAGAAATTCATCCTAAATATTAAGTATGGGTTTTTTTGTTAATGGTGGAGTTAGTGGTTAATTTGCTTCCTTAATCTTTTCTCTTCCCCAAATTTTCAACAATAAAAACATAGTCCTTTATAATAAAAGTTTTCAAAACTACAATCATAAGATGGTTCACCTGAAGCAAAAAGACCCAAATAATGGTACCCCTAAATTTCATTAATACTCAGGAAATTTTGTATCTAAATCTAAATAAATCTATATACAATCTAAAGTTAAGAGAGTCAATATGAAATGCCTGGGATTAGCTACTTGTGGAAATACTCCCCAAAAGCAATCTTCCTCTGAACAAATTTGATGATAAATATCTTTGAGGAGATGAAGCATGCTTTCATATTCCTTAGGGAAATCACAATCTAAGGCTAAGAGGAAAATAACTGAAGATGAGCATTTTCTAAATTATTAATTCTAATATGAATTATGCTAGGGATGAGATTTGGTAAAGTCAGATTGTGGTCTGTCTGGAGTAGGAGAGGAAAAATCTAAACATAAATGATTTGCCAGTGTTTCCTCAGTAGTTCTCAGAGGAAAGAATATACTGATTTGAGATGGCTAGTCCTAAGTACTTCAGTAGAAATATATTTTCTTAGAATAGAGAAGGACAATGCAACTGTTTACCATACTATGGTTTAAGAGAAATACTTCTAAAAGAACATCCAACTCCGTTTGTCCTCCTAAAGTAAACACAAAATGGAGATCAAACTTGAGAATTCCTTGAGCCAAGTAAGAAAAACTAAAGCTAGCTTATTCATGAACATAAGTGAAACAGGTAATTTCTTATAAATGTGTCTGATAATCATAATAGAAATTCAGATCAGCTTCCTAAAAGTGGCATAAAATAATCACTTCTCACCAATCCCATACTGTCTGGAAACCCCCAATTGTAGTAACCAATCACTGTCAAGGTTAAACAACTTCCTCATTTTCATTCTATAAGCCATCCTATAACCTCATGCCTCTGAGCTTCCTATCAGTTTTGTATTTGAAAGCTCCCAATTTGCAAACTGTTCATATCTGCGCAATAAGCTCTTACTAAATACTATTTTACTGATCTAGTGCTTGTAATTTCACTATTTCCGGATTTTTGACAGTTTTCATTCTCTCTTTACCTCTTCGATTTGATATCATGTAATCATATCCACTAGAATAAGTCTTATACACTTATAATTCCCTAGTATATACTAACGATGAACCCCAGGTATATGAGTCAGTATCATCCACTTAGAAATTCATCCTGGACCTGTGGTGTCTTAGGGAGAGGCTGAGTCGGTCTTGGCAGCACCTCCAACCATGAGATTCTGGAAGGCACCTGAGGGCATAGTTGGTTCTGTAGGGGAGAACTGCTTTCTTCCTTAGTAGGCTCAGAGCTCCTATCAGGTAGCCAAGCTTCCCTGAATGCAAAGCAATCTCTATCAGATCCCCAAAATATGTCTTGGGCAAATTAACCAGGAAAGGAAAACAGAGATAAAGGATAAACATCAGGGAATCAGAGGCAAACATGTATTTCTGAAGTCATGACCATCATTTTCATCTATGACTAGACTTGATCTATCACAAGACAAATGCATGCTGTAAAATAATTTCTTTGTATTTATATTAGGCTATTGTTTGCATTACACAGTGAGGATTCATTTTCAAAACACTCTTATCTTGTCTCAGGAACAGTAGAAGGAAAAGAGTTTCTCTGATTTCCCCAAACCTTTTTCAATATAGAGAAGGACCAGGACAATAGTTCTCAGACTCAATGAGATTAAGGATCATAGAGTATATCAAAATGAAGACTTCCCTTTCCCCATCCTTAAGATTCTGATCTTTTAAAACTCCCTGTGTAATCTTACTTAGAGCCAGAATGGAGAACCCCTAAGCATGAGCATAGGGTTTTAGCCTTCCAAGGGCTTTCACAGGCCTTTCTTAAACGTGTTTTAAATGGCCCTCTCTCTAACCTCAAGCAGTTAAGATTACACAGTATGTCTTAGTGTAGCCAGTTAAATGCTCAGCCTGGAACATTGACTCTTGAGAGAATCACTGCAAAGTCTCAGGGCCAATTAGAAAGTATTCATGGAATTGTGATAGCATTGAGTCAAGGACAGCAGCACCTGGTGGTGTCCTAACCAGACCTTCCCTATATGTGTGCTAGCCTTCCCAGTGAGTGTCTGAACTATCCAATTCCTTCTAATAGATTCCTTTTCTGGTTAAGTCAACTAGATGGTGTCTGTTGCTTGCAACCCAGAACCATGGCTGGTTCAGTAAAGTAGGTCCTACTGTTCCCACTTCACGGTTGAAGAAATCAAGTTTCAGAGAGATTAGGTTACTTGTCAGAGGTCACTTGGTAAGTGACAAAGCTAGGACTCAAATCAAGATCCTCTTTGCTCGTTGCTCTTACCATCATGATATGGGTTGGGGAAAACCATAGCGCAACCATACGACTCCTTGACCCACAGAAACCGTCTCAGTGGTTCTCAGCCCGGGATGCACGTTAGCGTCACCTGAAAGTGTGGCCAACTTGACTTGCCCGGGGCTGTCCTGTTTTTAGCACCAGAAGTCTCATTTCCAGGGAAATCCCGTAGCCTTGGGGAGACTGGGATACTTCGTCACTCTACCGGGGGTGATGGGGGGGACCTTAAAAAACAACAACCACAACCGTGGAGGCCCTCCTCCGGAGAGTCTGAGTTAGCTGGTCTGTGCGGGACCCAGATATTGGCATTGCTTAAGTATCAGCTGAAAAGATCAGTATGAGCAGCTAGGGTTGAGAGTCATTGGTCTACATGAAATCTTTCAGACTTTATCAGACCCCTGATCAGTCTGTCGTATTTGTCCAGCCGAGCCGGGCTCTATTACTGTGCTTAATATCTATACAAGCAGGCATTTGATGAAGACTCTGAAATACTGAGATCAGAAGGCATGGCAAACAGTGTTCAGAGCCAAAGGGCTGGTTTCACCGACTGCCTCCCTGACGCCTTCAAGAAAGAGCAAATAGGGAAATATCAGAAGCATTTGAATGGCTCCGCAGGCGATAATTACGGCTTCTGGGGTTAATTTAGGGATCTCAGGGAGGGTAAGGAGCTCTGCAACAGTGATAAGTAGTGCTGTATGTGGGAGAAAGGAGTGTGGCAAAGGCTGAATGGGCAAATGAGGTTGGGTTATAAATTGGTGATGACTCAACTTCTCAGGTCGTTTGGTGACTGAAGTCTGACTGAACTATTCTAGTTGGGAAATCCTACAGTTTTGGCTCTCATCTTGCCATTTGACTTTGTTACTAAGGGCCAAGGAGAAATCAAGAGGACCAGGTCATTCCTTTAGTCCTCTGTGGTCCTGCTAGCCCTGAAAGAAAAGCCTAGAACCTTGGCATTGCAGAGTTCTTTTTCTCTCAGAAGTTCATTTGTTGATTTATTTGTTCATTCAACAAATATGTGTTAAGTACCTATTTGTAACAGACACCATGCTGAGGATACAACACCAAGGAAAACTAACATGGTTTTGCCCTTATGTGGTGTTGCCTTTATGTGTGTTTGCTCTTATGTGTGCCATTTGAAACAGTGCGATCGTTGCTAAGATAGAAAAGCACTGAGCACTGAAAACACATGTCGATGAGGTCTAGGAAAACCTCCCAGAGGAAGTGTCACCTAGACTGGGACTAAAGGATAATCTGGGCTTAGCCAGGGCAAGGGAAAAGCTCTCTCAGAGGGAGAGAAGAGCAAATGTAAAGACTCCAACTGGGCAGTGTGAAGATCACATCCTAATCCCCAGAATCTGTGAATATGGAGCCCGACCTGACAAAAAGGGGTTTGCAGATGTGACTAAATTAAGGCTCTTGAGATGGAGAAGTTATCCTGGACTGTCTGGGTGGCCCAGTGTAATTACAGAGTCCTTTTACTTGAAAGAGGGACGTGGTGGATCAAAGTCAGGGAGAGATTTGAAAATGCTGCTGCTGTGCGGGTTTTGCAAATGGAGAACAAGGCCATGGACTAAGGAAGGCAGGCAGCCTCTAGAAGCTGGACAAGGCAAGGGAACTTTTCTAGAGGTTCTCCTGGAGAGCATCCAGAAGGAACACAGCCCTGCTAACGCTTGGATTTTAGTCGAGAAAAACCCATTTTGAACTTCTAACCTCCGGGACTATAAGATAATACATGTATGTTGTTTTAAACCATGAAGTTTGTGGTAATTTGTCATAAGGGTAATAGGAAACTAATACAGGAACCTACAAAAAAATAGTCTAGTATGGTTAGACATACAGTATAAGGTGCAAATAAGATTGGAAAGGTAAGCAAAATCAGGCAGAACCTCATAGGACTTGTTAAGGGTAAGGCTAAAATCCACTTCATCCTTGGGATACCCTGAAGGATTTCTTTCTTTCTTTCTTTTTTTTTTAAGATTTTATTTATTTATTTGACAGAGAGAAAGAGATCACAAGTAGGCAGAGAGGCAGGCAGAGAGAGAGGGGGAAGCAGGCTCCCCACTGAGCAGAGAGCCTGATGTGGGGCTCGATCCCAGGACCCTGAGATCATGACCTAAGCCAAAGGCAGAGGCTTAACCCACTGAGCCACCCAGGCACCCCAAACCCTGAAGGATTTCTAAACAGAAGAATGATCAAATGAGGTTTACATTTTAGGAAATTATATTTGATCAATTCAGAGGTTAGCAACCTTTTCCGGTAAAGAATCAGATAATAAATACTTTATGCTTCATGGGCCATACGGCTTTTGTTAGGTATTCATTTTTGGTTTTTGTTTTTTTTAACAACCCCTTAAAAACATAAAATCTGTTGTTAGCTCAAGGGCCATATAAAAACGGGCAGTCCCCAGCTCTGAGCCCTCCTGTTTCCCATTTTCTCAGCCGTCCTGTAGCTAGGTATGGTGACGGGAGTCAGGAACCCAATTTCGGCTAAAGAGATAAAGGAACGTCTCCCAGAGAATTCTGGGAAAATTTCAGCTGTATTTATGAGAAGTTTGGGCACTGCCTTTCTGCTTTCTCCCTGCCCTTGAACACTGATGGGATGCCTTATCTCATGAGATGAACCAAAGGAAAAAAAGCCAAGATTAATAGAGATGACAGCCCTGACAGAGATGGACTGAAGCAAAGCCACGAGTATCTATCTCTAGATTTTGTAATGTGGGGCGAAATCAACCCCATTTTAAAATCCATTTTAAGCAGAGTATCCTGTTACTTGCAACTGGAAGAATTTCTAAGTGAACAGACGGATGCTAGGAGATTAATTAGGAGGCTCTGCACCGACGGGTGAGGGGTGACAGTTGCCCAAACTAGGGCTGTGGTAGTCAGGAAGTGCACTAATGTGAGACGTATTTTGGAGCCAGTATAAGCAGGATACAGAGATTGTATGTGGAAGGACAGGTGAGAAGAGGGAACAAGTGATGTCAAAAAATACTCCCAGGTCACTGATTGTGGCGGTCATGCTATCTACCCAAACAGAGAAAGGAGGAGAAAGAGCAGGTTTGGGGAGAAAAAGTGAGAAATTGAATTCTTGAGTTTGGGGTTCCTGTGGGCCATCTCAGTGGAGCTGTCCTTAAGCCGTCCCATGTGAGAAACTGATGCTCAGAAAAGAGGTTGAGATGGCTGTCATCAGCATCGATCTATACTTCTTGTTCTTTTTTTTTTTTTAAGATTTATTTATTTATTTGACAGACAGAGAGAGAGAGGAAGAGCACAAGCAGGGGGAGTGGGAGAAGGAGAAGTAGGACCCCCACTGAGCAGGGAGCCCTATGTGGGGCTTGATCCTAGGACCCTGGGATCATGACCTGCGCCGAAGGCAGATGCTTAACAGACTGAGCCACCCAAGCGTCCCATACTTTTTTTTTTTAAGTAGGCTTCATGCCCAGCATGGAGCCCAATATGGGGCTTGAACTCATGACCCTAAGACTGAGACCTGAGTTGAGATCAAGAGTTGGACGCTGAACCGACTCAGCCACTCAGATGCCCCCATTTTTCAAATTTCTAAACCATGTTAAAGAAAATCATAGGGACGCCTGGGTGGCTCAGTTGGTTAAGCAGCTGCCTTCGGCTCAGGTCATGATCCCAGGGTCCTGGGATGGAGTCCCATATCAGGCTCCTTGCTCAGCAGGGAGCCTGCTTCTGCCTCTGCCTCTGCCTGCCTCTCTGCCTACTTGTGATCTCTCTCTCACTGACAAATAAATAAATAAAATCTTTAAAAAAAAAAAATCATATTTGGGGTGTCACCATCCTCGCAGTAGTCCAGCACAGCAGCCATGCCGTCTGGATTCACATTTTCACCAATAAAGAACTGGTAGTTTTTGAAATTTGCAAGGAGGGAGCCTGGGTGGCTCAGTTGGTTAAGCCACTGCCTTCGGCTCAGGTCATGATCCCGGAGTCCTGGGATCGAGTCCCACATCGGGCTCCCAGCTCCACGGGGAGTCTGCCTCTCCCTCCGACCTTCTCCCCTTTCATGCTCTCTCTCATTCTCTCTCTCGAATAAATAAATAAAATCTTAAAAAAAAAAAAATAGTCTCTGAAATTTGCAAGGATATGCTTGATTTGTTCTGAGGCCCCTGTCATTAAAGGTTTTGCTCTTTCTGTCCTCTTTCTTCAAGTTTGCCTTTGGTTGATTTTGATTGATGTACTTTCTGTAGGCTTCTTTTGTGAAGCCGGTTTCCTACAAGTGATGGTTCATGACAATATCAATACCAGGGATGACTGAGCTTTCCGTACCCTCACCCTCCCAGCCTTCAGCAGAGGCATTTCCACCAACAAGCGAGTCATCAATGTCACCCTCTGTCCTACTGACCCTACTGACCATCTTCCCCTCTGCCTCCAGGCACAGCCCATCTGCAATCTCCTGGATCTTATAGATGTCGGAGAACATGTTATCATGGCTGAGGAGGTCCTCGTAGGTGATCAAGACCGCGGCTGGAGAGAGACAAGGACAGTGTGAGCTTAGCGGGATCCAGGAGCTCTGAGTGAGTGCAGTAGAGCCTGAACCACACTGGGGTGGAGGGAGCAGGTGGAAAAGTGAAAGATGCTTTTCAATACCTTATTTTGTAAGTTGGATGTGATACTTTGGACTGTCTCAACTCTTGAAATTCCTTGAGGTATAAATATCTTTTCCCTGAAATTCAAAACTATAGTCAATTTAATTATAAGTTCTTGGGCTAGTTGCTCAGCCACACAGATCGAATTTCCTTATATGGAACAGTCCTAGCAATACTTACTCCATAGTCTGTCAAGAGCATCTAGTGAGAATCTGTATATGAGAGTCCTTTGTGAACTACACAAAAACGATATTGAGATTAGCTGGGTGTTTATGTACGCGTACTTTTGTATACACAGACTTCATAAGAGTAAGGGGTTTCATATGATCTTTGTAGAATGGGTACGGGTCCAACTGGTAGAGAGGAGAAGAGATGAATTGCTATGTGGGAAATATGGTAAGATATGATAAAGAACAGTTCATCAAAAGCAAATAAAATTAGTGGGGAAACATGAGAGGCACTCTTTCAAAATAATGATCATAATGATAATGATGAGGACTGTTACTATCAATCATCATCTACTGTTTTGAAAATTCTTCCCCATGCAGTAAGATATGAAATAAAATAAGAGGAATGAACATCAAAAGGAAGAAACAAAAATCATTTGCAGATGATATAGTTTTAGTACTGGGAAACTAAAAAGAACTAGCTAAAAGCATCAAAATTAATAAGTGGGTTTGGTTAAATAGCTAGAAACAAATTAATATAGAAAGAAGCAATAGCATTTCTTTAACCAGTTGGAAAAGACAGTGAAATCTTCCCTTCATGTGATTCTGAATACACCTACCGCTTACTTCCCAGTCAAGTGCCTTGTTCAAGCCAGGTCTTCCCATTGTTCTTTTCCTTCCTTCCCACTGCATTGACCTACCCTGAGAACAATCACATGCATTACATATATTTATGTTAATTCGTATCACTGAGAAGAACTTTTATCTGGAAGATTCTGTGTTAATATTTTAGGTGGACCAAAATTCTCCAAGAAAGGCACTTATGAGAGGCTCCTCATAAAATGTGTTTGTGGTTTCTATTGATGCTTATCTCCCTTTCTGTTCCCCTTAGGTCTAGTTTTCCTTCTCTCCCTGCAATAACTGTTTGTTATGAAATATAATAACTTGTAGACTTTTGTGATAAGCCTGTAATAAATGCCAGGGTTTGTCTGCACATGGAAGTAAGTGGTTACCTCTCTCTTTTCTCCACCCATTTATCTATCTCCTAGACACAAGGTCTGGGGAAGGTTAGCAGAGTTACAGAACCATAGCCTCTCTCAGCCAGAGCTTTCCTCCCTCCCATCCACCTGCCTTGTCCACCAACACCCACTGACGATTTTATGGCCCAATCTGACTGCAGCTCTCCAATCAGATAGGTGAGCGTGCTCAGGTCCTTGGTCTAGAAAATTTTACCTTCTCTGGCCCCAAGGGGACTTTGGCCCTAAATTTAATTTAAAGTTGAAGAACGTTGTAGGGACTATGCTGTGACTGGAAGGGCTGAGTAAACAGAACAGAATGTGGGAGAGGAGGGTGGAAAATACCCCTCCTTTTGCTGTTGCCTTCTTTCTGGGCCAAATTTGGAACCAACAAAAGCACACAGAAGTGCCTAACCAAGAGTTTGGTGAATGAATGTGATTCCTCTTGAGTTTCCTCTTGTGATTGCTCTTGAGTTTAGCTTAGTCCTTGTCCTTTCATGCTCGGCAGCACAAGACCAAGCAAAGGAGTAGGAAATGTTACCAGGCTTGGTGGCTTTGCCTACTAGACCCTATATAGGTCCATCCACAGCCTGCTGACACAGCTCCTACATTCCCCTACCTTTAACATCTTATATTACAGGGTGTATTGTCAAACTAAGAAACCAACCTTAGCACGTTATTGTTAATGAAACTCCAGACTATATGTTGCTAGTTTTAACTAGTATTAACTAAGCCATACCAAACTAAATGGATTTCAATAGTTTTTTCCAGCTAATGCCTTTTTCAGTTCCAGGATCCAATCCAGGATACCACATTGCATTTAGGAGCTAATGTGCTTTTCACCATCCTATAAATCTCCTTCGACACCCATTTCCAGCCCCATCTCTGAACTATCTTCTAAGACTTAACATCAAACATAGGGGAGGAGAAGGAGCCAAGGTCTTAAGGTCAGATCTAAAAGCCGCCTCAGCATTTCTCATCAGCATTTTCCAAAATGAAATCTCCAGATAAAGAGTTCAGCAAGATATTCAGCTATTTTCAAGGAAAGAGAGATTCTATAGTCAAGTGAATTAAAGAAATGCTTGATGCCAAATCCCTTCTTGACGAGGCAAAATGCTCATCAACATGACACAATCTCTGAAAAGCCTTGCAATAAATAAGCCAGTTCAGTTTGGCTTAACAAAACTTTTATCAAATTTCGGTCATTTGCATACCACCTCCACCCCTTCTACCATATCTGCAGAGAGACTATACTATTATTGACTTAATATTCTTCTTTAAATCTACTCATCTTTTAAAAAATACATACTTTTTTTTTAAATTTTATTCACTTATTTGACAGAGAGAGACACAGCGAGAGAGAACACAAGCAGGGGGAGTGAGAGAGGGAGAAGCAGGTGGTGGAGCCCCACGCGGGGCTCGATCCCAGGACCCTGGGATCATGACATGAGTCAAAAGCAGACATTTAATGACTGGGCCACCCAGGCACCCTAAAAATACATTCTAAAGAGCATTTGATATCACTAATCTCAATGGAAAATTTAGATCATTTGCCAAAATTAATTAGAATGGAAAATGTTAATTTCAACCAAGAACTTCCTAAAGTCATCTCATCTATCGCCAGTGGTTCACATATAATAGATTGGGAAATGTTAGTTAACCAGATCCCTTTTTTCCATAACACCTGTTAAAAATCCTGGGGAGACACTTTGGGAAAGGCCTGGAAGATCAGAAAATATACGTAGAGAGCTAGCGTTAGAGCCCAAACTAAAACTGAAGCCCCTACTTGCCTCTCTAGTGCCTTCCTCACAATCCTACTCTGCTTCTGAGGTTGACATCTCTTGGGCATGGCCAAAGGAGAGTCCACGAGCCTCAGAGTTTGTAACACAAAAAGTTCAGATTCCATGCGAGCTGGTTTTGATCCTGAGTTTGGGATTTTAACAGATTCCCACACCTAGTTCTGAAGGCTCCCTACCTTCTTCCGCTCTAGGGCAGAACCTGGATCTGATTCTTTGTCAAAGTACATGGGTACAAAGTGTTTTCTGATTCCCAACTATCATTGCTACCTATACCCTGCCAATTCCCACCTGACTCCTGACCTAGTACCTGCACTTTGTCCAGTTCTTCCTAAAGTCATGTTATTTTAAAATTTAATTGTGTTTGAGCAAGAGGGTGTGGCAAGAGGGATGCCTAGTGTTAATCAGTAACAGAGAGCAGCAGATAAACAAGGTGCTTCCAGCTGCATGGGGCACATTTGGCCCTCGGGTCTCCCAAGAGTGGCTCCAGAAGTTTGAGTATGCTGGATGCGACTGGTGTCTTGGCTGTTTTCTCGTTGCAAGAGGCCAGACCACAGGTGTTGCTTACCCCTTCTCCATTTGGTCAGTTGCTTGATGCCTTGAGTGTATTTGACAACCTAATGCTCACTAATCCTACCTCAGCTGGTTTCTAACATTCAGACCAGATCTGAGTGCCACTGGGCTTGATAATAGCCTCTGGAATCATTCATTCCTCTCTTTATTCAAAATATTGACCATGGGAATAAGCCAGTCGGTGCTATGGTATACATAATAATGGATAATATTTATAGAGCTCTTACTCATGTGTTAGATACTCCTTGTACATTATCTCACTTAATCCTGGACAACTTTAGGAAAGATATTCTTTTTCCCATTTTAAGGTTAAGTAACCAGGGCTCGAACGACTTAAATACCTTTCCAAATTTTACATAATTATCAAATGTCAGATCTGAGATTTGAACCCAGATTTGCTTGATGCCAGAACTTATACTCTTAGCCCTTAGCCTATACTGCCTCTTTGGGAGAAGGCATGGTGTTTACCCTCAAGCAGTTCACATATTTATAATAGCTATTTTGAGGTTCTTTATTTTTTTTAAAGGTTTTAATTATTTGTTTGACAAAGAGAGAGAGTACAAACAGGGGGAGCAGCAGAAGGAGACTGGAGAAGCAGGGAGGCCAATCCGGGCCTCGATCTCAGGACCCTGGGATTATGACCTGAGCAGGAAACAGATGCTTAATCGACTAAGCCACTCAGGTCCCCCTATTCTGATGTCCTTTAAAAATCTGTCATCAGGACAGGGAGCCTGTTTCTCCCTCTCCCCCTGCTTGTGCTCTCTTGCTCTGTCAAACAAACACACAAACAGACAAAAAAAATAAGACCTTTAAAGATCTCTGCCATCTCTAGATATATTTCTATTATTTGTCTCCTCCCTGGTGACTTATCACATTCTCCTTCTTCTCACAACTAGTAAGGGTTTGTTTGTTTGTTTTACTCAGACAGCATCCCTTCTCTCTAGCTTCTCTGAAGAAGGATCATCAATTACAAAGCACAGTTGCAAAAAGAACACCCAGGGTCAGCTTCACACTCAGGAAGGGGGACACTGTGCCTCCCCCTCCTCCCAGTTTCGGGTACCCTACACGTTCAGAGAAAACTTCTGTAGTAACCAACTATAGAAATGATCCCTGACAGTATAGCTTTGCAACTATTAAGTTTTATTGAATGTTGTACATTGTGGACACTATATTGTAGAGCTAGATTTTGTTGTCTTCCTTTAAAAAATGTTAAGACTTTTCCTTTTCTGGAAGTAAGTTAATTTTTAATTTGGATTAGCCCGATCTTGTCCGAGCTTTGTTTTTTTACTTTTTTAGGGATAATCTAGAGTTCCCTTATTCCACAGCGAAAGGAGCCCTGTTCCTTAGGCATGAGAGTATTGAGATCCAAATTCAAAGCCCAGAGTAAAACAGCAAGATCTACTTTCTTTGCTTAGAACTCTAATCTCCCAGCACCCTGTGACCCCAAGGATCTCTGTTCTTACAACCCACTAGCAGCTGTTTTCTCTCAGGTCTCCTGGATGTTTTCTTGAGCACCTGCAACTTATTTAGCATTCAAAGACTGAATTTCCATTAAAGGAACCCTTTGCATAATTTTTGAGCCGCTTTTTTGTGCAGATCTTTCCTTTCTTCTAACCCGCTTCACACATTACAGTCATTACAATAGTCTAGAACCCTGACTCGTGTTCTGCTTAGGCTCCACCTCCTTGCCCCACGGTTTGGAGGTGCCCAGGCAGAACATTGGGTTGAATATGGAGCTCACCTCACATATTCCCATTCTCGAGGATCACAGTTCAGCACTATCTATTGTTCAATGCCTACAAATAATTGCTTCATGTATTTTGGCAATTTCATAGTTGTATATGGTGAGAGAGTAAGTAGAGTACCCATTATTCATTAATGACCAGCCCAAGAAAGTCTGGACATTCTTTTTTATAACAATCTGACAACCTCTGAATTTTAACTAGTATTTTAGTCTAAGAACATATTAGAATTTGTTTCTATCCTCTAACTTTTTGCTGTGTATATGTTTTGCTTTTTCAATGATTTGCTTTTTCATTTTTTCTTTACAAAAACTAAAAGTTGTTTTTGTTTGTCCTTTTATTTTTTATTTCATTTTACCTCTCTACAAATTTTAAGGTCTACATACTGTTCCCATTCTTTTACTATTCTTGAAAAGTTTATCATGCCTGCTTATACCAACAAGTCTATAGTTCCTATCTGTTCCTCTGCTGAATTACAGTCTTTAGAATACCTCTAAATCCTCCACTCCTAACTCATATCTTGTTACTCAGTATTTTCATTTAGTCCTTTAAAAAACACACAAATGATACATTATAACATTTTTACTTCATATAAATAACGTTTATTTAATGTTACCCACAAGTTTACCAATTTCTTTGCTATTACTCACCAGATCTCAAGTCTTTGTTCCAAGATTTTTCTTCCAAGTCATTTTTTTACATTTCTTTTGGTTTGAAAAAAAAAAAAATCCTTTTGGTGAAGATCTGTGGCAGATTCTCTCAAATATTAATCTCAAAATAGATTTATTCTGCCCACATTCTTTTTCAAGATTTATTTATCTGAGAGAGAGAGAGTGTGTGTGCACGTTCACACAAGCAGAGAGAGGGGCAGATGGAGAGGGAGACCAGCAGAAGCTGGAAATGGGCTGGATTCCAGGACTCCGAGATCATGACCTGAGCCGAAATCAAGAGTCCAGCGCCAACCAACTGAGCCATCCAGGTCACCCTGCCTCCATTCTTGAAAGGTAATTTCACGAGGTACAAAATTGAGAGTGGATGAATGTTTTTGTTACAGGATTTCCTTCTCCTTCGGTGCCCGAGGTTCTTGGTCATGCTGCTCTGAAGAATGAAGAGGTAGGCCACACAGAGAGGTGGGCAGCAAAGGAAGGTTTTATCGAACAATAATAAAGTATACTGAATGGTAGTACAAAGCTCCTGAAGATGGAGGACCCAAGAGACTTACAACTGGAGTTTTTAAGTCTAGGGGTTTTTATGGGCTTGTTGGTGGGCTTTTTAATCTGATTAACTCTCCACGCACCTGTCATTCAATCAGGTTTTTGTCATCTATCTATCACATGGGAAAGGGTGGCGGGCTCCTTCCAGATGGCGTAAAATCCTTTTAAGCGTGATTTCTTTTTAGGGTGGGGGCCCTTGTCCCTCCCTGCCTGCCTTCCAATTATCCTTCATCATGTTCTAATTCCAGGTTAATAGGTTCTTTTGGCACTTAGAAGATGTTGATCAATTTGTTTTCTGACCTGAATTGTTGCTGTGGAAACTTCAGTCAGGTGGTCATTCATTTCCCAATTATTTTTTCTCATAAGTTGCTTGTAAAATATTCCTTTGTGTTCTGGAGTTTATAAAGTAGGTGTAGAGTGTTTTATTTATCAAGCTTGCGGTAAATGTTTGGGGTGTTTATGGATCTATATTTTTTGTCGGGAGTGAAAAATTATCATCTGTTAACTTATCAGCTATTTCTTCTCTGTTCTCATTAATTTATCCCCCAGAAATCCATAAATTAGATTTATTATTCTATTTTCCATCCCAATACCACTTTTAAAATGTTCATTCCCTTTTCTTGTATGACGTTTTGAGTGATTTATTTAGATCCAACTTCCATTGCATCCTTAACATCTGTGCCTAATCTGCTGTTTAACCAATGGCTTTATGATGTCTTAATACATATTTTCACACTCTATTTTTTTTTAAGATTTTATTTATTTGAGGGGCGCCTGGGTGGCTCAGTCAGTTAAGCATCTGCCTTCAGCTCAGGTCATGTTCCCAGGGTCCTGGCATTGAGCTGTGTGTCAGGCTCCCTGCTCGGCGGGAAGTCGGCCTCTCCCTCTCCATCTGCCTCTCCCCCAGCTCATTCTCTCTCTCTCTCTCTCTCAAATAAATAAATAAAATCTTTTAGAAAACATAAGGATTTTATTTATTTGAGAGAGTACGAGAGAGCAGGAGGGATGGTGCAGGGGGAGAGGAAGAAGCAGGCTCCTGGCTGAGCAGGGAGCCCAACAGGGGTCTGGGTCCCAGGACCCCAAGATCATGACCTGAGCCAAAGGCAGACAGACACTTAACCAACTGAGCCACCCGGGCACCCCAAGCGCACTTTATTTCTATTTCAAAAATTCCCACTTTTGGTAGATAGTCTCTTATTGGGTTGACCATTTTTGTAATTCAATTTTAAAATTTCATACAAAGTTATTTTATATTTTAATTTTATAATTCCAATATCTGAAGACCATGGAAGTCTAAATCCACCTGTTGTTCTGATTATAGGTCATAATGGCTTATTTTCTCTTATGTTTGCCAATCTCTGATTGTAAGATTATATATATTTGTCTTTGGGGATCCTACAGGCCAAAACTAGGGATTTTTTGATGCTTCTACTAGGAGCCAACAGGAACTACCATCTTGGGAACTACTTTAGCTTTTTTCAAAGATCTTTCTTTATTTAGGAATCTCAGGTTCAAGGTTCAAGAAGTCTATTTGGAACTAGCCCAAGGTTTGGTCTCTGATCAACTGATACACTGACATAGTTACCCTCAGGGCAGTGCAACCTCCAGGCTCCTTGCTACTCACACTCCCATCCTGGTTTTAGCATACTTTTTATTATGGACCACCTGAAGATTTTCTTTATTTATTGCAATCCCATGTGATGTATTAAAACATTAATGTTTTATAGTGTCTATCCTCCCATAGTGACAGAAGTCAAAGTTGTGAAAGCTGCTTTTTTTTTTAAGTAAGCTTTAAGTAAGCTCTATGCCCAACTTGGTGCTCAAGCTCATGACCCTGAGATCAAGAGCCACATGCTCTACCAACTGAGCCAGCCAGATGCCCCTCTTTTTCCTTTTGTTTGAAAAATGATTTATGGGGCATTAAGAGTCAATAAGGTAAAATATGCATTTGAAAGTTGATTCGGATATATATCCCCCAGTGAAACCACAGTAAATAAGCAAAGTGTACATTTGACTAAAGATTCAGATATGAATTTGAGAAGAAAGTATAACACAGTATCTACTGGGGGTGGGGTTGGCGGGGCCTGCACCAAAATAGATTAACAGTTGATGGCCTTAGAGGGAGTACTGAATGACACCGAGGATCTATAGATACGTTTACCCTGGGGACACTTGCTGACTGTAGCTGGAGGCTGAGAATCCAGGATTGGTCCTGGGGTAGAAGATCCCAGTGCTGGGAACAGCAAGAGATTTTGGCATATATATTGGGATGTAGGAAGACATTGGATGTTTCAGGAGTCAAATGAAGACATCTAGTTTTAATATCCCCTTAAAGTATGTGCCAAATTTTGAAGCTGTTGGCCGTGTTTTCTCCAAGAGGTACACATAAATTTCCTACATATACTGTCTCCTTCCTAGAAAACTCCTAATGTCTTATGCTCTGAAGCTGATATACACATATGAAGAACAAATATCAGTTACTATAATATTAGTTACATCAAATTAAGAGGTGTGGGTTCATTCAAAGTTGAGGTTACTTATTTTACATAATATGCCATGGTATGTATTCACAATTTTGCAATTCTTTTTTTCCATATTGAGGTATTTTATGAAAATCTGCAAATATAACATTATTTGTTTGAAACTTTCAAGCACTTGTCATTGATGAATCCTAATAACTGACGATAACTCAAGCTCTAAGGAAAGTTGGGAATACTTAGTCCAACCTTCTGCTTTTGAAGAAATAGAAAATGAGGGCTGGAAAAATCAGTGATTTGTTGAAGATCATAAAGCATTATCAAAGGTGAGTTCCAACCGATTATAGAAGTATGATGATGACGTGGTCCTGAAGTGTCTGAAAGGGTGATAGGTCAAAGAACTGACCAGTCGAGTTTGCCAGAATCTGAAGTGTCACACAATATGAAAGCATCTGTGTAGCAACATTCCTGTCTGTTTGGAACGCCTAGAGTTTATTGGCATCATTAGCACTGCATCTAGGAAAGTATCTGTCAAGGAGACTCTGAAAGAATAAAAGCTTTCAGAGAGATGTTAGAGTAACTTTTTTCAAGAAGAGTTATAACAGGGAATTTTTTATGCTAAGGTTACATCAACTGCAAGCAACTAGTGGAGATTATATTTTCCTTTTTTTTTTTTTTAAGTGAATGTGGGGAAAAGATCAAGATGTCATTCATCACTTGAGTATATTTATTCTCTTTCTCTGAATGTGAAATGTCACCCATTCCATGAACAGAGAAGTTGTCCTTTGTTTTATGCTGTACCAGTTTATCTACAGTGTTTCAAGTCTTCCATAGCGTATGCTTTGGAATTTGTTACTTCTGCATTTCCATCAATTTGAAAAGAACTGCTACTAGATCAATAAGACAATGCTTGAGAAGAAATTACGGCCTGTGCTGCAGGCAAAATAATAAGTCATAAACATGTAATCGTATAAGACATTCAGCAAAACATGGCTTTAGTGACAAATGACAGTTCTTGAACTTAAGAGAAGACATTTCAATGAGAAATCACAAATAAAAGATTAATGGGATTTTTTTTTTAAAAAAGAGTGTGGATTGGTTAGTGGAATTACTAATTATGTTCTAATGCTGTTATCATCTTTCAGGAATAACTGTATTAGTCAGCTCAGGAGCTTTTATGCTCTGAAGAAACAATGATCCCAATTAAACAATGTAGAACCTCAAAGACTCAGTGGGTAAGCATATGTTAAGTGTCAATAGCATGGTGTTTAAATTGATATAGACAAAGTAAAAAGGAAATTTGGCTATCTTTTAATTACATACAAAGCCACACTAGCATTTACCTTCATCTGTGAGACACTACAGTGAAAAGGACAAAAACCAAATTACTAGAATCTCCTGAGTTCAAATTTTTCCATCTACCTATTGTGTGAATTTGAGTAAGATATTTAAACTCTGTGCCTTATTTTTCCCATCTCTAAAATGAGATTTAAAAATAGTACCTATTTTGTAGAATTGTTTTAAGTATGAAATAATAAGGCTAGGTAAAGTGCTTAGTTCAAGACTTGGAGTCCTCACTCAATAAACAGTATCATTATTCCACAAATTTGTATAAGTTACTCTGATTTTTTCCCCTAAACTGACAGGTATTTAAGAAATCTGTATTGTGGCTTTTGTGTGTGTGTGTTAATAATTACTGTATTATTTTCAAGAAATAATTAAGATTCACCTACATTGATGAAACTACTTTTTATAATAAGCTAGTATGGGAGACCTGGATGGATCAGTTGGTTAAGTGCCTGCCTTTGGCTCAGGTCATGATCCCAGGGTCCTGGCATGAGTCCTGCATCGGGCTCCTTGCTTAGCAGGGAATCTACTTCTCCCTCTACTCCTTCCTTCCCCTGCTCATGCTCACGCACTCACTCTCTCTCTCAAAAAATAAAGAAAATCTTAAAAATATATAATAACCTAGTGTGGTATCATATCATATATATCATATCACATCATGTCATGTCATGTCATGTCAATCACATCTAGTATTCTTGGAGGCCAGCATCGAAAGACCATTGTATAAGGAGTGAGTAGATGTGAATTCTATGCCCCACTTTATCTGTTCTGCTTCCATCCTTGAAGATAATTTACATCGCTAATGACTCTGCACTTGCCTCTTCAGACCCATGAAAATAACCTGGCCTGAAAGTCATGTGTCTCACTTCTGCTCATAATCAGGTCATTGACAAGTCATCCATTCTTTTGGGCAGCTGGGACATAGCAGGCTCTGTATCACCGATCTTTCAGAGATGACATGCGAACAGATTAGAGCGGCTGCTCGGTAATGAGGAATCATCTTTGTTAGACATAAATTTTGAAATGTACATTTTGCCAAAGCTCAGTGAGAATATTTAAGTACTCTCTGTGATTTTACCAAACTTTCTTTTTCTTAAACTTTTCTTTGAAGACTTCCTTTGGTTTTAAACTCTTTTCATTTTGCCTAACTCAGATGCATTCTATACCTTTTCAGGCTTAAAAATTGAAACAAATTTTCCATGGAAACAACCTTCATTTGCTACCTAGTTATAAATAACTCCTTTCTGGTGATTCTTTTTTTTTTTTTCTTCTTCCTATAGTCACCTAACAAAGACAACAGTGAACTGTTTGTTTTTCCTGAGAACCAGATGAACAAAATGCCATGTGTTCAGGTAAATAGATCAGTATAAAGATCAACATAGAATATGATTCTGAGGGCTTATAGAAAAAAAGGCTCACTTACTCCTTAAAAAAATAATGCTAAAGATATTTTTAAAAAGATTTTATTTATTTATCTGTCAGAGAGAGCACGCACAAGCAGGGGGAGTGGCAGGCAGAGGCAGAAGCAGGCTCCTCTCTGAGTTCCATCCTCCCCTCACAACCGCCCCTCCCCCCCAGGACTCCAGGATCATGACCTGTGCTGAAGGCAGATGCTTAACCAACTGAGCCACCCAGGTGTCCCAATGCTAAAGATATTTAAGTTTTATTCCTATAACCTCTGAAAACTCTTTAGATCTTAGTTAATTCCATTGTCATTTGGGAAAATATCTCACAAACTTAAAATTTTTCTTAACAATAGTGGCCACAAAGGTAGTATTTTCTATCATCTCCCTCTTCCTATACTAGCACCATGGTAATTTTTATTACTATGGCCTTATTTTATTATGTCTAGTACAATGAATCTCTCCTTGTCACATGTCAGCTTCCCTGGAAGCAGAATCGGAGATGAACTTCGGCATCCAAAGGTTTATTAGGGATTAGCATCTGTGAATGGAAATGGAGGTGGGGAGCAGAACTGGGCAGAGAAAGTAATCTAACTAAGATGCGGGTCGCCAAAGCCTCAGCCATCCAGCCCCGTGAAGTACTTTGGAGCAAGTGTCAACTGTCAGAGTGTTCAGCATCAGGCAGAAATGACCAGGCTATAGCCTGCTAGCCCTTAGTCACCGTATCCTGGCAGCCCCAGAAAGATGTGACCTTGGGCAAGATAGCTCTGAGCAGCTGAGGCTAACCCTGAAGCTGTTGACATCGGGAAGCGGTGTAGTGATCACATTCCCTACAAGCCAGACTGTGAGTTCTGCCTTGAAGGAGGATTGAAGCTGCACATTTCCATGTCTAACATATTCTTCTTTGCTGTTCTTTTTCTTAAGAATTTTTTTTATTGTTGTTAGAGAAAGAGAAAGAGAGCACGTGCGTGTGTACAGGGTGGGGAGCAGGGGCAGAGGGAGAGGGAGACACAGAATCTTAAGTGTGCTCCTGGTCCAGCACAGAGCCTCATGTGGGGCTCTATCTCAGACCCTGAGATCATGACCTGAGCGGAAATCAAGTCCGATGCTGGATGCTTAACCAACTGAGCCACCCAGGCACCCCTGTTCTTCTTTTTCGAAACCAACGTTGTAATTATTCGTGGATCTTTATTTTTCTTTATAAATTTTGGAAAATTTTTTTAGTTCCTTTTGGAATGTTGGCTAGAAAGGCACAGAATGTATGTCATTCAATGTGGGGAGAATTGACATCCACTGGATGGTGGTGTGCCATGTAGATGATGATATTTGGGTAGCCAGAAGATGACACTCTTGAGAAGGGTTTCTGGAGGTAGCAGGACAAGGAGGCAGCCAGTGTGGGCAGGGGACCAAGCAAATAAATATACTGAAGTCAATATGAAAAAACATGGGAACTTGGTTTCTCACTGTCAAAGGGGGATTTATAAGTGTGTAGCGGGGAAAGACTTGCACGTATTCAGAGGTGCTGGATTGGAATCAAATGGATCAGTGTAAACTCATGGTGTTTAAGTATATTTAGAGATACAGAAATATAAATATAGGTGTATGCGTATATATACATATGTATATACACACATATATTTCTTAGCTCTGACTACTGCTAAGACCTAGTAGCCATGACACCCCCATAGAAGTGAACAGACTGAGCCCAAATCTTGATTTCTAAATACTGTCCTCCACTAAAAGTAACCAGGGCTCATTCTAGAGCTGAGGCAGAGAAAATACAAAATGAGCTTAGAACAGCTAGCTGTACCAGAAAGTCAGGAAATTGTTTGTAGAATGATGGGGGGTATGCCAACAGGATAAAAGTCAGCTTGAAGTGACTCCCCCTGGCCAAATCTGGAATGATGACCGTAACTACAGCAGTACATTACAACCCACTGAATGAAATAGGATATGATGAGTCCATAAGTAAAGAATAAATAAGTAAAAGGGGAAGAGGAAAAACTCGCATATTCGAATGTAAATTAGAAGAAATGATGAAGTAAGAAAATCACTCTTTGACCATCATCATTGTGACAAGCGATTCAGGCAATGATTCACGGATATTAAGGCTGGTAGGTAGGTAGGGCAAGGGACAGGACATTGACATAATCTCAGAATATCTCCCCACAAAATATTTATTAAGTACGAAGGAAACAATGGTGATTTTATGGTGGAGAAAACCACTTGACCAGATGAGCAAAATTTTCATCACAATTATGTGAAGAGTTGACATCATAAACCCTCGATGAGATACCCAGAGACCCCAGCCTCATTTCTGTGGTTTTCTTGTCAAAATGTATGGGAGTCTAGTCATGAGAAACACTGCATAGACCCAGTTGAGGATCATCCTACAGAATGAGAGGCCTGCTCTTTTTAGGACTGTCAAGGTCGTTAAAAAAAAAAAAAAAACAACACAACAACAACAACACAAAAAAACAAGAAAAGACTGAGGAATTGTACCCAAATCAAAGAGACTGAGAATACATGCAATTAAATTCAGCATATCTTCCTGGATGGAATTCTGGACCAGAAAAGGAAAAGAGACATGGTTGGTAACAGAGAGTAAAATTTTAATAGGGCCTGTATTGTATCGGTGTTGATCTCTGATGTAATGGAGGGTTATATGACGGTTATGAAGGAGAGTGTCTTTGCTTTATGGACATTCACACTGGATATTTAGGGATGATAGGAATCAAGTCTGTAGTTTTCTATCAGATTGTTCATAAAAAGACTCAACAACAGACCAAACCATATATATAGATACATAGAGATCAAAAGCAGATGTGGTAGGTTATTAACAATTGGGGAATTTGGGGCGCCTGGGTGGCTCAGTGGGTTAAAGCCTCTGCCTTCAGCCCAGGTCATGATCTCAGGGTCCTGGTATTGAGCCCCACGTCGGAGCCTGCTTCCTCCTCTCTCTCTGCCTGCTTGTGATCTCTCTCTCTCTGTCAAATAAATAAATAAATAAATAAATAAATAAATAAATAAATTTAAAAAAACAATTGGGGAATTTGTGGAAGAGGAACATAGGAGTTCTTGCAACTTTCCTATAATCTGAAACTATTTCAAAATAGATAGGATACATATGCGTATTCATATTTAAAACAAACATGAGGGGAGCCTGTGTGGCTCAGTGGGTTAAAGCCTCTGCCTTCGGCTCAGGTCATGATCCCAGGGTCCTGGGATAGAGCCCCACATCGAGCTCTCTGCTCAGCAGGGAGCCTGCTTCCCTTCTCTCTCTGCCTGCCTCTCTGCCTACTTGTGATCTCTCTCTCTCTGTCAAATAAATAAATAAAATCTTAAAAAAAAAATAAAAAAATAAATAAAACAAACATGAAAACACATGTTTACACAAAAAGTTGTTACAAATATTTGTTGCAGCATTACCTATAATAGCCAAAAAAATGATATCAGTCAAGTATTCATCAATTGGAATGGATAAACAAAATGCCGTATATCCATATGATGTAATACTATTGGGCAGTAAAAAGGAAGTAAGTGTTGGTCCATATTGCAATGTAGATGAACTTTGCAAATGGTGTGCTCAGTGAAAGCAACCGGTCATGAAAGACCACTAGTTGTATGATTCCATTTACCTGAAATGTCCAGAAGAAGAAAATTCACAGAGACAGAAAGTAGATTCGTGTGGCCAGGGTTTGAGGAGAGGGGGAATGGGGAGCAACTGCTAATACACATGGGGTTTCTTTGGAGCTGATGAGAATGTTCTAATAGTGATCATGGTGATGGTTGCACAACTCTGAAATATACCAAAAACCACTGACAGGTAAATTTTATAGTATGTGAAATATATCCCAATACAACTTTAAAAGAAAAAAAATGTCACTTACACACATAACCTAAATGAAAGCCATAAAGTTTTCTGGGCACACAGGCAGACGGAAAAGTGAGGAACTTGGAAAGTCTTTTACTAAAGCACGAAGAACCCCTACAGAAGCAGTTCCACCAAGTGTCCCGGCTTCCCATCTGTCTGCTGGGTCTTGTCTCTCACTCTAGGTCCCATTTTCCCTGCAGTACAGGAAGCAAAATAATGCGAAGATTAAAGAGCTGGCTTTGCAGCCAGACTGCCTGGATTTTTTTTTTTTAAGATTTTATTTATGTATTTGAGAGATAGAGCAAGAGAGAGCAAGGGAGTGAGCATGAGCAGGGGGGAGAGGCAGAGGGAGAAGCAGACTCCCTGCTAAGCAGGGAGCCAGACTTGGGGCGTCCTGGGATCATGACCCGAGCTGAAGGCAGATGCTTAACTGACTGAGCCAGCCAGATTGCCTGGGTGTGATTCCAAATCATAGTTAGGCATAACCTATAGTTAGGCAAATTAGCCTCTCATGCTCGGTTATCAAATGGGGATGCTTGATTGAGTTGTTGTAAGGAATAAAAGACATAGTCCATGAAAAGTGCTTTTATAAGTGTCACTTATTGGAATTCATGACCATGTTTGTTGACCAAGTTGACCATGTTTTTAAACAAGCCTTCCAACAGGAGACTTCTTTCTTAAAAAGGCTCCAATCCATTTAATCCTCCCATTTCTCTGACATCCTTTCCCATATTATATACCATCTCCAACTAATCAGATGCGTGTGATATAATCCTGTCCTATGGTTCACAGAGGCTATCCCTACTCTCTGATTGTCATTTTCTGTGCTCCGTATTTCCCTATCATCTGCCCATTGCAAGAACTATAGAACATGACTCAGAGAATGTTGTTTTCAAAGACCAAGGTCATTGCTGTTACTTCTTCATGCTGTTACATATTCATCCCAAACTGTACAAGCATCATGGTTTCCTGTCACCCTGCAGTCAGGACAAGCAGATGGGAGCCTAATCATGAAAACTGATAGTCATTTCATGCTAACAATGTGACAGCCACTGTCCACGATAGTTTCATTTCATCTTCACACTATCTCCATCTTGTAGACTCTTATCCTCTTTGTCACATGAGGAAACTGATGACCAGGAAAGTTAATTTGTCAAGCCACACAGGTTCTAAGGGATGGAATGAAGATTCTAATCAATCTCTCTGTGTCTTCAGATTCTACTCTCTTAGCCACTGTGTTGTAATGCTCGATCCCCCAGAACAGGAAAGAGCTTGCAGCTAAGATCCTATTCCAGGGTAGCCAAAAAAGTTAGAAGTCAGAAATTAAGTCTTAGACATCTATGTGTCCTAAGTGCCTAGGACACTGCCTGAGACATGACAGGAGGTCAACATTTTTGTCAAACTGCTCAACTGGGCAATGGAACACAACCTCTCACATGGAATTAAATGAATCCTCTGTGTGCAGTGTCCTGCTTCTACTTGCAGGACAATTAGAGGGTTTCGGAGTCAGAGAGATCTAGAATTCTGGTTTTGCCATTTGGTAACTTTGTGGCTTTGGACAAAGACACTTAACTCCTCTGAGTCTTGAGTCTCTAATCTGGAAAATATATAAAGTAGGTAAAAATCATACCTGCTTTTTGGCATTGTTATTCAGATGGAATGACATAAAGTTGCAATGTTAGACAAATAGTAGATACTCAATAAATGATAGTAACTACTGTTGTCCCCGCATCCTTTCTTGCAAATAAGCCTTTGTGAGAGGTCAACTGTATATTGGTTCCAACTTAAAATAAGCGAAGCAATAATTGCAATTCAAAGTGGAGTTATGGAAATAACACTGAATTGGGAACTGGGAAATCTGGCGTCTGACTTTTGTTGTCCTCTATCTACTGAGCAGCTATGCAACCTTGGTCAAGTCACTTTACTTGTCTGGGCTTGTAATTCCATACTTCAAATTAGAGTCAGTCTCTGAAGTCTCTAGGATCCTCTTAATCTACATGTCTGAGACTCTTTAAGAGATTATGTTGGGGCTGTATTACTCTTGGCTTGATCATTTCAAGGAGGTTATATGGGTAATTGGAAAGCACATTCATTAACTCATTTTAAAGTTACACGTTAGGGGCGCCTGGGTGGCTCACTGGGTTAAAGCCTCTGCCTTCCGCTCAGGTCATGATCTCAGGGTGCTGGGATCAAGCCCTGCATCGCGCTCTCTGCTCAGCAGGGAGCCTGCTTCCCCCTCTCCTTCTGCCTGCCTCTCTGCCTACTTATGATCTCTTTCTCTCTGTCAAATAAAAAGAACAAACTTAAAGTTACATATCGTTTACTTATTTGAAACTTTATGAAGCATATTTCCTCCAAAAACCATAGAAACTTGCTTAAAAGCTGTAAGACTCAAACCTACCACCTAGCGGCAAAGAAAAGAAGATTCAGATTGAAGATACAAAATGTCCTGCCATTACATGTGCAGGGTGGGTGTCCTCAGCGATCCTTCATTTCAGGTTTGTCCTTTCCCCTCACTACTCAGGATAGTTCTGTGTACACAGAAATTCAGTATTTCCTGACTTGATTGTTCATTTGACAGTTCTCTTTAGCAGGTGAAATACGACGGACTTCTGAGAATTGTGGACTAATCATTGGTGTTAGATCTGGGGAGCAGAGGTGCCTTTCTGCTCCTACATTTCAAACCAGTTCTACCCAAGAGGCCCACCCAGTCCATCTCTTTATGGATAGAGAGGGCATTCCACAAGTGCCTGGTTGAGAGACCAGGGCCGCCACTTTGAAAAGACGGAAATCAATACACCAATGGAATTCTTGCTTGCAAGTATTTAACGACTTTGTTTTACCTACTACAGTAATTAAAATTAAGTCTTCACATTTAAATTGAAATATCTAAAAGCAGGAATGCACCGTCCTTAAACTTAAACCCCAAATGTGAGGAAGAGGCCAGAACCCCAGGGTACTAAAGAGGGATCTATTTTCCATTTTTTCTTCTGTATTCTGCAAACTACCCCCTCCCCCCCCCCCCCGTTTCTCCTTTCGTTCCATTTTCTCTTTCCTCTTTCCTTCCCAAGTAGCAGTCAGGCAATTAAGCTCAGAATAATGTTTAAACGGGAACAGGTAGTGCACTACGCAGGGTGATTTAATTACCCCAGGTTTTCACCCGAAAATCTCTTTCGTCATTGAAAATATTTCTCGAGTCTTTCCTGAAATACGGAATTATGCCATTTTCCAACACTCTGCTTTAAGGAGTGTTAATTTAGCCTTCTTTTGAAATACCATTCTCACTTTAGCACAATTTCCTTAAACCTCTTTCTACACACATAGGAGGGGTTCCGAGTATGCCACCTTGAGAATTTCGCGTATAATCAGCCTTGTTAGAAACCTCGTGGTTTAACTTAAAACGCTTGATTCAATTTTTACTGGGTTTACGGACGTTGGCCAGTCTTCCAATGACTTAATAAACTACAGCCTTCTCAGTTTTTAAAACGTTGGGGCTGAGTGCCTCCACGGGCATCCGGGTATTTAACTCTGCTTCTTAAACAGGCTCCCGAAAGGAGCAGGTTTGGGTGAGTTAAGAGAAAGTTACCACGGAACTCGCAACAGTTGGTGTGGGGCGATAGGCAGGTTAGAAGTGATAAATGGGGCTAGTTTAAGACACAAAAAGTCCTGGGAAGGGAGAGGAAGGGGCAGCGGTGGCCTTGGGGCACAGTGCGAAGGCGGCGTAGGATCGGGGGTCGGGGCGAGCTCCTGCCCCGCGAAGGCGCCTTCCCGGGTGGCCAGAGCTGGCGGCGGCCGCGGACAAGAAACACCGGGAGCGCAGTCAGGCAGCCGCATCGCGCGGTGTCGAGCGCGGGGCCGGCGCACGCCCAAGCAGCCCCAGGGACCACGCCGGGGCCAGCGCGAGGTGAGGCCGGCCCTGCCCCCGCGCCGCCCCCGGCGGGAGGTGCGACGCCCAGGCCGCGGGTGCGTGCGCGGCCCCGGGCGACGCGGCTGGGCGTGCGCGGGGCCGCGGAGGAGGCAGGGCCGGGCGGGCGGCAGAAGATGGCGAGGGTGTGTAGGCGGCAGCAATGCTCCGTTGAGAGACGCGGCTTTCGGCAAGAACTGGACTCGTGGCGCCACAAGCTCATTCACTGTGTAGGTGAGACCCTCCCCCAGCCGCTTCCGGCCCTGGGGCCGGCCCGCCACCCGCTGCCCCGGACAAGGGAGGGAGCTGGGGCAGAGGCAATTGCTGCTCCGGCCCGCCCGCCCTCTTTGGCTCGGGCGTCCCGCCTCCCCCACCCCCTGGAGTGCGGGCGCGCGCGACCTCCGGGCGGGCTCTTCCCGGCTCGGGCCTGAGCACGCGCGTCGGCCCCTCCCCTCCGCGCGCCTTCCCCGGGGCGGGCTCTCGGGCGGGAGCGCGTGCCCCTTTCCTCCCCTTTTTCTCCCCCCCCTTCCCAGCCCGGCTGCCCGGCGTCGCCGCCGGCTTATTGTGGAGACTCGGCCCGCGGCGCTGCCACTTGACCGGGGCGCCGCCTCCGGTTCCGGGGAGCTGGGGGCGGGGGTGGGGGGCGTGCGCAGCTCCCCCCCAGCCCTGCTCGGAACCTTCCCCCTCCCTCGTCTCCCCTCCCCCACGCGCGGCGGCGCGCGCCCCAGTCCCCGCGTGCACGCGCGGCGGCGGCGGGCGGGCGGGCGCCCGGCGCTCGGGCGTGTGCGAGGCGTGAGGTGGAGATGGGGGCGGAGGGAGCCGGAGCTGTCACAGGCCCCGGGTCCGCCTGACCGAGCCAAGTAGGGTGTCATGGCCGCGGGGGGCAGCGGCTGCACTTCCTCTGCTGGCGGCGGCGGCGGCGGCGGCGGCGGCGGCCGGGGAGTTAATCCTCGACGCTCGGGTCGGTGTGTGCGTATTTGTGTTCGGTGTGTGCGCGGCGGGGGTGGAACTGGGTCCGACCGAGAAGCCGGAGCGGGGGGTCGCTCTTGTCCCCTCTTGGGGGATTTGTCAGAGCCGCCGCCTCGCCGAGAGCCTGCACCCCCCCCACCTCCGCCCAGCCTCCTGGGCCTCGGGTGGCTTTTTCCCCACGGGCAGGAGGGAGTGTCGACGGGGGCGCCCCGGGAGGGGCCGGACGGCCGAGCTGCGCCTCTCACACTGTGTGTTTTGTCTGTTTTTCTCTCCCAAGGTCCCGTTTCCCTCTGTGCGGCGGCCGGCGGGACCATAAGGGCTTAACTCATATATTTAACCCCCCTCCAAAAAGTAAGTGGCCCGTGTGGTGTCTCCGCTCCGCCCGCCGCCCCCTAGCCCCAGTCCATCCTTGTGTCTGACTCTCCTGTCCTCCAGCATTGTTATTTCCCCATCTTTGCTTCGGTGCTGCTGCTGTGTGGGGAAATGCTTTCTCCTGCTCCTCCGTCCCCCAGGCCCAGTCTTCGGGGAGGCGCAGAATTCCAGCCCTTTTCCCCCCTCTCCCCCCGCGGGGAATATTCTTGGAAACCAGGTCTTCCCCAGATTTCCCAGAATCTAGGAGATTCTATCCGTACGCTTGGGCCCCTCATCCCCTCCTTCCTGACAGGGTTTCGTTGGAAGGAATTATGCAAATCCTGCTTTCTGGTGTCCATTCAGCGGCAATTTCATGCGGTGAGAAGTTCTCTTTGTTGTGCGAGGGGGAGAACAGACACTGATTTAATAGACATATCTGTTGGGGGGAAGGGTGGAGGGGGTGTGGAGAGGCTCAGTTTGGAAGAATTACAGCACTTGGTTAGCTCAATGTCTTTGTGTTTGAGCTTTCTGGCTTGACAGGAGGGTATGCCCTTTACAGTGTCCCACAAGAGATGTTTTCTGTAATAGATTAAAAAGCAAAACTGAAACTTTAAATAAGTGAACATAAGGTAACCTTTACCTAGAGAATATAAACCACCATTTTTGCAGTGTGTCATTATGAAAATATATGTGAATTTTGTTAAGGATTAAGACTGTAACATCAAATTTAAAATAGACAACAATGCTTTAAGGTATCTGGTATCATTTTGGTTGTCCACAGGTTACAAGTACATTTTTAAAACATGCTCATGTAAGTAATAAAGGCACGAATCAATTTTTGGTGTAAGTTGACTTGTGGATAAATTTTAAAATTTCCCTCCTGCCAATCCAAGCTCAGCTCTGCCCTCCAGAAAGCCTTTTGGCTATCAGTTATCATTTACTCTGTCTCTGCTTGTATATTTTCAAATTTATCCTATGTTTGCTAAAGTGTTACATTAGATTAAGTTCTTTTTGAATTATTAGTTGTAACCATCATATGAAAGTTTATGGAGGCATGCAGATTTTGAGAAGTGTGAAATTAATGAATTTTCAGAATTATGAATATAAAATCCTGAAATTAATTTGAAGAATTTTTAGTTCTTGTATTTCACTTTTTTTTGAGATTTTTTTTTTTTTTTGGTAGGGCTTTTTAGTTTTTAAAAGGTTTTGAAATTGACTATAACCCTGTAGGTTTTGTAAGATGCTGTTATAGTTTAGATGAGTTTTTTGTTTGTTTTTAAAGATTTTAGATGGTTTTAATGAGTTGTTTATCTTATTCTAATTGTTTGCTTTGAATCCTTGACTTCTGCCTCAGGCCCCCTTTTTATCAGTCACTGCTAGTGTTTGTGGTTACTTACTTACTGCTGCTTGACAAAGTTGTGTGTATGTTTTTTTTCCCCCCTTTCCCTTGATTACTAACAAATTCTGTAAATAACTGAATGAATATCAAATTTTGATTCGTTTTTTTGAAGGGAGATTTTAACCTGGTCATCAGTTTCTTTAGAGCATACTTTTAACTCCAAATTTCCACTTCGAAGGTAATAAAGTTCAGGAGATACTTAAAGTCCAGAGTGCAAAGCAGTAATACATAGTTGATAGTCTCACAACTAAAATCAATTGGGTTTCCTATTTTCTCTTTTGTTATATGTGATTTCTTTAAGAGGAAAGTTCTAAGTAAATCAATAGCGGTGTTAACTTCCTATACTTAAAAAGGGTGGCAGTAATTCTCATATAATGCAAAAGGCAACTATGTTTGTCACTAGCAAACGGAGTAATTCCTCATTTATTTTAATGAGATTGGTTCTGAACAGTTAACCTTCTATTTGATTCTGTTGACTGATTATCTTAGTACTTTAGGGTCATTTGGTTTCTAAATGATATTTAATTTACAGTAGTCTTTGGATTAAAAATGAATTCTCATTTATTTCCAAAATCTAATTCTATTTTGGGGGACTGTGTGGTGAGGTGCATCAGGATTGTGGAGGTGTTTGTGTTTCCATTGTTATATTTTAGTTGAATTGGAGTCAGTAGCAGTTTCAGACAGTGATTAGGATCAAGATGGATATTTGGTACCCAGGTGATGAGGTGTCCTCTGGGACTATGGCCGTACATGTTCCAGGAAGATCGAGGTTCTCTCTGCTGCTTGGTGTGATGTGACCTATTGCTTGCCTGCTCCTCCTCCTTGCTGTATTCTCAAAAAACTCTTCCTAATGTTGGGAAAGTTGTGTTGATTTCAGTTTACTCAACTTGGCTGAAAAGGGAGAGCACAGTAAGTCTTTTTGACTTAACACAGTTATTTCAAATTGCTCTGATTCCCTCAAATGTGGTTGTAGCTAGAGCAGTTCTAGGAAGCATCTGAATAATGCCTTTTTTTCCCCCCTGCCTTATGGCTATACTGGATGGCCTGTAATTTCTTTGAGTGAGGATTAGGTGTTCAGTGTCTGTGAAGACTTGCCACTTCAGAGCACCCATCTAATTACTTAGCTACTTGTATTAGTGGTTGTTTTTAGAAATGAAAGGCAGTTAGGTAAGTACTTCATTTAAATTCGTACCTGGCACCGTGGGCAGACAAAAGGGGAAGCTACGCTAACCTTCAGGAACTTTTAGTACTTAGAGAAGATATAGTGTATTCATTAATAGTACAAGGCAAAATGTGCCATACTGTGGTGCAAGCAAGTGCTAGGGGTGTTTAGAAGTGAAAGAAATCTCTTGAAATGATGTAGGAAGGCTTCATGAACAAAGTGGCAGATTTTTGCTTCATTTTGATGAATACGGAAATGGCTTTCCTATCATGAGAAACAAATAAGCAAAAGTGGCAAAGGACAAGAATAAGTTGAAACTGTTTAAACTGCAAACCATGATTCTTGTAGGGGATATATAGATGATAGGTTTGCAAAGATAGGTTGTAGGATTTTCTAACACAGGTTAAAAAGCGGGGTCTCTTTGTTAGCCACCTTTGGGTTTACAGTTCATTTCTCTCCTTAGCTCAGGGGAGGAATGTTTCCTTTATTTGACAATTTCATTGTGGAACTCAACAATGACACATACTGTTTTTTAAATAGTCTTGACAGGAATGATGTTATCCAAAACAGTGTCTCTTTTAAGTAAACTCATTGGAGCCTATACTGTATTCCATTGCACAAAATGTATTTTTGGAATTGCCTAAAATCAGTGGCATATGTATTCTTTGAACACCGTTAGTATTGACAAATGTTCATCCTTAGAGGTTACATTTGGTGTTTGGAAACAGCTGAAAAGTATCTTTTGTGGCGAATAAAAGTGTATGTTAAATAATGAGATTGGTTTTCTTTCCTGGTTTGCAAACTGGCTGAAGCTCAGCAAAGGGGCTTGATTTGTTTTGATATGCCTCAGAATCTCTTCTTACTTTATGTCTACCCATCTGCTGTATGGAATCTGGATATTGGGTAAATAAAGCTGTTGTTTTTGTAGTTTCAGGTTAAAAACTTACCACCATCACTACCCTCTAAATTACTCTGTTTGCGAATATTTTAAAAATTCTTTTACTACTCCTTACAGTTGCACATTGTTTTGGGGATAATTCCAGTGTGAACTATTAGCTCATTTTATTGTCTCTTGCATGCAGCAAGTATCCCAAGTACAGTAATCCATACCCTGAAGTTTTTCTTTTCTCAATTGAAACACAACTTACATACCGTAAAATTCACCCTTTTAAAATACACAATTCAGTAATTTTAGTTTATTCGCTACGTTGTTCAAACATCACTGTATAATTCCAGAACACTTACATTTCCTGAAAAAGAAACCCCAAACCCATTGGCAGTCATTTCCATTCCGTCTGTGACCCAGGCATTGGCATCCCTAGTCTGCTTTGTTTCTGTGGATTTGTCAATCTTGGTTATTTCATATAAATGTAATCATACAATATGTCTTTTGTGTCTGCCTTCTTAGCATGTTTTCAGGATTCATCCATGTTGTAGCATTTATCAGCACTTAGTGTTTTCATGGCTAAATAATATTGCATTGTAAAGACATACTATGTTTTGTTTATCCATTAGTTGATGGGCATTTGGATTGTTTCTCCTTTTTGCCTATTGGGAATTATGTTGCTATGAACATTTGTTTTGGCTTTTCTTGGGTATGTACCTAAGAGTGAAATTGCTGGGTCACATGATAACTGTTTTAACTTTTTGAGCAACTGCCAAACTGTTTTCCAAAGAAGCTGTAGTATTTAATATTCCCACCAGCATTGAATGAGGATTCTATTTTCTCTACTCCCTTGCCAACACTTGTTATTGTCTGTCTTTTTGATGGTAGTTATTTTAGTGGGTAGGTCTAAAGTGGTATCTAATTGTGGTTTTTATTTGGATTTCCTTAATGACCAGTGATGTTGAGCATTTTTTCACATGCTTATTGGCTATTTGTGTATCTTCTTTGGAGAAGTGTGTATTCAGATCCCTAACTAATTTTAAAATTGAGTTATTTGTTTTTTTATTGTTGAGCTGTGAGAGTATATTCTGGTCACTAGACCCACATCAGTGTATGATTCACAAATATTTTTTCTTATACTCAATTTAAAAATAATTACAGATCAGAAGGAAACTTCAAAATACCTTGTAAAGGGAATAATGTATATAGTAGTGGATTGATAGGAGAGAACTAGAATAACTGGAAAGGCTTGCTTTAATATCTTTTATATGAATTATTAAAATTGTGGTTTTATAAAATACTGTATTTAGAGAGCACAGGTGGGGGGGGTGCGCAGAGGGAGAAGGAGAGAATCTCAAGCAGACTCTGTGATGAGCACAGAGCCCCATGCAGGACTTGACCTCCAGACCCTGAGATCATGACCTGAGCCAAAACCAAGAGTTGGAAGCTTAACCGACTGAGTCACCCAAGTGCTCCTGTGTTGTTGTTTTTACGTAATCTCTCCACCCATTGTAGGGCTTGAACTCACAACCCCAAGATCAAGAGTTGCATGCTCTACTGACTGAGCCAGCCAGGGACTCCAAAATTGTTGGTTATTCGATGGAGTTGTGTCATAACACAGATAGACTTTGCTATCCAAATCTTCGAAATTCTGCCTTTCTATAGTGAGGGTTCATATATCAAATTCAGATAATGTGGTAAACCACATTATTTAAATCTGTTCTATGCTTGAGGTTTGAATAGTAAATAACAAAAGTTTGAGTACAAAGGGATACCTTTATATAGACATTTTTGTCTGAATCTTCTAAATTTGAGTAGTGAGAGAAGTCTATAATAGCAGTATTTTTGAAATTTAAGATTGTATTTTTTGGTTGCATTTTATGAAACTCAGATATTTGATAGTTTATATTTGCTTATTACAAGTTACTGTATGATTTTATTTTCTGGTGCTAAACTATACTGTTTTAAAAGACTTGAATTTTGTGAGTTGTGAGTTTCTCAGATTTTTGAATTGGTTAAATTTGGTGTCACAAGATACCAGGTGTAATGATGTCTTAAGGATGAAATTAAGAATCTTAAGAGGTAGGTGGGAGAATTGGTTTGAGAATCCTTTACTTAATGGATTATCAGGGATATGTTAGGAAGGCTGTATGGTTGACACATTATAATGATTTTTGTCTTTTTTTTTTTCCTTTTGGTCCACATGTTTTCGTTAAATATGGATTCTTTTGATTTATCACATAATTTTCTGAGTGTTATGTGGTCCAAGGAAGTTACATGTGTAAAGCCAGTTATTGTTGAGTGACTGAATGATAATGAAGTTCTTATAATCCAGTTTTGGGTAATTTGTATTTTTGAATTGTAAGAGCAGGATAAGCCAAAGGAAATGGCTATAAGAAAAAAAATCTATGTAACAGTAATTTATAGACTTATATTTGAAGTTTTGGTATTTGGAAACAAGAAATTAATGTTTGAGATGTTTTATACGAAAGAGGAAAAAAGTACTCAATTGTATATTTCAGTTGTATTCAAAACTATTATAATTGTACTTTACCATTTGAAATAAGAGGATTATAACTTCTAAATCATTAGAAGTTAGTCCATCAGTTTTTTTTGTTGTGGTTTTTTACAAAGTTTGAACTGGATCATGTAGAAACAAAGTTGTCTCACAAGATTTTTGGTGAGTGTAATAAGGTAGGGGAATAAACAAATTGTCCAAAACTTGACATATAGAAAGCTTTAGAAAAACCTAAATTACTGGTGTCACCATCTTATATCTACATAGAACATTTTATACTTAGTGCATGTAAAAGGGTTTTTTTTTCTATTTTATTGCCTTTATTTAGGAATGTAGGAAGATAAGATGGGTATTAAAAAATAATTGGTCAGTTGGGAAACATTGAGTAATAACTCTTACTGAAGCAGTCAGGGGATTTCCCTTACCATAAATGCTTCCTCTTATCCACAGAAATAATTGTGTGATATTTTAATGTTTGAAATATTTACTTATCAGGTAAAAGAAAAACACAGAATTGAACTCTTCCAGAAGCAAACTTTTTATTTAACTTGCAATTGCTGTATGAAGTTACATAGTAGTTTTCCACCTCTGTTAAATATGCTGACACATCAGGACTTATGTTTAGAAGATGTGAACACCAGTATTATTTCCAATGAGAGCTGCTGTTACTAGAAAACTGTTGTGTGATGAGCATTTTCATTCTCATTAGTAATACTAGATGGTCTGTGACCGTTATTTGATTTCACTGTTAGCTTACTTTTCATAAAATCTGAATCATTTTATCATCATCATTAATAAATAATTATTGTGTATGTTTCTCTTACTAGCTAGTTGGCTTTTTAGAGGTTTGTTTCCAGAGAGTAAAGTCCTGTTCTCCCTCTTCTAAACTCATGTTGTAAACAGGAAGAAAACTAATTTTAAAAGGATCTATAGGGTGTATTTTGCTTGGTGAAAGAAAATCCCACTTGTGAAAATATGAAATACATGTATTTTTTACATGTATTTACATGTACTGAACTCACATTTAATTTAACATAAGAAGTATGCTCTACTCGTATGTTTAGAATTATTGGTTTAGGGGTGCCTGACTGGCTGAGTCAGAGGAGCATGCGATTCTTGGTCTTGGGCTCATGAGTTTGAGCCCCATGTTGGGTGTAGAGATTACATACATACATAAATATTGGT
The DNA here is from genome assembly GCA_028534135.1 of Potos flavus. NCBI lineage: Eukaryota > Metazoa > Chordata > Mammalia > Carnivora > Procyonidae > Potos > Potos flavus. Next base: position 27,472,870 of record CM052894.1, on the reverse strand, counting down.
TTATACGAATTTCAAAAATCAGTGTACAATGTATGTAGAAGAGAGAATTGTTGACTTTGTTAAACTAAGACATGTTTATGTTCACTTTGATGCGCGCTTGTTTTTTATGTTTTTTTATTATCTCCCTTGTATGGGAATTTGTAGGCTCCTGCCTGAATACTTTCCTTCCTTACAATCAATATAGGCATATTTTCTAGGTCATTTGTAAGCATTTGTCTTTATACCTCTATTGTCCTCTCTTTTTAGATTCATGATTTCTCAAAGGTAGAAAGGATGCTAGGACTTACTTACTTTTCAACCATATTAATTAAAAAGAAAAGAATTTTTAAAAAATCTTTCATTTTGGAAAATTTCAAACATACACGAAAATACAAAGAATAAGACCGTGAACACCCCAGCTACCTCAGCTAATGGCCAGTATTTTATTATGGATTATTTTGGATTATTATGGATTATTTTGATGAAAGTCCCAGGCATCATATTTACTATTGAATCTTTCTTGGCAGCCTTTCGTATAGTACGGTCTCCCTCTTTCCACCACCTATCCCCATTGTAAATTTAAAGAAATAAATTCTCTAAATATGGGGAAGACAAGTTTTTGTTGTTTTACTAATTCTTTAAAAAGCTAACAAATACTGAGCTTTTCCAGTGTGCCAAACAAGATCCCTTTGATGTTACTATCTGTTTTACAGGTGGAGAAACAGATTTGGAAAGATTAAGGTTTTCATTCATGATCACTGAGCTAAAGAGTGGTAGACCCAGGACTGGAATTCAAAAGCCTGTGCTCTTTAATCTTAAACATGCAAGCATATGACCTCCTTTTAGACTTTTCTATTTGGTTCCACCACGTTGCCCCTTTTTTCTTTGTTTATAACTTCTAATTGCTTATTTGATTTATATTACATTAAAGAATTCTGCTTTCTCTGCCCATAATCTTACCATAAATGGTAACATAATTACTCTTTCAGTTCTCCGTCCTGGAATGCCTTGCCCTTTTCTCTTTAGCATTATTATCCTGTTTGGCTTTCCTCATTCTTCTTGGTTTTTTAGTTTTGTGGATAATATTCAGAGCTAAGTAGGTTTCTGAGCTGAATGTTTCCTCTGGCTTAGTTTTTCTTCGTATGTTGCTGGACTGGCCTTTCTTCAGCATTGGCTGAGAATTGAGCATAGGCTGACAAGAGGAAAGGCAGCAAAGGCTGTCCAAGTGATAGTGATTCTGGGCCGTAAAAGCTTGATGAGCCTTCCTTGTGGACTGGCCTAGTTCAAGGCACTTTGAAGTTTGTAACAAAAGCCTTCTCTTAACAGTGTGTAGGTGCCTGGCCTTTTCTTCTATTCATATCCTTCCCAGAGAACTCACGGGTTGAGGGTGAGGGTGGAGGGGCAAACAGTAAAAGCAGACTGGGGTCTTTAGGATTCCTGGACTTTAGCCAAATGCCTTCTCAGTTTTAACCTTCTGTAACTTAGATTTGGTGAAGTTGGCAATAATATTTTTAAATGTGTGCTAAAGAGGGAAGTTGTTGAGTTGTGTGTAATTACTGAGAAAGGGAAGGAGTGATTTGGCAAATTTTAAAAATAATACAGTTTTGGGGGCACCTGACTGGCTCAGTTGGAAGTGTATGCGGCTGTTGATCTTGGGGTTGTAAGTTTGAGCCCCACATTGGGTGTAGAGATTACTTAAAAATAAAATCTTTAAAGGAAATATGCTGTTTGGTAATTCAGACATCACTGATCTTAGATAAAATGCTTCAGTAATAAATATAGGAAGATATTGTGACAAAAGTAATGGGGAGAGATTCCCATCAAAATAAAATGGAAGTTACTAAGAATAAAAAAATGAGAGGAACATAAATGTTTGTCTGTGTCCCTGTGTTGAAGTGAGGCTTTTTAATTGAATGATTAATGATATAAATACTAATTTCATCACAAGTGTTAGGTTATGTGAATTTTCATTCAGCTAGTAAGGAAGTGGAAAAAGTTTAGTTTGTATAAATGAGTATTGATTAGCTTATCCTGATCACATTACAGTGGTATTTTAATTATGAACAGGCATTAAGCAGTCCATAAGTCTTTGGGAATTGTTTAAAAAACCCTTTAAGGGGTGCCTGGGTGGCTCAGTGGGTTGAGCCTCTGCCTTCGGCTCAGGTCATGATCTCAGGGTCCTGGGATCGAGCCCCGAGTCGGGCTCTCTGCTCAGCAGGGAGTCTCCCCCGCCTGCCTCTCTGCTTACTTGTGATCCCTCTGTCAGATAAATAGAATCTTTAAAAAATAGATAAATAATAAATAAAAAACCCTTTAAGCTGGTTTGCTTAATATATCACCTATGTTCAATGGCCAGTGTACTAAAATTTTACTTATATACCTATTGGTAAATTACCTATGGCAATGATATTTTTATGATACTATGTTAGCTACTTTATCTAGATTGGTTTCTATTCTAGAAAGAGAATATGTCAGGATAAAAATAAATAATATGGGTTAATTTCCAAGTTTTTTAAGAGGTACTAGAATTTTTGCTTTATTGACTTTTTTAAAAGAACAAGCAGTATGAATGAAGCGATAGTTATTTTCCATGTGAGACTTGTACAACTAATTGTCTTGTGTATATTACTATATATAGCTCCTTGTGTTTATTAAAGTAGATTTCTGCATGTTAAAGTAGACATGCAGAGAGTCAGAAATCCACATGTATATCTGCTGAAAACAGTTTCAAGACCCATGCTATGGCTACCAACATACAATCTTATCTAAAAGATAACATTCCTTTTGGCCCTTTCTCCTTAGGCAAAGAACTTCTGTTTATTCTTAACATCCTTATATCAAAGATTAGTACATTTTATTGGTGCAAGTTAAGAGTACATTCATAAAGGGACAAAAGACAGAGAGAGAAACTAGAATTTTCCATATTAGGTGAGAAGACTAGGTAGGAGTTGTCAGGAGCTATAAAATTGTGGGACTTAATTTTTCTATTAAAACAGTAGGCCACATAGTTTACAGTCCAACCTTGAATGAGTTGTGTTGGTCAAGACTGTTAAACTACCAAGAAGATTAAATTATCCACAGATTTCGATCTTTTAAAAGCAAGAAAATGGGGCACCTGGGTGACTCAGTCACTTAAGCGTCTGCCTTTACCTCAGGTCATGGGATCGAGTCCCACATCTGGCTCCCTGATCAGTCCCACCGCCCTCCCCACTTGTGCTCTCTCTCAAATAATTTTTTTTTTTTTTAAAGGCAAAAGAATTTGTATTAATGCAGAAGAGTTATTCTAACATGGCTACATTGATTAAAAAAAATAAACTGAAGTTGTGGCAAAGACAGGGGATGAGAGATGTTGATGACCCAGACATTTTTTGCCCTTCTTTTTTCTCCTTTTCTAAGGATTTAAGCTTTACTTTGGAAAAAGTGGAAAGTTTGCTCTTGTTAAATGGTTAATGTTTATTACCTCTCAGATATTAAAAAATTATTTCTTAAAACTGTATAAAGATGTTTAGGTAAAAATACCTTTAGTAATTATTGTACCTAAGTCACCCAACCCATATTTTGTCACATACTGTCTAACAAGTAATCCAGATGAAATCAACTTTTTTTTTTTTTTTGAGGAATACGAATATCCACTTGTAGGTAAAAAAGGTAAAGAATAGCGCCGTATTAAGAAACAGGAAGGATCTCTTGTCAAACCGTGTTGCTATCAACGTCTGATTTTTGTGACTTAAGAACAGTACTATAAGCAATAATAGTAATTGTACTGTTGCTATTATGTTTGACTAGAGTATGGAATTAGTACACTTTAAAACTTGATGCTTAAAGGATGCTTGCTCTCAGATGGCAGAATATACAGGATCTTCAGATGTTTGGTCCAATAATGCAGGCCAGGATTCTGCCAAGAATGTTCTTTTAGGAATGAGTAAATTGCTTTTTCATGATACAGTTTTCGTTCATCTTTCTTCTCAACTCTATACAGCTCCATCTTTTATGATCCTTTTTTTCTTTTTGTGCGTGTAAAATGATATGTGTTTGGAAATGCATCAAATTAAGAAGGAAACTGAATTACATGTATGCATATGCAGGTTCCCCTCTTATGTGAAAGTAGAGCTTTACTATGAAACCTTCAGTAGGCTGAAATGGCGCAGAGCAAAGAAGCAGTTACCAATTATTTATATGCAAAAAATTTTGCACATTCCCAGACCCAAGAAATAAGCTCTCCTAGGTTTTTCTGATACCCTGGGACTCATCTTGTTAATGGATGCAAGAAATAAATTGAGATAAAGTTCAGATGCTCACAGACACAAGTTCAAAGTTAGAGAGGCTTGATGCTGAGTATAGTTCAAGGAAAGGAGCTTGGTGGTGCCACTCTAGCTGCTGAGGGTGCACACTGCCTCTGTAACAGCTTGCTGTGAAACAAATGCTGACCACTGTTTCACTTTTTGCCATTTTTCATGAAAGCAAGATGGTGTAATGCAAACTTGATAAGTGGGGGATACCACTGTTTCACTTTTTGCCATTTTTCATGAAAGCAAGATGGTGTAATGCAAACTTTTGATAAGTGGGGGATACCTGTATTTTAGTCCAGGGGAAACTGATATCTTCAGAAGCCCATGGAGATAAGAATGACTTTAGAAGTGGAAATAATCGTGGTCATAGTTAAGAGAATGACATTAACTAGACAGTTCAGTAATGAAGCATACATGTTCAGTGAAGTCTTTTTCCTTTCTAGTGAATGTTTTTTACTCTGTTTGCATCATTGTTTATATTAAATCCGTAAAATAATTTTATTTTGATATGCAAATAGTTTTGTCTCTTCTGGCTTTTGTCCATTTATGAATTTTAAAGAAGTTAAAAGTTGCAACCTTTCTTGAAGTTAACCATTGAGTCTTCCTCTTCTTTTTAAAACACCAAGTTACGTGAAGAACATTTGTACTTCCAAAGAAAGACATAATGTACAAAAATAATTTTAGACATGAATTTGCATGCTTTTCAAATATTAACCATGGATAGCTAACCCTTTAAAGATTGTATCTTGATAAGATGGAAGAGGTTGTCGAATGTATTTTGAATTCACAAGTTTAATTCCTTTCATCATTTCTTCAATTGTTCATCACATTTTAAGGCCCATTCTGGAAGCACTTGCATATAACAACAAAATGTGACTTTGGATCAGGCAGACCTGGGTACAAATTTTATCTTCATACTTTACCAGCTATGGGATGTAGAGAGAACTAATTTTAGTTCATTGTTATATGAAATAGTATTAATAGTAAATACTGTTTAGGAGGGTTGTGAGAATTGACTAAGAAACAAAGACCTTCATCTTTGCTTAATAAATAATAGATCACTTGAAAGAAATCTTTTGAAGCTGAGTCACAGAATTTGTTTTTTAGATATAATCCTAAAATTATAACATAGTTTCTTTTAAATATTTTTGTAATAAAGAATGATGATTCTACCCTCTGGAATTTAAATTGCATTGTGTTTGGTCTATTCAAAACTTTTATATATTTACAGCTTCTCTGTGTAATGGTTTGGGTGATGGCAATTTACACATTATCACATTTATTGCTACGTTCTATAGGATAGGGTGGCAGAAATACTCGTTTGTACGCTTTTTGCCAACAGAACTACCAAATACTTTGTCTTAGAAAAACTAGACCCATCTTAGGCAGTATGTGCAGTGGGAAAAACCCTGGGGGAGGAGCACTAGGTTCTAGTATAGGTATGACTATAGCTGTGTAATTTTGAGTAAACATTCTTAATCTCTGCATCTTGGTTTCCTTATCTGTAAAATAAGAAGGTTTTGGAGAGCCTTCTAATTATAATATTTTGAGAAAAACTATTGTGTTGATTTTCATTGTTGAATAGACCCATGCATTTGAGGACAGAAAAGTTGACATGATATTAGGAAATATTGTATATATTGGGGTATGAGAACTAAAATAATGTATTCAAAGATGGTTTCCTTATAAAATGTTCATGAGAATAAAGGCTGTTTACTCATCTTTAGGACAAAGCAGGATATGTAAAGAATGGGCAGTAGCTCCCCAAGCTCATGCAAAAATATGTAACTCATTTTTCTTATGAAGAAGATGTAGCTATATACTCAAAAGGTGGGAGAAAGTTTGCCTCATTTAACTAATGATAATTGTATCTGTATATGTTATATAATGTAATTGTTGTAATGTAATTGGTCCCCCCCCCCCACCGCCAATATTGTTTTCCATGGCAGCTGCACCAGTTTACATTTCCAACAGTGCGCAGGAGTTCCCTTTTCTGCACATCCTTGCCAGTACTTACTATATTTCTTGTTGGTAATAGCCATTCTAACAGGTATGAGGTGATAGCTGACTGTGGTTTTGATTTGCATTTCCCTGATGATTAATGATGTAGAATATCTTTTCATTTATCTGTTAGCCATCTATATATCTTCTTTGGAAGAATGTCTATCCAGATTTTCTGCCCATTTTCTAATTGAATTATTTGGGGGTATTTTTTGCTTTTGTGAGTTCTTTTTTTTTTTTTTTTATTGTTTTAAAGATATTTATTTGGCAGAGAGAGATCACAAGTAGGCAGAGAGGCAGGCAGAGGGAGAGGGGGAAGCAGGCTCCCTGCAGAGAGCCCGCTTCGGGGCTCAATCCCAGGACCCTGAGATGACCTGAGCCAAAGGCAGAGGCTTAACCCACTGAGCCACCCAGGTGCCCCACTTTTGTGAGTTCTTTATATATTTTGGATATTAGCCCATTTTCAGACACATCATTTGCAAATATTTTCTCCCATTCAGTAAGTTGCCTTTTCACTTTGTTGATGGTTTCCTTTGCTGTGCAGAGGCTTTTTAGTTTGATGTAGTCCAACTTGTTTATTTTTGCTTTTGTTGTTTTTGTTGTCGGTGTCAGATTAAAAAAAAAATCATTACCAAGACTGATGTCAAGGAGCTTATTGCCTTTGCTTACTTCTAGGAGTTTTGTGGTTCAGATCTTATATTCAGATCTTTAATCCATTTTGAGTTAATTTTTGTGTATGGTGTTGGATAGTGTCAAGTTTCATTTTTTGCATGTGACCGTCCAGTTTTTCTAATAATATTTATTGAAGTGACCGTCCTCTCCCCATTGTATATTCTTGACTCCTTGTCATAAATTAATTGACCATATGTGCATGGGTTTATTTCTGGGCTCTCTGTTCTGTTCCTCTGATTTGTGTGTCTGTTTTTATGTCAATACAATACTTTGCATAATCACTAATAGCTTTGTAGTATAGTTTGAAATCAAGGAGCATGATGTCTCCAGCTGTATTCTTCTTTCTCAGGATTGTTTTGGCTCTTTGGGGTTTTTTATAGTTCCATACAAATTTTAGGATTATTCTGTTTCTATTTAATGGCATTTCTGAAAAATGCTATTGGAATTTTGGTAAGCATTGCATTGGATCTGTATATTGACCTGGGCATTGTGGACATTTTAACAACAGTAATTTTTCCAGTTAGGAGCATGGACTGTCTTTCTATTTATTTGTGTCTTGCTTCAATTTCTTTCATTAATGTCTTATTTTCAAGATACAGGTATTTCATCCTCTTGGTTAAATTTATTCCTAAGTATTTTATTCTTTTTGGTGCAGCTGGAAGTGGGATTATTCTCATTTCTTTTTGGTAGTTCATTTTTTGCGTATACAAATGCAACAGATTTTTGTGTATTTGTATCCTGCAACCTTACCGAATTCATTTATTCCAATAGTTTTTTGATGGAATATTCAGGATTCTCTCTGTGTAATATTGTGTTATCTGCAAATAATGATAGTTTTATTTCTTTTATTTCTACTCCAATTTGCCCTTTATTTTTTTTCTTGTTTAATTGTTCCGACTAGGATTTCTAATACTATGTTGAATAAAAGTGGTAATTGTGGCTGGGCATCTTCGTCTTGTTCCTGATCTTAGAGAAAAAGCTTTCAGCTTTTCACCATTGAGTATGAAATTAGTAGGTGGCTTGTCATATATAGCTTCTATTATGGTGAGGCATGTTCCCTCTAAACCTGCTTTGTTGAGAGTTTTTATCATAAATGGATGTTGAATTTTGTCAAATGTTTTCCCTGCATCTATAGAGATGATCATATGATTTTTATCCTTCATTTTGTTACTGTAGTGTGTGTCGCATTGACTGATTTTATAGATGTTGAGCTGTCCTTGCAAACCTGAAGTAAGTCACACTTGATCATGGTGAATGATTCAGCATATTATTGCATTGGGTTTGCTATTATTTTGTTGAGGATTTTTGCATCTGTGTGCGTCAGGGTGATTAGCTTGTAATTTTCTTTTCTTGTGGATCCTTGCTTGGTTTTGGTTATTATGGTAGTGCTGGTGTCCTAAAATGAGTTTAGAAGGGTTCCCTCCTTTTCTGTCTTTTGGAGGAGTTTGAGAAGGATTGGTAGTAATTCTTTTTTTGCATGTTTGGTAGAAATCACCAGTGAAACTCTGTGGTCTTGGACTTTGTTCATTGGGAGATTATTGATTACTGATTCGGTTTCCTTACTAGTAATCAGTCTGTTCGTATTTTTTATTTGATCATGATTCAGTTTTGTTAAGTTTTGTTTATAGAAATTTATCCATTTCTTCTAGATGGTCCAGTTTGCTGGCTCATAATTGTTTATAGCAGTCTCTTATGACCCTTTGTGTTTCTGTGGTATCAGTTATAACATCTATTTTCATCTCTCTCTGATTTTATTTGAGTCCTCTCTTTTTCTTGGTGAGTCTAGCTAGCTAAAGGTTCATCAATTTCGTTTATCTTTTCAAAGAACCAGCTCTTCGTTGCATTGATTTTTATTTTTCTTCTGGTGTCTTTTTAGTCTCTATTTCATTAATTTCTGCTCTAATCTTTGTTAATGCCTTCCTTCTACTAATTGTGAGTTTTGTTCTCTTTATCTTCTTTATGAGTGTACAGTAGGTTGTTTTCTTGTTTCTTGAGGTAGGCCTTTGTCACTGTGACCTTCCCTCTTTTTTTTTTTTTTTAAAGATTTTATTTATTTATTTGACAGAGAGAGATCACAAGTAGGCAGAGAGGCCGGCAGAGAGAGAGAGGGAGAAGCAGGCTCCCCGCCGAGCAGAGAGCCCGACGTGGGGCTCAATCCCAGGACCCTGAGATCATGACCCGAGCCAAAGGCAGATGCTTTAACCCACTAAGCCACCCAGGCGCCCCTGTGACCTTCCCTCTTAGAATTTCTTTTATTGCATTCCATAAATTTTGGTTTCTTATATTTTCATTTCCTCTTTCTCAAGGTATTTTTTTCTCTCTCCTTTTTTTTTTTTAAACAGATTTTATTTATTCGAGAGGGAGAGAGAGAAAGCGTGTGCGCATGCGCACACAAGCAGGGAGAAGGACAGAGGGAAAGGAGAAGCAGATTTCCAACTGAGCAGGGAGCCCAACTTGGGGCTCGACTCTGGGATTATGACCTGAGCCGAAGGCAGATGCTTAACCCACTAAGCCACCCAGGCACCCCAATTTCTCTCTTGATTTCTTCTTTGACCTATTTGTTGTTCAGTAGCATGTGGTTTAATTTCCACATATTTGTGAATTTTCCAGTTTTCTTTGTGTAAATTAGTTTCTGGTATCATACCATGTGGTTGGAAATGATTCTTGATATGATTTCAGTGCTCTTAAATTTACTAGGAATTGTTCTCTGGTTTATCTTGGGAAATGATAGGTCACTTAATCTATCTTGGATCTATTTGCACTTGAAAAGAATGTTTTTTTTAAAAGATTATTTATTTATTTATTTGAGAGAGAAAGAGATCACAAGTAGGCAGAGAGGCAGGCAGAGAGAGGGGGAAGCAGGCTCCCCGCCAAGCAGAGAGCCTGACGCGAGGCTCGATCCCAGGACCCTGAGATCATGACCTGAGCCGAAGGCAGAGGCCTTAACCCACTGAGCCACCCAGGCGCCCCGAAAAGAATGTATATTTTGTTGCTTTTGGATGCTGTTCTCTAAAAATCTGTTAAGCCCATCTGGTCTAATCTTTGCTTTAAGACTGGTGTTTCCTTACTGATTTTGTCTGGATGATCTATCATCCATTGATGTAAGTAGGTTATTAAAGTTCTCTGTCATTATTGTATTGCTGTTTATTTTTCCATTTAGGTGTGTTAGTATTTGCTTTATATATTTAGGTGCTCCTATGTTGAGTGCATAAATATTTTTTTAAAGCTTTCATTTAGAGAGAATGTGCATGCATGAGTTGGGGGAGAGGGAGAGAATCTCAAGCACATTCTGTGCTGAGTGTGGACCTGCATGTGGGGCTCAGTCTCAAGACCCTGACATTATGACCTTAGCTGAAACCAAGAGAGGGACACTAAACTGACTGAACCACTCAGGCACTCCAAGTGCATAAATATTTAAAATGTTATCTTCCTGTTGGATTGACCCTTTTATCATTCTGTAACATTCTTCTTTGTCTCTTAGCACAGCCTTTGTTTTAAAGTGTTTTTGTCCAAGTATAGCTACTCCACTTTCTTTTGGTTTCCATTTGCATGGAATATCTTGTTCCATCTCTTCATTTTCAATGTGTGTGTGTGTGTCTGGAGTGAGTCTTTTGTACAAAGTAGAGATGAGTCTTTTTTCCCCCCATTCAGCCACTCTTTGTCTTTTGATAGGAGAATTTAGTCCGTTTATATTTAAAGCAGTTACCAATAGATATGTGCTTGTTGTCACTTTCTTAGTCATTTTCTGGCTGTTTTTGTAGTTCCTCTCTGTTCCTTTTTTCTTCTCTTGCTCTCTTGTTTTGTGGTTTCATGTTTTCTTTAGTGATATGCTTATATTCCTTTCTCTTTATATTTTCTGTATTTACTATAAGTTTTTGCTTTGTGGTTACCATGAGGCTTACATATAATAACTTACAAGTCTATTTTAAATTGTTAGCTTCAGTTCGATCTCACTTTAAAGCTCAACATTTTTATTCTTCTCCAACATTTTTTAAAAGGTTTTGTTTATTTTTTGTTTGAGAGAGAGCATACACAAGCGGGGGGAAAGAGCAGACGGAGAGGGACAAGTAGACTTGCTGAGCGCAGAGCCTGACACAGGACTCTGAGATCATGACCTGAGCCAAAATCAAGAGTCAGGACACTCAACCTACTGAGCCACCCACGTTCCCCCAACATGTTGTTTTTATTTTTGTTTTTTTAAAGATTTTATTTATTTATTTGACAGAGAGAGAGATTACAAGTAGGGAGAGAGGCAGGCAGAGAGAGAGAGGGAAGTAGGCTCCCCACTGAGCAGAGAGCCCGATGTGGGGCTCGATCCCAGGACCCTGAGATCATGACCTGAGCTGAAGGCAGAGGCTTTAACCCACTGAGCCACCCAAGCGCCCCAACATTTTGTTTTTGATGTCACATTTTACATCTTTTTTTTTCTTGTTTATCCTTTCATTTTTGTAATACTAGTTCTTTTTACAGGTTCTGCCTTTTAATCTTTATTAGCTTTAAAAGTGATTAGTCCATTACCTTTATTATATATTTATCTTTCCAGCAAGATTTATCCTTTCATATGTGTTCTTGTTATTCATTAGCACCTGTTCTTTTCAGTTTAAAGAAATCCCTTTAGCAATTCCTATAAGGCCAGTTGAGTGGTGAGCTCCTTTAGCTTTGGCTTGTCTGAAAACCTCTTAATTTCTCCTCCACTTCTGAATGATAACTTTGCTGGGTAGAGTATTCTTGGTTCGAAGTTTTTTTCTTTCAGCACTTTGAATATATCATGCTACTTTCTTCTGGCCTGCAAAGTTTCTGCTGAGAAATCTGCTGGGAGTTTCCTTATATATAACAAGTTGTTTTTCTCTTGCTGCTTTTAATAGTTTCTCTTTTTTGCTTTAACTTTTGACATTTCAATTATAATATGTCTTGGTGTGGGTCTCTTTCAGTTTCTCTCATGTGGAACTCCCTCAGTTTCCTGGATGTGGATGTCTATTTCCTTCCCCAGGTTAGGGAAGTTTACAGCCATGATTTCATCAACTAAAATTTCTGCCCCTTTGTTTCTTCTTCTGGGAGCTCTATGATGTGAACATTAGTCCGTTTGATTTTTGTTCCATAAGTCACTTGTGCTGTTTGCTTTTTAATTTTTTTTTTCTTTTTGCTGCTCTGGTTGGTGAGTTCTACTGCTTTGTCTTCAGATTGACTTTTCCATGCCTCTGCTTCATTTAGTTTGCTGTTGAGTCTTTCTAGTGTATTTTTTTAGTTCAATTATTTGTATTCTTCAGCTCTGTAATTTCTATTTGGTATTTCTATTTTCTTTTTTTCATTAGTGTTCTCACTGTGTTCATTCTTCTCCACAGTTCAGTGAGTGTCTTTATGACTATTACTTTGAAATCTCTATCATGTAAATATTACTTATCTGTTTTATTAAAGTTTTTTTCCTGAGGTTTTACCTGTTTTGTTTGGGACATGTTCCTCTTCGTCTTCATTTTGCTTGACTCTGTGTGTTTTTATTTAAAATTTTATTTATTTGCGACAAAATGAGTGCGGGTATGAGCAGGAGTGGGGGAGCAGAGGAAGAAGAAGACTCCCTGCTGAGCAGGGAGCCCAATGTGGGACTCGATCCCAGGATCCTGGGATCATGACCTGAGCCAAAGGCAGATGCTTAATTGACTGAGCCGCCCAGATACCCCTCTGGTTTTTATACATTACATGAAAGAACCACATCTCCTAGCCTTGAAGAAGCCTCATGTAGCAGATGAACCGTGTTGTTCAATCCTGTCTCAGCTCTTGGTTGTCTCCCAAATCTTTGTGCTTATCCAAGCAGCCTGTTATATTTTTCTTCCATTTCCAACAGTTTAAAAGTATGTTTGGATAGTAAATTGAAAATTTGGGGTCTTATTCCAGATCTTTTGATTCTAAATCTTAGAGATGACATGGGAATCTGTATTTCTAACATGTCTCAGGTGATTCTTGGACACATTGAAGTTTGAAAAACACAGACATACAAGATAAGATTACTTTAACCAGTATGTAAGATTCTCCAAGATATCTGATCCAGCCTACTACTTTAGTCTCAACTTTCTATATCCTGCCCATTCTCCACCCTAATCCCTCAAGTCCTCTTACCACAAAATACAAGTCACTCTTTTTTCTAGTGTGTAAGTATTATACTACTTTATCTCCTTCCCTTTCTTTCTCTAATTGTACCTCTTCAAGTTTGAGAGAACCTTGAATATAGCGACCATGTCATGTTTTTCTTTATATTTTGAGTACTTGGCAGAGTGACTGACACACAGTGGATGCTCAGTAAAGATTTGTGGAAAGGTAGAAAACAGAAATAAGGAAGCATTTTTTCAAGCTACTGCTTGTGTAATGTCTGCTAATACCTCGTTGGCTAAAGCAAGTTACACGACTGAGCTCAGAGTCATGGTAGGAGGGTATTATAAAGTTACCTGACAAAGGGCCTATATATAGAGGGCTGAAGAATTGGGGCCAAAATCGAAAGCATCAATTTTCACAAGAATATTTGTGGTAATAGGTATTCATCAAGCACACAGTATGTGCCTAACAACTGTTTTTCTCACTTAATATATACAGTCAACCTGCAAAGTGTGGTGTCCTTTTTTTTTTTTTTTGGTACTGTGAAGAAATAATTAGAATGATTAATGATGGGGCACCTGGGTGGCTCAGTTGGTTAAGCATCTGCCTTGGGCTCAGGTCATGATCCCAGGGGCTGAGATCAGGCCCCACCTCAAGGTCCCTGCTCTGCAAGGAGCCTGCCTCTCTCCCTCTGCCATTCCCCTGCTTGTGCTCTCTGGCGCTCTCTATCCCTCTGTCAAATAAAATCTTTATAAAAATGTTTAATGATTAAATAATTCACAAATGTGATAGAACTGGTGGTTTGAATTTGGGATTGTCTGACTTCAGAGTCTGTATGCTTTCACATGATTATAAACATGTAAGTTATGTTTTTAATTTCCCCCATAAGTTTTTTCTCCCTTACTTTTGGGAAGTAGTTATTTTGGACACAATATGTGGTATCCTTAATGGCTTTAACGCAGTGATTTTTAAAAGAGATTGGATGGGAGAAGTTGCCCCTTTGAGAACCACTGTATTATATGAGATATAAAGAACTAGTTTTCTATGTTTGTGAATTGTGTGGAGACGCTAGTGATACCCAACCTTTAATAGGTGAAACATATTTTTAAATTTTTGTCTTATTTCAAAATAATTTTTTTCCCTTTTGCTCAGAATTTGTGTATTTCAAATTTCTGAAATTATCATCAAAAGGGATAGGAAAGGGCTGGGAATTTCCAAGAGATAAATGTGTAAAAGTTGGAGGTTGGCTCTAGGTGAAGAAAGAGTGTTTAGATTATATAGGAGTATAAGGCGTTGATGGTTTTTCCAGTAACCTGGGGACATATATTAACATAATGTGTGTGTGACACAGTTTGCTTGAGATAGAAACAAACGAAACATGGACAATGATAGCCATATTAAAGGGCAAGACTGTCATGAATATTGTCAAAGTGGTGATGTGGAGAGAAAGAGATACTTCAGTATGACTTTGTCATCACGTTGATCTATGACTGACATTGCTTTAGGGATGGTGATGATGTGGAATGGAATTAAGGAGGAAAAGATTTTACTTATGCTTTTGTTTAGATATTGGTACTTTGGTTTTTATAATTCTGAGAGGTTTTTTTTTTAGTCTTTTTAATTTTTTTGTTTTTTTTTTTTTTAATTAGTTTGACAGAGAGAGACATCGAGAGTGGGAACACAAGCAGGGGGAGTGGTAGAGGGAGAAGCAAACTCCTTGCTGAGGAGGGAGCCTGATGCGGGGTTCTGACCTGAGCCAAAGGCAGCCGCTTAATGACTGAGCCACCCAGGAGGCGCCCCCTGAGACTTCTTTATATTGTTCATGTTTTGCTGTAAGGAGCTTATGGATCCATACTTTATTTAACAAGCATGATGAATTTGTAACTTTTAAATTCTAAAACCCTTGTTGGGAGATGCCCTGGTGGATAGGGAATGGAAATGGATACAAGCTATTTTTTGCTACTGGCTCTTCCTATCTCTTTGCAAAGTTTGAGAAAATAACCTGAAAAAAAATGAAGCCCTGTTTTCAATCATATGGTACTTTGCAGTGTTCTGCTATATCTATCAGGGCTCTTTTCTATTGCAAGTTCAGAAAACCAATTCAAATTAATTAATAAGTCAAAAGGTCATTTTGTAGGTTCATGAACTGGGAAGTTCACAGGATAAAGCTATAGGTAGGATTTTATGTAACTGGAATCAAAGGTTTGATTGATGTCATCAGGAATGTATCCTTATCTCCCTTTCTAAGCATTCCTTTTCAGATTTTACTTATGTGAAAGAGAGCAAGTGCAAGCGAGAGCACAATAGCAGACAGAGGGAGAAGCATACTCTCACTGAGCAGGGATCCCAGAATGCTGGGATCATGACCTGAGCTGAAGGTAGTGGCTCAGCCCACTGAGCTACCCAGACACCCTCTAAGCATTCTATTTCAAATTTGGTTTCCTTCATCAGGTATGATGGTAAAGATGATCAGTAGCAGCTCTCTAGACTTACATAATTCTTAGAGTCCACATGTGTTTCTCTATATAGCACCAGTCAAATTGGTGGGTGGAAGGCCAGGCCTGGGTCATGTGGCCTATCCCTGAACCAGTCACTATAAGGCTAGAGGAGCGTGATCGTCTGACCTGACCAAAGACATGTGCCTGGCTTTGGAGAGAGGCTTAAGATCAGCCCTCTCTTAAGGCTTGAGGGAGGAGCAGATTGATTCTTCCAAAAAAATCAGGGGCTATTCCCTGAGGAAGGGACATGGGTTCAGGTAAGGCAAAATCTATAAATATTCCATGTATGAATTTAGATCTACTTTTGAAGAAATTGATTGGACTATGTTGAGTTGAATTATGTTCTGCAAAAAGATGTTGAAGTCCTAACTCCCAGTATCTTTGAATGTGACTTTACTTGGAAATAGGGTCTTTATAGTTGGGTTCAAGTTAAGATGAGGTCATACTAGATTAGAGTGGGACCTAATTCAATAACTGGTGTTTTTTATAGAAAGGGGGGAAATTTGGATACAGGTAGAGATTATGTGGCCATAAGCCAAGGAATGCCAAGGGTTGCTCACAACCACCAGAAGCTACAAAGAGGCAAAGAAGGCTTCTTCTCTAAAGTGTTTGGAGGGAGAATAGCCCTGCCAATACCTTGATTTCTGCCTTCTTATCAGTCTCCAGAACTGCAAGAGAATATATTTCTGTTGTTTAAAGCCACCTAGTTTGTGGTAATATGTGGTAAAATTCAGCAGCTCTAGAAAACTAATATAGACCATATTTGGTACTTATAAAATTTTTTTATTCAGCCCATCTTCTTTTTTTTAAGTTTTGTTTATTTAAGTAATCTCTATACCCAACATGGGGCTTGAACTCATGACCCCAGGATTGAGTTGCATGCTCTTCTGATTGAGCCAGCGAGATGTTCCTCAGCCCATCTTCTTAAAATAAAATGCTGACCATAAGTTTTCCCAGTGAATATCTTTTACATTTTAAAAGTGGCTTTATTGGTATTTGGAATGCTTTTGGAATTTATGAGTTTGTCATTTGAAAAAAATATTTTGTTAGAATTTCATTGTATCCATAATGATGTGAGATGGTACTTTGTGATTGATTGATTGACCTCTACATTTTACAGAGTCTATAGTTGTAGTTTAGCTGAAGCCATTGTCCTTACTGATGTAAAACTATTATTTCTCAATGTGTTTGACTCCCAGATAGCACAGTGCCATGTGAGAACAGGAGTAGAAATAATTAAAGTGAAACACCCAGAGTAAATATGTTCTAGTAGCTTGAATGTGACAGAAAGACTATGTCTTAGGGCAACTGGTTATCAAGGTGGGGACAATATTTTAGTGATACTAAAACTTAAGAGTAGCTTGAACAGTATTTCTGGGCTCTCGTTCATTTTCTGCAAACTGGGAGAGTCAGATAATACCTCCAAAGTTTGGTTAAACTTTGAAATAAATCTTTGAATCTTTCTAGAAGTTTCTAATTTGTAGTAAGTGGATATTTTCTGTAGGTACTATAATTCTTACTCAGAACCTTTGTATTAAAAATTCATTATTTTAGGGAACTTAAAACTATTTGGAAAATAGTTTGGGGAACCTATGCAAGCACTTTTACATATATACCCCCCTATATTCACTAAAACAAAATAGGAACAATAAGTGAAGAAAATGTCCTATCTTAAACTAATAATGTTGTGTGCAGTACAATTATTTTTTAAAAGATTTTATTGGCCAGAGAGGGTGAGAATATAAGCAGGAGGAGCAGCAGGCAGAGAGAGAAGTAGGCTCCCTGCTGAGCAAGGAGCCCAGGGTGGGACTCGATCCCAGAATCCTGGGATCATGACCTGAGCTGAAGGCAGATGCTTAACTGACTGAGCCACCCAGGCATCCCAAATTTTTTAAAATAAATTATCTATCTCTATTTACTTAAAGTAAGCTGTAGTCCACTCAATGTGGGTCTTAAACTTATGACCCCCCAAGATGAAGAGTAGCATGCTTTACCGTCTGAGCTAGTTGGGCACCCTGTAATTTTCATTATAAATATTTTTGACAGAGGTACCTTATATTAAATTTAGTAATATTTTCTCAATTCAAAACTCACATATTAAGTATGTAATGACAAGTATTGCTTCTGCCATGCTCCATCTACTATAGTTTTACTTGCTTTCTCTAACCATTTTTATTATGTATTCTTTCAGCGTTTCTTTATAAAAATAAAAGTAGATGTTAATATTTTTTTTTTTTACTTTTTCTATTTTCTTACATACAACAGTGTATAGAAAACACTTTGTTTTGTACTTTGCTTTTTTCTCTTTATATGTTTTAGTTACCTTTCTTTGTATATAGAGAGCATTCTTTTTCACAGCTGCATTGGATTCCATTGTGTGGATATGCTGTAATATATTTAACTTGGTGGTTATTGAACATTGGAGTTTTCACTTGTCCCTAACCATCCTGCAGTGAATAATATTGTACATAAGTTATTTTGTATGTGTGTGGATATCTGTAGGATACATTCACAGAAATGGTATTGCTGAGTTAAGGGGTAGAATGTATTTGTAATTTTGCTAGATATTGCCAAGTTGCCCTCTACCTGGGTGATAGAATTTTGTAGTTCCTCCATTATTGTAGGAGAGCACCCATTAGGAGAATGCCTATATCCCCACAGCCTTAGCAATATAGTATTATGTCTTATTTGTGGATTTTTGCAAATTTGATATGTAAAAAATACTCTCGTATAGTTTTAGTTAGCATTTCCTTTATGAATGAGGTTGAGCCTTATTTTTAAGGAAATTTCCATTTATATTTGATCTTGAACTGATTTCTTTTTTAAAGATTTTATTTATGTATTTGTCAGAGAGAGAGAGAGCACGCACAAGCAGGCAGAGTGGTAGGCAGAGGCAGAGAGAGAAGCAGGCTCCCTGCTGAGCAAGGAGCCC
Organism: Potos flavus; assembly: GCA_028534135.1. Lineage (NCBI taxonomy): Eukaryota > Metazoa > Chordata > Mammalia > Carnivora > Procyonidae > Potos > Potos flavus. The sequence goes on along the minus strand of CM052894.1, from coordinate 27,454,415 downwards.
GATGCGGGACTCGATCCCCGGACCCTGGAATCATGACCTGAGCCGGAGGCAGCCACTTAACTGACCGAGCCACCCAGGCATCCCAGATCTTGAACTGATTTTTTGCAATGATGATTATAACATTGCCAATGGTGAAAGTCATAATAATGTTTCAATGGAGGAGGAAAGGGAGGAGATGATTGTTCTTAGAAGAAAGATTTCTGGGTCCTTTTTCTCCAAACTCAGGAATTTTCATATACTCAGAATTGGTCCTTAAAGAATTGATTCTGAAAGTTCAGTTGCTTTGTTACTTCTTTAGGAGGCCTGCAGTGTGTAATTGGCACAGCATAACCATCCAGGTTTTTCTGAGTGTGCCTTCTCCACTCTTTTCAAGAAAGCATAGATTGATGTTACACAGTTTCTTTAAACTGCTTCAAAGGATTGTAGAAAAATATTCAAATTTTGCCGGAAGACCTTCTTTTGTATTTCCTGTGGACATTTGCTAAAGTACAGTCCTTATCTAGTTGGCATGAGTAGATTACTATAAACGTTTTTGCTTTTATTTAGGGTATCTACAAAATGCCCTTTTTGCCTTCTTTCATGATGCTGTTTTCGGCTCCAACCTGCCTGTTGTTCAGCTGGTTTTTTGGCTTTTCATTCTTTCTCTGTTGATATTCTGTTTACTTGAATGTTGGAAGAACTGTTTTGAGCTTTTGGGTGGTAATGTCATTTTGGATTCTGAACTGAAACCCCTGTCCTTAAAAGTTAGGGTTATGTTTCTACAGCTATTAATACCATTAGATATGGTCTTGACAGTAGTTTATGAAAATTGTTTAATGTCTTAAAATTTAACATCTTGGAAACTACAGGAGAAACATAGTAAATACACAACAGAAATTAAAGATAACAATACATGTGCCCAGTTAAGGGATCAACAGGCAAAATAAGCACAGAAACCAATGACTCAGAGGAAAACCTATATTCTGAGAGCCAGGTTGACAAGGAAGTAGATATTCAGTGACTCACAAAAACTGATCCAAAATAAATATCCCTGCCAAATAAATGTATATTGACTTATAATGTATTTCTCAAGCAAGGATAGCCTTTGCTTTGGGGACAGTCTCTGTTTAGATGGTTTGGCTGAATTGTGTTTTTAACTTATTCTAGTAGACTATTCCTGTTCGTGTGGCACTTAGACTCTAATGGGAGAAATAGGGACATTAATCATATGAAGAACCTATAACTACACAAGATAAGAGCTCTGAAAGGAGATGTGGTTCTGTGTGTGTGTGTAATTGTATTTGTAGAGGTGGGCAGAGAATTTCTAAGAAAATAAATTTTCATTTGAGAGGTGAAAGTGAGTATGAGTTAACTGGGGAAGGAAGAGAAAGGTGGTAGGTAGAGAGGATTCTTCTAGACAGGGTATCAGAATATGTTTTCAGAAGATAGAAAAAGAAAAGGTAGACCTTGGTTTTCCTCTTAGGATCTGGTTTATGTAAATATATTTCTTTCTTGCCACTTGGTGGCACTTAAACATGCTTTATCAAGGCTTAGTTTTAGCTGTGGAATATTCTGCGACTATTTTTTAAAAATTAAGGAAACTGATATATGAAAATTAGAGGGGTGCGGAGCACCAGATGAAGTTACTATTAAAATCTGAGAAGAAAAGAGAGTGTACTCAGGCTCTGGATATTTCTGTAAATGGACATCTGTACAACCCATCCTACTGGGGAAGGGTGAAGGCATTCTTTTGTCAGGTACTCTTAGTTTTTTTAGCCTTTTTTTCTTTCCAAGTTCAAATAGGAGTGATTTTTTTTTTTTTTTTGCTACCTTTTTTATTGAGATATAATTAAAATTCAGAACTCTTTAATTTTAACAATTGTATACACCCCTGGATCTCCACCCAAAACAAGATATAGAACATTTCCAGCCTCATAAAAAGTTTACTTCTGTTCTGCTCTGGCCAGTTGCTCATTACTGCAATAACTTTTTTCTGTCACCGTAAATTAGTTTTGCCTGCATCTGCATTTGTTATAAAAGGAATCATACAGTATGTACTTTTTTGTGTCTGACTTCTTTTGCTTACACAATGTTTGCGTGTGTTATGTTATTAATAGTTCTTTCCTTTGTAAGTGGATTTATTGAAATATTTATATAGCAAACAGTACACCCATTTAAAGTATAAAATTCAGTGATTTTGACTATGTTCACAGAGTTGTGCAGCCATTAACATCATCAGATATCAGACCCATTTTCATCACCCCAGTAGGTATCATTATATTCCATTTATAGATGAGAACCCATACCAGTTAGCAGTCACTCCTTGTCTTGTCCCCCCTCTCTTTCCATTCCCCAACAATGGACAATGACTAATTTACTTTGTTTATAGAGATTTGTCTATTCTGGACATAAGTTCATTCTTTTTTATTGCTGAGTAGCATTCCATTGCATGGAAACACTACAGTTTGTTTAATCTGTTCATTGATGATGGACATTTGAGTTCTTTCCAGTTTGGGGTTATTATAAATATGGCTACTCCATAAACATTTTTATATAAGTCTGTTTTCATTTCTCTTGGGTAAATACCTAGGAATGGAGTTGCCAGGTTATAGGGTAGAGATATATATTCATACTTCATAAGAAACTGCCAAACAGCTCTCCAAAGAGGTGTTATCTCAACTTCACATTCCTCTCCCAACAGTGTATGGAGGGATCAGTTACTCTGCATCCTCACAAATATTTGGTGTTTGTCAGTCTTTTCTATTTTGAGTATTCCAGCATTTGTGAAGTGGTATTTCATTGTTTTATTGTGGTATTTTAATTTCCCTGAGGACTAAAGATAGCTTTTCATATGCCTGTTGGGCTTTCATATATGTTCTATTTTGAAGGACCTAAGTCTTTTGCTCATTAAAAAAAAAAATTGAGTTAATCTTTTTGTTGATTTGTGAGAATTTTTTATTCAAGTAATGTATAATTACATAATTGATATTTGTTCTTCAATAAATGTAAAGATAGAAATAGATATCTGTGTAGAATTTATTGTAATGTGGGGTTTTTAGTCTCAGATTTTTCTAAAGAATCAGTAGAAAAAGGTCACCTTATTTAGACTTTTTCTAAGTAGACTTTCTCTACAGTAGTTTTCTTATTGAACCATGAAATGATTCCTTGCAGGTGGGGAAGAACAACAGCTTTAAAAATAACAAATAAACCAATTCTGTAACTTCAGTCACTGTACCTGCCACTCCATAGAGTTCAAGGTAGAACCATGGTCTTCAATTCACTTTCTCCATAGGAAGTTTTGTCACTTTTAGTGGAGTCCCCAGTGGACCCAAGTAGTCCATGCCACATAAAAGCAATCCTTCTGACCTCTAAAAACACTTAAGATGAGAACTGCCGGTAAACTGGCTCTGTAGTTTGCCCTCCAGAAGTTGTCCCACATTCTGTGTAGCTAACTCCCATCCCACGTCTGCTAGTCCACATAGCTGGGATTAAGTGTGAACTCTGTTGTTAGAGCACACGTGGCTCACACCATTACTGTAGTGTCAGTAAAAAGTATTGTTGAGCCTGCAGAAATTTGAGAGATGCTGTGCCAGTGTACCAGCAGGAGCAACAGCCGTAATTGAGCTTTTGGTGTTACATCATGGAGTCTTTAGAAACCCAGCCTTCTGAGAGACATTCATGAGCTTTCATCAATCTGTCTTGCATGTGGAAAAGAGAACATGGGGCATTTCGTGATTCTGAAATGATTTTGCTGAAAATGATTTACTTAACTGGATGTGTCTTCACTGAAATGGAAAGCATTACAGGCAGTCCAGAAATATACTATTAAGTGTTTATATCTCTATACATGCTATTAGATACCTGGTTATCTTTTAGTAAAAATCAGTATGCTGACCTTTTAGGTCGTATAGGAGGTTTGCAGATTTCCCTCTCTTTATAGATGTTTTTTGTTTTTTGGTTTTTTTTAATGGAGGGAGGGGTAAAGGGAGGAAGAAAGAATTTTAAGCAGGCTCCAGGCCCAGCACATGGCCTGATGTGGGGCTCAATCCCACAACCCTGAGATCATGACCTGAGCCAAAATCAAGAGTCAGGTGCTTAACCGACTGAGCCACCCAGGCCCCCTGAAAGTTTTTTTTATCACTTTTGCATTCTCCATCATTAAAGATTCTTTATGATTCTTGCCTGTCTGTATTCCATCCAGTCTTTGATTCACTCTGCCAGTGTAATTTTTCTAACACTTGCCACTGTCCTGTCAGAAGTCTTTCAGTGGCTCCCATTGTCTTCAGGATAAAATTTAAACTTTAGCTGGCTTTCCAGGAGCATCTCAGCCTATATCTTAATGATTTTACCTAATTTATCTACATTTCCCAATAACCAGCATGGTAAGAGCAAATGTTTATTTATATAGTACTTACTCTATACGCCAAGCACTGGCCTAGGCAGTTATAATAAATTTCTTGTAATTCTTTTTTTTTTCTTTTTAGAGAGGGAGAGAATGTAGACGTGAATGGGGAGAGGGAGAGAGAGAATCTCAAGCAAGCTCCACACTGGAGCCCGACGCAGAGCTCAGTCTGATGACCCCGAGATCATGACTTGAGCTGAAATCAAGAGTCGGATGCCTAACCAACTGAGCCACCCAGGAGCCCCTAAACTTCCTATAATTCTGCAAATAGATCACGTACCCCCACTTTCATACTTTGGCACATCCTGAAGCTCCTAAACTTCCTGTAATTCTGCAAATAGATCATGTACTTTCATACTTTGGCACAACCTGTACTCTATGACTAGAGTACTGGCTCAGTCTCTTTAGTTAATACCTACTTGTTCTTTTTGAACCCATTCAGACATCACTTCTAGGAAGCTGAATTTCTATATTCACTTTCTGTGCCCCACCCCCATTCCTCACCTCTTAAAATTGTAGCGGGATGTCAGAGCAATGCGTGTATAATCTAGTATAAAGCAGAACACAGTTTTTCTCCCTGTTCCAGCTTTTCTCCTGAAGTATGGACAATTCAGTAGGAATGAGTTGCCCTAGTTTAAGAACAGAGAAAAGATTTATGACTGTTAATCATTACCACCACCTTTCTCTAACCCTGTATTTGAAAACACATGGGTCCACAGGCAAGATGCTTAGTCTGGTAACAAAATGAGTAAGATAGTCCTTGCCTTAGAAGACGCCAAATTGTAGTGGGAATAGACAGACTTAGAAGCAGCTAAGTATATCTTGCTGGGTCAAAGATGTAAACACTAAAAAAAAAAAAAAAATAATAATAATAATAAAGAAACCATAAAAGAATTAGGAGGTTAGGCATTTTTTTTCATCAATCATATTGAAGTGGAAAGTCCTTTAAATATATAATGGAGAGTTAATAAAGGGAATAATTTTACTTAAAAATTAAATATTTTACATGACAAAAAATGCCATAAAATAAACAAATACAGAGAAAAGATTACAGCTTTTGTTTAATGCATAAGCTCTGCCATATATTAAAATGAACTCTTAAAATTCAGAAACAAAATAACAATTCAGAAACCAAAAGGAATTAATCTGCCCAGTAGAAAAATGGATAAGAAAATGAATAGGGAGAAAAAAAATGAATAGGGAGGGGTGCCTCGGTGGCTCAGTCAGTTAAGTGTGGGGTGGGTCCTGGGATGGAGCCTGCTCAGTAGGGAACCTGCTTCTTCTTCTCTGCCCCTCCTCCTTGCTTATGTGCACACACACTCTCAAGTAAATAAAAATTAAAAAAAGAAAATAGGGAATTCAGAGATCAATAAACATATGAAAATTGTCCAATCTTAATTATAATGGAGGAATTGCAAATTTAAACTGCAAGTTAAAATCTTTGGCTTGTCAGGTTGGCTAAGTTGAAGTGTCAAAAGTTCACAGAGGCCATCAAAGGTATTTCCACTGGCCTAACATGGAAAATTTGCATATAAAAATAATTACTCCAATATATTAAATTATGTTAAAATCTAGGGGTGCCTGGGTGGCTCAGTCGTTAAGCGTCAGCCTTCAGCTCATGTCATGATCCCAGAGTCCTGGGATGGAGCCCCACATCCGGCTCCCTGCTCAGCGGGAAGCTTGCTTCTCCCTCTCCCACTCCCTCTGCCTGTGTTCCCTCTCTCGCCGTATCTCTGTCAAATAAATAAATAAAATCTTTAAAAAAAAATTAAAATCTAGAAGTCCATAATGATACTTCATTTTTTAAAATATATATATATATATTTTTTAAAGATTTTATTTATTTGACAGGGAGATCACAAGTAGGCAGAGAGGGAAGCAGGCTCCCCGCTGAGCAGGGAGCCGGATGTGGGGCTCCATCCCAGGACCCTGAGATCATGACCTGAGCCGAAGGCAGAGGCTTTAACGCACTGAGCCACCCAGGTGCCCCCGTAATGATACTTTAAAAACAAATAACTATTGATCACCTTTGGAGGTTTCAAGGTTGTCAGCTCATTGTTCTGAAAACTTACACAGAGAGAGAAGAGGCACTTAGACTGCATTTCATTGTGAAATGCATTTTAAGGTAACCAAATAGTTGATGGTAGAAAGCTTTTCTTTCTTGAAGAATTCCGGGTAATAAGTGAAGAAAGAATGAAAATATTAGAAAAGTCACTATTTTGTGCCCACAACACAGTAATAGATCTAGACATATACTTGATGTTTGCTAAAATTATTAGGTGAAAGGTGATTGTTGGCTATAATGGTGGGATCAAGTTGATACCATGAATTCACTGATCAGTGTTAGCATCATTAAAAGTTGAAAAGGTAGACATATGTGTCCTGAATAGATGAAATAGGAAGGACCCTGTCCCTACTGTATTCTCTAAAAAAAATCAGATTCAATCAAGAAAATTAACAGCAGATGAATCATGTAAGGTGTATAGGCTATTGTGCTTTGCTTTGTGTGCGTGTGTATGTGTATGTCGGGTGTTGGATAGGTCTCTAATGGTCTGTTTTCCTCTATAGTATACTTAATACTTTGAGGAAAGCTCAGCTGCATTTTGACAGTTTAAACTTTCTTTTCATTCTTTTTTTTTTAATTAAGACTTTTTTTTAGAGCAGTTTAAGGTATAGAGCAAAATTGAGGGAAAGGTAGGCTTTTACTGCGATTAAGGAGTATTATAAGCCCTTGATTAGGAAGAGTGACATGATGGTCTGGTTTAGTTTTAGTTTAGTTTGCTTTAGTTTTTTAGTTTAGTTTAGTTTTAACACGGTAAGCTATGTCAAGAATGGGTGGGGAGCAGGAGGAGCAGGAGTATTTGCATAGATGTCAAGTTGGAAGCTATTGCATTGGTCCATGTGGGAGGTGAAGGTTGCTTGTACCAGGTGCCATAGAGTAAGGGAGAAGTGGTTAGGACTGTGAATATATTAGATTGATAGAAGACTGGTTAGGATTGGTAGATCTAGCATAATTTAATGTGGGGAGTAAGAAAGAAGATAAGGAGGATTATAAAGTTTTGGGTTCAAGCAACTTGGTGCAGAGTTGTCTTTAACCAAGATAGCAGAGGCTGTGGAGCATGTTTGGAGAAGAAGATAAATAATTTCGTTTTGTATATCTTTCATATAGTAGGTACTCATTGTGAAATAGTACTGCTGAATATTAAGAACCAAGGATATGAGACAGCAGCCATGAGAAGGCATTCGTTGTCAGTCTTATGTTCATTAACTATGTGAGTTCTCCTCGACTTGATGTTTCTGTGTTGTGTATTTGTTTTGTTTTTCCACGTAGGATGTGTATATAGTACCTACTTTATGCTAGGTACTGTTCTAATTTTTCAAATACTTAACTTAATCCTCATAAAAACTTTATGAGGTAGGAGTGTTATTACCGGGGTGCCTGGGTGGCTCAGTCGTTGGGCGTCTGCTTTCTGCTTAGGTCATGATCCCAGGGTCCTGGGATCGAGCCCTATATTGGGATCCCTGGTCGGTGGGAAGTCTGCTTTTCCCTCTCCCACTCCCCCTGTTTGTGTTCCCTCTCTCGCTGTCTCTCTCTCTATCAAATAAATAAATAAAATCTTTAAAAAAAAAAAAAGTGTTATTACCATGCCTGTTATACTGAAGAGTCACTGAGAAATTAAGGAACTTGTCCAAGGTCACATAAGTAGAAAAGGGAGAATTAAGACTCATAGTCACACATTTTGGTTGCAGAGTCTGTGTTCTAAACCATTGTAGAATTCTTCCCTTTTTATTATTCCCCATGCTGATTGATTGATTAGATTGATTTAATTGAAGTATAGTTGACAGACAATGCTACGTTTATTTCAGGCCCCTGTGATTTTATCATAGTTATGAATGGAGAGTGAGGATTCAAGCAAAAGACCAGAAGCTTATTTCCAGTCATCTATGCAGAGGTTATGGCTAATGGGTATTTCCATAGCTTTAGAAATTATAGTTATTTTCATAATAGAAAATAAAGTCACCTTGTGAGGTTGCAAGTTCTCATTACAAAAGCCCTGGAAATTATATCTTGAGGTGCTCTTAAGCTGTGCTCGTTTTTATGTGAGACTTTGTGGAGTGTCATAGTTATTTAAGCTGGGAAATATCTATCAATATTGCAGCTTTATGATTCTGTTTACATCTCTGACATGTTGCAAGAAGTATTGATTTGGAATTGTGGACTGATGGTATTCCAGGTGCTCCATGTATTCTGTTTGATAAATGTTGCTTTCAGTTGCTTGACTGTTAATGTTGCAAATCCTTAAGGAGTTGACTTTTTTCCATTCAGGTATGCTCTATTTGGCTTAAACCGTCATTGCCCCAAAAGGCAGTGTAGCTTTTTAGTTCAGATTCCTCTTTAATATCCTCACTGACCTTTATAGGTGTTGGTTTGAAATAATACGACTTAGCAAAGTGTTTTATATCATTTGTTTTTCCTTGAGGGTATAATCAGACTCTACAAGGTGATGATGTTGGTAGATGACCTTCAAGCATTGAGAAAATGTATTTTAAGGCCATCTTTTTTAGGTTATCAGTATTTTTTTTTAAGGTTATCAGTATTCTTAATGAGGACCATATAAGGGTAAAACAACACTGTAAGATTTAGTTCTGCTTCTCTTTGTTAGCGTTAGTGAGCCATCAAATGCGTTTTCTCCATCTGGAAAAGTAAGGAAAAATTTAAAAACTGTAACAGTTGGTACCTGTTTTTTGTATTGAATGCAGGTGAACCAGTTGAATGCAGGTGAGCCGCTGAACACAGTTACTTAACTGTCTGAATTCTCCTAATCCTCCTGAAGATTATATTAATGAGTGAATCCCATTCTCTACCTAGAAAGAGAAGGAAATTTGTTACATGCAAGGATGCTGTAGGGCATTTGTGCTTAATTCTTTCAGGGAACCTATTGAGAAAGGTTGATATGGGCTGTGGTCTGTTTCTGTAAGGCTCAAGAACTAAGGATGATTTTTTTTTTTTTTTTTTTAAGAGTTAGAAAAGGAACAGAGACTGTGTATGGCCTGCAACAACTAAAATATTTACTATCTGGCCTTTTATAGAAAAGGTTTGTCTAACTGTCCTCTAAGAGGATAATACTTAAATTTGAATCCCAGCTTCTCTCTCTCTCTCTCTCTCTCTCTCTTTTTTTTTTTTAAAGCTCTTCGTCCTCAGTATCTGACTTTATAAATGGGGGATAGTAATAGTACTTATCTCAGAGTTGGGTACCATTTGTAAACTTTCCATTCTGCATCTCTCTGAACATTTGTAATAATTAGACTAAGTGCTGAATTATGCTACTGCTTATACTACTCCATTCATAAGTACCCATTTGTTTCCGATTTTTAAACCAGTCCTCTAGCCATATCACCTTATATTCTTTTCTTCAGCATACCGAGAACTAAAGAAATGGTATAGTATTCTGAAAATATAACTGTTAATTCCAACTATAATAAATAGGGCAAGAAAACTGTGCAAAGATGGATTGATTTGATCATTCCAATTCTCAAAGTGTTATTCCCCCCCACCACTCACCCAAATGGTTCCTGAGACTTTCTGGGATGTGCTTGGTAAAAACTATTTGCGTACTTAACACTAAGATGTTATTTGCCCTTTGCACTGTATTGATATCTGTACTTAAGAGTGTGGTGGCTAAATTGCTGGTGCACAGGTCAAGTTAGTGATACCAAACTATTATAGTAGTCTTTGTAGTCTTTCACTGTCAGACACAAAGTAAAGAAAAATATGCCAGTTTCTCCTAAGAATGCCCTTGATGATGCTTTGAGAAATGTTGCCTTTACTAAATCTTGACCCCAAGTACATGTTTGGGTAGTACTCTATGTGATGAAATGGGAAGTATGCATAAAGCACTTGTGTGACTCAGTTGTGAGCTAAACTAGATACTTTTACATGGAACGCAACTCTGAGGAATGTCTGACAAACTGTGGTTTTCAGACTTCAGTATCCGACAGACGTTTTCTCAAAAATGAATGAAGTGAGCCTGTCACATCAAGGAAAAAAGTATAACAGTATTTGTTGCCAGTGATAACATTCCAGCTTTCAAGAGAAAATTTGGAATATTAGAATATGTATTATCCTCCACCATGAGCCTGACAACCTCACTTAAAAAAACTTTTCTGTTGAGATTGGTGGTGATATTAACAAACATGATTTTTTTGTGAGATATTGTACAATGAAATATGTCGTTTGGAAGATCCCACATAATTCAACGAATTAATACTTTCTAAATGGTCAGTACCTGATGTTTACAAATAAAGCATTGGTTAAAGATCCTTTCCAAGTGCAAAACAGACCAGTGTATTTTTTGTAACGAAATTTTATTTTCAGATTAACATGTAGAAAAATTGACATTTTTGTGTACAATTCTGGGAATTGTACTACATGTGTAAATTTGCATAGCCACCACCACAGTCCAGATACAGAACAGTTCTATTACCCCAGACACCTCCTCCCTTGTGCTCTTCTGTTGTAATCACCCCTCCCCAAACCTCTGGCAACCTCTCATCTGTTCTTCACTATAGTTTTGTATTTTTGAGAATTTCGTATAAATGGAATCATAGAATTATAACCATTTGAGACTGGCTTCACTAACTCACCATAATGCTGTGAGAGTCATCAAGTTGCATGAATATTCATTTTTTTGAAAGATTTTACTTATTTATTTGACAGAGCGTGCACATGCATAAGCAGGGGGAGGGGTAGAAGGAGAGAGAGAAGCAGGCTCCCCTCTGAGCAAGGAGCCCTATGCGGGGGCCCAATCCCAGGATCCTGGGATCATGACCTGAGCCGAAGGCAGATGCTTAACTGACTGAGCCACCCAGGCATCCCTCATTTTTTAAAAATTACAGTAGAATTTGTTATACATACAATGAAATACTAGTCATCAAAAAAATGAAATCTTAACATTTGTAATGACATGGATGGAACTAGAAGGTATTATGCTAAGCAAAATAAGTCAAAACAGAAAGACAATTATATGATTTCACTCACGTGGAATTTAAGAAACAAAATAGAGGATCATAGGGAAAGGGAGGGAAAAATAAAGTAAGATGAAATGAGAGAGGGAGACAAACTACAAGAGACTCTTAACTATAGGAAACAAACTGAGGGTTGCTGGAGGGGGCTGGGTGGGAGGATGGGGGTAATAACTGGGTGATGGACATTAAGGAGGGTACTTGATGCAATGAGCACTGGCTGTATATAAGACTGATGAATCACTTACCTCTACTTCTGAAACTAATAATACACTATATGTTAATTGAATTTAAATAAAAGTAAGTAGTCATATAAGGCCTTTTGTGCCTGGCTTCTTTAATTTAACATTTTATTTTTGAGATTCATCTGTTATAGTACGTTATCAGTATTTCATCCTGTATTAGCACAGGCTGCCATAACAAAACTTTGGATGGCTTAAACAGATACTGATCTTCTCATAGTTCTGGAGACTGGAAGCCCCAGATCACGGTTCAGCAGGGTCGTTTCTGATGTGTACTCTTCCTGGCTTGTAGATGCCCATCTTTTCACTGTGTCTTCACATGGCCTTTTCTCTCTGCTGGAGTGTGAAGGAGGGGGGAGCTCTCTTTGGTGTCTCTCTTTATTAGACACTAATCCTATTGGATCAGCCCCCTTTCTCTTATAACCTCAATTAACCTTAATTAAATTGTACATTTATTTGGCGGTTAGGGCTTTCAGCATATGAATGGGGGGAACAAACATTCTGGCCATAATAATTCCCTCTTATCGCTGAATATTATTCCATTGTATACTTATGCCCATTTTGTATGATCATTCATCAGCTGATGGACATTTGGGTATTTCTGCTTTTTGGCTCTTATGAATAATGCATGTTTGAACATTCATGTACAAATTTTTGTTTGAACACCTGTTTTCATTCTCTTAGATTTTTACTTGGGAGTGGAATTGTTAGGAGACATGGTAATTCTATTTTAACTTTTTGGGGAACCACCAGACTGTTTTCCACAGCATCTGTACTATTTTGCATTCCTATCAGAAGTGTGTAAGAATCCAGTTTCTCCACATCTTCACCAACACTTCTTATTTTCCCTTTTTTTTTTTTTAAATAACTATCCTAGTGTGGGTATGAAGTGGTATCTCGTTGTTTCGATTTGCATTTCCCTAGTGACTAATGATATTGAGCATCTTTTCCTGTACTTGTTGGCCATTTGTAAATCTTTGGAGAAACGTGAATTCAAGTCCTTTGCCTATTTTTAAATTGGGTTATCTAGAGTTTTGTGGAGGTTTAAGAATTCTTCACATATTCTACATATTAGACCCTTATTGGACATACGATTTCAAAAATTTTCTCCTATTTTGTGGGTTTTTTTCACTTCATAATATTCTTTGAATAGAAGCTTTTAATTTTTATGAAGTTTGAAATTTTAAATTTTTTGTTGCTTGTGCTTTTGATGTCATGTAAGAATCCATTGCTACATCCATAGTCACAAAGATTTACCCCTATGTTTTCTTCTTAGAGTTTTATC
>CM052894.1:27375895-27440984 GCA_028534135.1 Potos flavus | reverse complement strand
CACCCACCAACATAACCTTATAAGATCATAAAATGCTAAGGAAAATAAGAGGAATTACCAAACATAGCCTCCTTCCTCAGACACTTTATAATACAGTGATTCCATTGTAGTTTTAGATACTATTTCAGACAGTTTGAAAATATTGAATTACCTTAATTTTTTTAGATCAATACAATTTTATAGCCAAGGAAAGTGAAGAATAAATAAGACAACTTACCTAAGGCCATAGAACTGTTAAAAGGCAAAGTCAGAAATTTGAACCTCGGTTATCTGGCGCCACAGTCCTTGCTGTTAACCACTAGTCTGTTGCTCCCTAAGTACTAGTGTTCATTCTATTACATTATAACACTGAGTGCAGAATTCAGTTGGATGCATAAAAAATACGCATTCATGTTGAAAATTCAGGGCAAATAAAGTGAAGGATTTGGGGAGTCAATTGAAAGGGAAGAGAACAGTTGGGAGGAGCTTTTGATCTATGGCCTTGAAGACAAAGCAGGATCAAGACTATTGAGATTTGAGAAAGGCTTTTTAGTGAAGGAACAGGATGAGGAGAGGCATTAAGACGAGTAAAAGCAAGTTGTATTCAAGAAACAGAATAGTTGAGTGTGCTTGAAGGAAACTGGGAGAGAGTGTTGAGGAACGGTTCATATCTGGAATGATTTAAAAGCCACACTTTATAGTTTTGGATTTTATTCTGCAGGCAGTAGGTAGTCATTGAACGTTTTTGAGCAGAGGAAGACTGTTAAGAATTTACTTTATATGTAAACATGTATATAAAAATCTGAAGGCTAACTCAAACTTTGGGTGTAATTCAAAATTTTCTAAAACATGTGGAAGCTTATTTCAGTAGGGACCAGATTAAAGTTTGATATTTTGTACTGCCATATATTTAGGTCTGTTGGAGATTTGTTATAAAGTAGTGATTTTTTTTTAAACATGCATATTAGAGATATTTAAAGAAATGTGTAATGGTTCCCTTTCAAGATCATCTCGTATGAGAGCTGGAGAGGTAAGATATGCATTTATTTTAATTACATGCCATATGCTAGTTCAGATCAGCTGTAGTATTTTTTGAGTGTTTACAACTAAGTTGTTTGCCAGATGCTGGAAGTATAATCATAAATAAGACCTGGTCATATTTTCAGTCTCTTTTTCTTCCTAATTGGTAAACTTGGAATACTTCAGTATCCAGTCCTCTTCCTTCTTTTCATTTATCTGCCCTCATTAACCGGATGTGATCTCATCTAGTTCTAAGGCCTTAAATTCTATCTGTACTTTGATTTCCAATTTTATATCTTTGATGTCAGTGTATCCTTTTAAATTCAAACGCACCTATCCAGTTGCCTCCTGCACATACCCACTTTGATTTCTAGAAGGCATGTCAGATTTAATATGTCCAAAACTGAACTAGATTTCTCTCCGCTGAAGTTGTTTTTCCTTTAGTCCTCTCCATCTTAGGAAGTTACATTACCATTCACCCAGTTCTCAAACTAAAAGCCTAAGTATTGTTTTTAACACCTTTCCTTCCCATTCCACATCTAGTGCATCATCAAAGCAAATTAGTTTTATCTTCAAAATATACTCTATATCCAGCCACTACTCTCTACGTTCATGACTCCCATACTAGTTCAAGCCACCATCTCTTGCCAAAGCTATAGTGATAATAGTCCTTTAATAATGTTTTCCTCTTGGGACACCTGGGTGGCTCAGTCGGTTAAGCGTCTGCTTTGGCTCAGGTCATGATCCCAGGGTCCTGGCATCAAGTCCTGCATCGCATCAGGCTCCTTGTTCAGCAGGGATCCTGCTTCTTCCTCTGCCTGCCCCTCCCCCTGCTTGTGTGTGCTCATGTGCACCCGCACTCTGTCTCTCTGTCCCTCTCTTTCTCACAAATGGATAAATTTAAAAAATCTTAAAAAAAGTGTTTTTCTCATAATCAGTTATCTGTGCATCCACCTGGGAATGTTAATGTAAATCTGATCATGTTACACCTCTGCCAATACCCAAATGTAAAACTAGTTGATTTTTTTTTTTTTAAGATTTTATTTATTTATTTGACAGAGAGCGATCACAAGTAGGCAGAGAGGCAGGCAGAGAGAGAGGGGGAAGCAGGCTCCCTGATAAGCAGAGAGCCCGATGTGGGGCTCGATCCCAGGACCCTGAGATCATGACCTGAGCCGAAGGCAGAGGCTTTAACTCACTGAGCCACCCAGGCGCCCCTTGGTTTCTATTAAATTCAAAATCCTCACCGTAGCCTACAGAATCTTGCCTCTAGATTTCTGACTTCATCTCCTACTTTATACCTTATTCACTTTGCTGAGACCATATCAGCTTTCTTGCTCTTTCTCAAATATACCATAGCTCATACTATATGCTGCTTCAGCACTGTTCCCTCTGCCTAGAATGTTCCTATCTTGGATATCTGTGTGGCTTGCTCCCTCACTTCATTCAGTGTTCAAAAATGTTGGTGCTTAAAGTCTTTTCCTACCTCTCTAGATTCTCCTTCCTAGCATTTCTCAATGTTAACTGTTAGGGTTTATTAGGGCTTAACTTTTATCCCCTTAACTCTGCTATTTTCTTCTTCAACCATTGCTTCTTTTATTTACCCTTATCACACATGATCATCATCATCATTTATATCATTTGTCTTCCTTGTCAGAATTAAAAAGTTCTATGATAGGAACTATTGTCTGTACTATACATAGCTGCATTCCTAGTGTCTCACTCTTAGTAGACACTCAATATTTATATAGTCCACCAAGAAGAGGAGGCTCACAAACAATAGTAAACCTCTTTACTTCATTTAATCTAAAAAAAAAAAAAGTAAAAGAAATTGTCAGTCTCCCACCTTCTATTACATTTTTCATATGTTCGAGAAAATACATAATAACAAAAGGCTATTATGAATTCAGTAATGCTTTTTAAGGAAATATGTATTTTGTTTACAGCAAAATGGCATTTGGACAAATAGTGGCTGTATATACCAGCACATTTTTATTTAATTTACAAACAGTGCTTATATGGGTTTACTGACCTTGTAATGATGGAGTTTCTCTGAGGAATTGTGGCCCACAGATTTTGAACTCCTGGTGTAATTGACTCATTCCTAATCAACTTCAGATTTGCATTTAAATGGCTTCTTTTTAGCATAATTACTCTACCCAAGACAGTTTGATATAACAGAAAAAAATGAACCCAGACTGCCCTTGGATTTCCAAAGAACTAAATTCATCTGACCTAGCTGCTTACTACCTTTGTGCTTTTGGTTACTTAACATCTTGGAATCCCATTTATGGCATTAAGTATGTAAATATAATTATATGAAATTATTTTGGTAATGTTCCAGCTACTCAATACATATTCCTTTCCTCTTCTTAACATATTAATACCATTACTTTTTAGGACCTCATCTTTCTCAATTTATTTCTGTCTTTGCTGTGATTACAGCTTTATACAAAAAAAAGTCTTCTGTCATCTCTCTTCATGGGCCAGCAAAGCAAGCCATTAATTATGTTCTGGTTTTAGTTCATAGATACAGGGAACTTAGTTGAGCTCAAGCAGAAAATCATCCTTTTTTCTGTCAGATATCAATTACCCTTCTGTTTTTATTTACTTTACTTAACTCTTTCTTCGGAGCTTCAACATGCCACACACAAAATGAAGTCATTCAGACCACTCAGGTGAATATAAGAGTATAGGAATTAGGAAGGGTGTGTTGGCATTCATTCAACAAACGTTGACTGCAATTTAAGGAACAGGCTGATATTAAGAGAAACATAATAGACTCCAGTTCTTTGCTCAAAATCTAGTGGATAAAATGCCAAAAAATAACTATAGAATAGTTTATAAGTAGTAGTATAAGCAGCACTTATGAGGATGTTCCTAACTTTGCTTGGGGCTTGAGGGATGAGATAAAGGATGCCTTAGAACAAACTAGATTGAGGGTTGCAAGAGAACATTCTAGGCAGAGGACATGCTATGCTTAAAAGGCATTGAAGCATTGACATGTATGTAGTGATTGATAAATCAGTCTAACTAGAGCATAGTGTATATGGACAGAAAATGGTAAATGGGAGATTGAAAAGGTAGTTTGAGACTAGACAGACTCTCAGTTCTGTTGGATATCATCCAGGAATTTGAAGTCTTCACTAGTATCATTGGAAACCATCAAAGGTTTTTAAAACAGAAAAGATGGAAGAAGTTTGGCAGCAGTGTGAAGGATGGATTGTGTTGAAAATGGTCATATGGGGATGCTGAAATAGTAAAATTAATGAAAAGTTAGAAGAGGTCATTAGTGGGCAGTGGATGAATTCAAAAGAGCCTGGCTTGTAGAATTACAGTCCTGGTTTTAAACCTAGGCTTGTCCTCTTTGTAGTTACATGAAAAAATTAGCCTGCTTTGATTTTTAGCTTTCTTACCTGTACCAGGAGTAATAATACCTACTTTACAGTGTTCCTCTGAAGATTTGTTATAGAGGATTTTGAAGTACCTGATACAAGGCTTGCCTGATGCCAACTAAGGACTCAATTAAAGATAACATGAATAAAAAAAAAAAAAAAGATAACATGAATAGCATGTAATTATTAAGGTAGAAAATGATGAAGCCCTGGATTTACGGGTGGAAAAGAGAGAATAGATTTGGATGGATCTTTCTGAATTAGAACGAATAGGACTCACTGACTAGAAAGAAGGCTTGATGACTGACTTAGGGAAAGAATAGAATCAGACAGACTTAGATTTGTAATCTGAATGATTTAGGGTGAAGGATTTAGGGATGCTATTTTGCTGGGAAGGAATACAGAAGAAATCTGGTTGAGATGAGGTAAAAGGAATGAAATGATTTTGATTTGGACTTTTTGAGGTATTTGGGATATCTTGGTGATGATGTGAATGAAGCAGGCAGTTAGAAATAAGGTCTGGGACAAGAGATAAGAGATTGGAGAGTTATCAGTTTATGCATGGTAGCAGAAATGTGTGTAAATCTTAATGGCAGGGAATATATTTTAAATACATCCTCTATTCTCACACTGCTGGGCTCTGTAATAACACTTGATTGGTTCTTGTTATTAAATGTGAGATTTAAAAAATAATATCCTTTAGGTTGGCTTTGTATATAAAAGATAATGCATACTATGTTCACTTTATTTAAAGTTACAAATATGAAACCTAGTTTTCCTAAAATACAGATCTTACTCTAATTTTAAATTTGTAATAAATATTTTAGTTTAACTTTTTAAAACGTTTTAATCTGTAACTATGAATTAAAATTTTTATATTTTCTCTTTAGATATTTTACAAAATCTCCCTAAGTACTTAAGCACATCTTATGAATCTAATAATTAAAGTTATAAATGTGATTGTTCTTAAGTTGTACAAGTATCTAAATACAGTGTGCAAACTTAGTAAGATTTCAGCCTAAAACCACATGTCTAAGTCAGCTATTCAGTTGTACATTTTAAATTAGAATTACAAGGTTATCTCTGTAATAGGTAGCATTTTCTTTCTTTTTGTTTTTTAATGATTTTATTTATTTATTTGACAGAGAGAGGGGACACAAGCCGGGGGAGGAGTGGAAGAGGGAGAAGCAGGCTCCTTGCTGAGCAGGGAGCCAGATGTGGGGCTCGTTCCCAGGACCCTGGAATCATGACCTGAGCTAAAGGCAGATGCTTAACTGATTGAGCAACCCAGGTGCTCCTAGGCAGCATTTTCTTAAAACATTACAAAACATGCATAGATTACTTATTTTAATGACTTTATTGAGATATAATTTACATATCTTATAATTTACCCATGTTAAGTGATTTTTATTATATTTATGTAGTTGTGCAACGATCACCAGAATCACATTTTACAGTGTTTCCATCGCTTCAGAAAGAAATGTGGTGTTCTTTTGCAGTCATTGCTATTTTAACTCCTACCTGTAGGAAACCACTAATCTCCTTTCTGTTTATATAGATTTGTCTTTTCTGGACATTTCATATAAATGGAATCATATAGTATTGTGGTCTTTTATTTCTGGCCTTTTTCACTTAGCATAGTGTTTTCTAGTCCATTTATCCATATTGTAATATTCCATTGTATGGATATATAGTACATTGTATTTATGCTAGATTACTTTTTTAAAAAAATATTGAACAGAGAGAGAGACACAGCGAGAGAGGGAACACAAGCAGGGGAGGTGGGAGAGGGAGAAGCAGGCTTCCTGCTGAGCACGGAGCCCGGTGTAGGTTTCTATCCCAGGACCCTGGGATCATGACCTGAGCCGAAGGCAGACACTTAACAACTGAGCCACCCAGGTGCCCCACTAGATTACTTCTTAATACAAAATAAAGGTTTAGTTCTCTTAAATCATTCTTATACGTAATACTTTATTTAAAAAAACAAACAGGAAAACCTGAAAATAAAGATAAGAAAAAAAAACCCTGAAAAAATGTGAACTAAGCTTCTATCATAAGTTAGAAAAAGAACAACAGAATAAACCCGCAAAGATAATGAAACTTAGAGTGAAAATTAATGAACCGGAAAACAAAGATAGGATAGAGAAGATCAAAAAAAGTCAGAGGTGGGCAATGGGGAATAAGAAAATAATCTGATAAGATTGATCAAGGAATAAAAGACACAAATAATATTTTGAAGGCTAACTGGAGATAAAGTAAAAGATTTAAAAAGGTAAGAGATTTGCAGCATTATTTACAGTAGCAGAAGGTGGAAGCATCCTAAGTGTCCATAGACGAATGAATAGATTAAGAAAATATAATTTATATATCAGTGGAATATTATGCAGCCTTAAAAAGGAAGGGAATCTTGTGTCATGGTGCAGTATCCATGAACCTTGATGACATTATGCTAAGTGAAACAAGCCAGTCACAAAATGACAAGTACTGTGAGATCTACTTCAGAGATACTCAGTAGTTGCATTTCATAGAGATAGAAAATAGAATGGTGGTTGGCAGGGCTGGGATAGAGGGAATAGAGAGTAATTGTTTAATAGTGTTTCAGTTTCACAGATGAAAAAAGTTCTGCAGATGGATGATGTAAAAACTATAAATATATTTAATGGTACACTTAATGGCTACAATGGTAAATTTTATATTATATATATTTTGCAAGTGGATGATACAAAATGTTGCAAGTGGATGCAAAAGGATGAAGGAAAATACTATCAAAAATCTTATATCAATAATTTTGAAATTAAAGAAAAATACAACTTTCCAAAACCAACTCAAGAAGGAAATACAAAGCTTGAATGGTTCTATAACTATTAAATAAATTTTATAGAGCTCTTCTCTCAAAACACCCTGATGGTTCTACATGTGGGTTCATCTCAACTTTTAAGGAAGAGAATGTCTGTCATCTCTTCCAGAAAATAGAAAAAGAGAGAATATATATCTCAGTTCTTTCTGTGAAGTCAGATATGAAACTCAAATAGAGATATTATGAGAAAAATTAGTGGTCCATTTTACTCATGAAACAGATTACCCTTGGGGTGCCTGGGTGGTTCAGTGGTTAAGCGTCCGACTCTTGATTTCTGCTCAGGTCCTGATCTTAGGGTCCTGGGATCAAGCCCCGTATTAGGCTCCTCGCTCAGCAGGAGTCTGCTGGAGCTTCCTCTCCCAGCCCCCATGCTCTCATTCAGGCTCTCTCTCTTTCCCAAATAAATCTTTTTTAAAAAAATTACCCTTTTGGGGCGCCTGGGTGGCTCACTGGGTTAAAGCCTCTGCCTTCGGCTCAGGTCATGATCTCAGGGTCCTGGGATCGAGCCCCACATCGGGCTCTCTGCTCATCAGGGAGCCTGCTTCCCCCTCTCTCTCTGCCTGCCTCTCTGCCTACTTGTGATCTCTCTCTCTGTCAAATAAATAAATAAAATCTTTTAAAAAATTAAATAAATAAAAAATAAAAAATTACCCTTTTAGTAATAGTAAAAATTCTTCATTATTTTGTTTTATGCTTTTATCCTTGAATTCTTCTTTGTCGATATTGTTATTGCCACCTAATTTATTGCTTTCTTTTTTCTTGTTTGTTTTTCTCTTTGCCTGCCTATTCAGTTTCAACATTTCTTTGTCACTTTAAGGTCATTATAAACTGCATATTGCTATACCCTATGTGACAACCTTTTCACTTAATTAATCCAGTCAATTAATATTTATTGTAATGTGTATCTGTTTGGTATTATTCTTGAAATTGTTTTTTGTGTTTCTTGTTTAGTATGCTTGCTTTTTTAATTTTTAATATTATTTACTTTAATAGTTGACCTTTTTGTTACTGTTCTTTATTTCTTCTGGTGGTTTGGAAATTCTTCAGCTTTACTCATATATTTTAAGCAAATTTATCTTAAGCCTATATTTCCTTAACATCAAAGATTAATGACTGTTAGAAATTTCTCCCTTATCCCACATATACACTGGATTTTAACATACTTTACTTAAGCATATCTTATTCTTCTTCACCTAAAATTTCGTTGTAATAATTTGGGATGTTATTCTTAAGTTGTTCATTTAAAAAATTATATTGTGTTCATTTATTTTAAAGAGTTCTTTTTTTTAATCCATTATATTAAACTGAACCCCTGTGTTAGTAACAGTTATTTACACTTAACTAGTAATTTTACTGGTCTATTGCTTACCATTATTTTTTATATAAACAATGTTTTCTTAGGAAGTCCTTGGTCTGAATCATTTTTTATTAGTTGAACTACTTACTTTAAGTAACTCTTACCCCAGAGTGAATGTTGTCCTGCTTTTCAAATCAGAGCGTATCTAGTAATCTTTCTTTTACCCATGTCTTTGAATAATAGACTGACTAAAAAAGTGTTCTGTTTTTGTTTTTGCTTTACACTCAGAATTTTGTAGACATAGCTCCATTGGCTTTTAGCATTTACTTTTACTGATGAAATGACTGGCAGTCTAAATCTCTTTTCTCTTATTCTAAGTAAGAAGGAAATTTTTCCCTTATTTGGAGCTTTTAAACTTTTATTCTTGAAATTGAGATATTTTACCAGGAAAGCACTATATATACATGCTTTCTCCCCCACCCCGAGTATTCCTCCCCTGTATTTCTCAGAGCCCATTTGATACGAAGACTCAAGATAGTATTCAACATCGGAAAGTTTTCTTCTTGTTCTTCTGTTTTCCTTTTTAAAAAAACTTTTTAAAAATTTATATTCTTTGGTTTATTTCTTGTTCTGGAAATTGTGTTTTACATTATTAAATGTCTTCACCACCTTGTGATTTCTGTGTCTTCAGGTTCACTATATATTATGAGGACATTTCTTTAGTTTTTTAAGTCACTAATTTTTCTCCATAACACCTCTATTTGGTTATTTTGACAGTTTTGTTTTTCTTTTTTTCCTTCTCTCCTAAGCACATATTATCCATTTTTTTCAAAGTAGCATGTTCTTTTTTTTAAATGCTATTCTTCCCTGTCTCAGTAGAAATAGTTTATATTTTTTTCTTCATTAATTCTCTTTCAGTTTGGGCCATTAGTTGTAATTAGATTATTGTTTCTCTTCATTGTATCTGGTCAGATTTTTCCATCAGTTCTTGTGCTGGGTAATTTGGAGGGTGATAAGTGTGCCAGTAAATGGGCTCTTCAGAGTACATGAGCCAGGAGCAGATGTTCAGGGAGAGAGGAACTCTTAGTGAATGTAGTTGTCCAGCACTGGGCAGATTGCTTTAAGAAAAGAAAAGAGGAGCCTGTTTTTTGTTTATTACTTGTGAAAGTCCATCCACGTTTCTTTGGTTATATGATACACTGGGAAAGCTGGAACATCAGTAAAAAGGGATTCTTTACCTTATATTACTTTGGATAAAATATAAAATATTATAGGTGCTTTTCAGTTGTTTTGGGGCTCCGTTATAATGGAGGTCAGTGTGGTGGTGGCAAGTTCTACACCTGAATTTTAAAAGGAACTCCAGACACTGTCAGTCCCCATTTTACCAGGGTATTAGTTGATGATTGTTAACCAGCAAGTACCTTTGAACTGGTATTTTATAAAAGAATTATACTCTATTGGAGATTGAGCTCTTTTATACCAAACACCAAGTTTAACAAGATACCCAAGGACCTTGATGTAAAAATTGCTAATTTTCAGATGTGCTCCTACTTTTCCTTGAGTACCTCTTTGTCTCTCAAACTGCTTATCTCCTGTTATACTGGTTTCCTCAGAAAAACGGTTCCCAAGACTCATGGAACCCTTTTTTCATTCCGTCCATAATATTTTCTGTATTTCAAAAGTACAGACTATATTGGTTACTGAGGTTGGCTCTGTATTTGATATGTTCCTGTCCTGTTATTTTTCATAACCTGCTTTTCCTCTTTTGGTTATGAATAAAGAGGTAGCAAGTATGATTTAGATTGAAGAGGGAATATGTGAAAAATTTTAATCTTCTATCTTTTGTTTTTGAGAGCTATATGATTATTTAATCAGAAGCTAAAAACCAGGCATGTAGAGTCCTGGTATAAGGAAAAAAATGTGGGAAACAGGAAGACCTGCCTAGCCTTCCCAGAGCATTAAATCTCCTTGAGCAGATAAGACATAAATGTATGAAAAGAAAAGGAAAAAAAGGCTTAGATAGCCTATGACAAATTTTATTTGACAGAATACTTGCATACACAGGGCTTTGCATGTGCAGAAAACAAAAAATAAACAATTGACATTTATTTAAAAGGGGAAGTGATAAGTGAATTCTGAGGATCAGAAAACTGGAAACCCAAGCTTCACGAGGGCAGGTACCATGTCTGTTCACCATTGCCTACTCAGTGACTGCCACTGTCCCGGGTGGTAGGCTGTCAGTTAATATATATTGAGTAAACAAATATGTATTTGTTGAACAAACTGAAGAGTGCCTGGAAGGAGATAATTTATTTGGCCAGAGGTGAAATGGAAAGGCTTGAGAAAATACTAGGAGGTAGAAGTGATGACTAAATACATCAGAATACCAATGTGATTGGAGCTGTGAGAATGAGTGCAAAGTTCTGGAACATAAGGCTGCTTATGGTAGCTTGGAACCAAATTATAAGCAGCTTTGATTGTTGAACTTAGGAATTTCGGATTTGTTTTTTAAACAAAGTAGAATTTCTCTGAATAGATAGTGGCATTGTCAAAAAGCAGTGTTTTAGGAATAGTCTGAAAACATAGTGCAGGTTGCGGTGAAGAAGAGACTGGAGACCAACTTTGAGGCCATTTGTGATGTTGGATAGGAATTCTTGAGATACTAGTTACGCCCTATAAAATTATTAATATTTCCTTACATGTAATATATTACATAAAGATGCTTTTTACGCCCTAGTGTTTGAACATAATGACATGGCTGTCTTTTTCAGTATTTAATTTTCCATGGCATTTCGTTATTGATCTCATGGCTTTTCTGTGAGATCATGGTTTAAAATTTGAATATATTTGTTCTTCCCTTGTTTGCTTTTTGTTAATGTCAAGCATAGCACGTGAGCCATTTCTTGTTGCTGTGCAGCTGCTAAATTCAGTACTTAATATTAATAAAACTGAGTAGCATTAAATTCAGCTAATAGAGGGTAGCAAAATAAGGCTTTACAGTTTCTAATTGATAATATTTGTAAGGTTTAATGTATGTTACAGATACGAGCAAAATAGGGGTGACTTTTTTTTTTTAAAGATTTTATTTATTAGAGCGTGAGCACGAGCAGGGGGGAGGAGTAGAGGGAGAAGCAGATTCCTCACTGAGCAGTGAGCCCGATGCGGGGCACGATCCCAGGACCTGGAGATCATGACCTGAGCCGAAGGCAGACGGTTAACTGAGACACACCCAGGCGCCCCTAGGGGTTATCTTTTTACAGCTGCATTTTGGTCAGAATTTGGTTAAAGCACCAGATTTTTTCTTGGTTGATTCCTTTTGGTCTTTTACCTTTCATGGTTTTTTAACCCACTGAACCACCCAGGCACCCCCCTTTCATGGTTTTTTGATATGTATTCAGTTTTTGTTAGTGTCTGTGTGTTATTGATGAAGTTTTTATTTTCTTATTTCAGATTCTGTTATCTTTTGTAATTTTTATAATTTTCTCAAAGCTTTTATTTGCTTTTTTTTTTTTTTTTTGTTCGGAGTATTATGTCTTGCTATATTTACATTTTTCCTTTTCAAGAATTTATGCTTAGTATACAAGTTTGGAATTTGTTATAATTTCATACAAACCCAAGTGAAAGCACATTAGATACTCTCTTTGGGACAAGAGCCACCTGTAATCTCCTTTAGCTAATTGCATTGCATGCTTGGTACTTCAAGATATTAAAGATATTAAAATGCTTTCATTAATATTTGTAAAATAGGAGGGCTTTAGAGTTGGAGACAGACTATGGGATTCATTTAAGGGAAGAAAAAAAAAACAACTAGTGTTGAGAATATCTAGGCCCAAGATAGCTAGGATCTAACAATTCCTTTTTCGTTCTCTTACGACATCTCCCTAACCTCTAAACCCCCATTTCAACCTTTCTCCTCCCTAGTGTGGGGAGGAGAGACCATAGTAAATTAGTGGAAAATGTTCTAATTATAGTAGGCAAATAGTAAACAGGCACAGATAACTCCCCATTTGCTTGAATGGGTAGCTTGATTTTGTTAATGTCCTTGGAACAATTTTGATGGGAAGAAATTAAAGAGAGTTGAAAAACAATTGCTCCTTAACAATAAATGAAAAAAATAGAATCTAGAAAATAGTGTAGAAAAATCAACTCTTTAACTACAGTGTAGATGATGCAAACTCTGCAGATTACTCTATTGAAAACAGTGGCTTAATACTGTGGACAAAAAAAAAATCCCTTAAACTGCATTATTATTCTTAAATTTCAGTCTTTTTAATTTTTTTATGATCTCATTTCTAAGAAATCTCTACACTAGCATGACCTCAAACCTACAACCCTGAGATCAAGAGTCTCATGCTCCACTGACTGAGCTTTCCAGGCTCCCCTCCATTATTTAATGAGATAAAATACTGTTTCTAAGGACCATCTTTCTACCCCTTTATTTTCGAAACCCTTTATGGTGATTGTGGTAAGGAAATGCTAACTGTGTGTGCGAACTTCATGTATCCACCAGGGTATAGTATTTTAAATTAATGGGTCTGCCTCCCTTTTGACAATAAGGGTACTTAATTTTTTTTTAATTTAAGTTTTATTCAGTTAACATACAATCCAATATTGGTTTCTGGAGTAGAATTCAGTGATTTATCACTTAACATACAATACCCAGTGCTCATCACAAAATGTGCCCTCCCTAATACCCTTCACCCATCTGTCCCATCCCCCCCCCCCATAGCACTCCATCAGCCCTCCGTTTGTTCGCTCTCATTAAGATTTTCTTACGGTTTATTTCCTTCTCTCCCTTTCCCTCCCATATGTTCATCTGTTTTCTTTCTTAAATTCCACAGATGAGTGAGATCATATGATATTTGTCTTTCTCTGACCGACTTATTTCACTTAGTATAGTAATATACTCTAGCTCCATCCATATCCTTGCAAGATTTCATTCTTTTTGGTGGCTGAGTAATATTCTATTGTAACTTTTTTTTAAATTATAAACCTGTAAGTGATAGTAGACTATGTGACAAAATACATAGTGCCCCAAAATACATAGTACGTGCTAGAAATTCAGTAACACTTTTTGTATTTTCTTAATTACAGTAACATTTTTTTGCATTTGAAAATTACTGTGTACACAGAATATACAAGACATATTCTTTCTGAAGCTCATGCTTTAAGTTCGTATGGATTCATTGACCCCTTGTAACTGTTTGAGCTCCCAGTGAGGTGCATAGTTTGGGAACCACTACTCTTAACCCATTATTTCTGTTATGTTATATAAAGGAACAATCTGATTCCTTTCTTTTCCCTCCATTTTCTCTTAATGAACCATAGGAAACAGCAAAAAGGCCAAGATTTTTAAATTGTTTTTTCATATATTCAGCAATATTTGAGGTAATAAATCAGAAAAGTTTTTATATACTGGTAAAAGGTGATAATATTTTAAATATTTATGTATAGGTATGTATGATTTTTTATGTGTATGGGTAGTGGGTTCTACCTTCATAAAAGAACCAGCAAGTAGTTATTGTGGCAATGTGAAATAATTATAAATTTAAAAGAAAATATAATTATTTTCTTTTAAAATATTATGTTGTGGCCTTTTTTTTTTCAGTGATAAAGGTGTTCTCAGTGAGGATTTTCCTTCTTCAAAAATGATTAGCTTGGGGGCGCCTGGTTGACTCAGTCGTTGGGCATCTGCCTTCAGCTCAGGTCATGATCCCAGAGTTCTGGGATCAAGCCTCTGGGATCAAGCCCCGCATTGAGCTCTCTGCTCAGCGGGAAGCCTGCTTCTCCCTCTCCCACTCCTCCTGCTTGTGTTCCTTCTCTCGCTATGTCTCTCTGTCAAATAATAAATAAAAAGTTCTTAAAAAAAAACCCCAAAAAACCAGTTAGCTTGAAAAACCTATGACCTCAGTTGATATTCAGAAACATGCTATTTAGATTAATCTAGAATGCTGTGGAAATTTTTAAACAATTTGACCTTTTATTGGAAAGGTGCCTTTTTAAAAATGGGAGTTTGGGCATTTATGTAAGGAGGTATTTGGGATTTTTGTAAAATGATAAGAACCTGTGAGTTTCCATTCTTTCATTGGTTATTTCTAGTGTTGTCTGTTTTGTGTTGTTCTTGAATGTGCTTTGAATTTGTATTGAATGTTAATCATGGACAGAAATGCAAATGATTCTTTTAAATTTGTCGTTGACACTCTTTCCTCAGCATCCCTTCAGTTATAACCTGGGGATCCTTGAGAACTGGCAGAATACACTATCAGTTTTTCAGCAACAGATTGATATTACATTACCGTAGGGAGTATTATTGTAATATGGATTTTTTTTTTTTTTATCCTTTCAGGGTTTGAAAGTATTCTTGAAGGGCTGTTTGGACCTGCATTATTAAAAGATCTCAGTTTATTTAAAGGTATTCAAATTCTTTTTTTTTTTTTTTCTTTTGGTATTTCTAATTCTTCCTGGTGATATGTATGATACTTTTGTGATTTAAGCCTCCATCTCCTTTTTATTCAATTTTATGTGAGTTAAAGCTGTATCTTTGTAAGCATCTTTTTGTGTTTAGTTGATAATGCAAATACATGTATTAATAAGGTATATATGCTAGTAAGCAGTTATTAAGAATTTTAAGACAAATAAGGAAACTGTCTACTACTTAGGGTTTTTGTTGTTAAATATTTTTTATATTCTCATTTGTTTCCTAAAAAATTCCTTTTCTTGACTGTTAATTTAGTATTCCAACTATTTTTGCAGACTGTGAACCTGAAAACATTTCCGATTGGACTTTTGATGAAAATTGTCTATTCTGTTGCTTGAGAAGAGATAAAGTAAAGGTAACCAAAAAACTTGTGGAACTTATCTAGCGTGGTATTTTACAGTTTTTATTTTTTCAAAATTTGATTACTCTGTTGGAGGATTTATAGGAAAAGGAAGGCATGATTCCATATTTATTTATAAAAGATTTGGTAGTAACTCAGTTTTGCTATTTAGACCATTTCTAGTATGTTGATTAGCCTATTGAGAAATCTATATCCCAGCAGGCATTGCTTTATTTATATAGTTCAGTAAGCAGAATAATTAGCTAGATCTCAAACTGTTGGATGGATTTTAAATATGAAATACATGGTAATTCAAGCATTGGGAGTCATTTGTACAAAAAGTAGTAACATGGCTCTGGATCAAGTAGTTACTAATTCATGTAGATTTATGAAAAACTATTGCTTATGCTTTAGTAGAAGATGTTTTTTCATACTATTTGAGCATGAATGCTGTTTGTATTTAATTGTAGAAATCGGCTGTACCTTTGGGTTTCTGTTTTTACTGCTTTGCGTTAAACATAAATGAAGTTTTGGTTTAGAAACATTTCAGTTGGAAATATTTATTAATAATGGTTTCCTATATTGCATTTCTTTTTATGGTACTTCTGTTTCCTGTTTTATTTTTTTTAAGTAGGCTCCACGTCTAGCGTGGATCCCAGTGCTGGGCTTGAACTCATGACCCTGAGATCAAGACCTGAGCTAATTTCAAGAGTCAGATGCTTAACCGACTGAGCCACCCAGGTGCCCCTGTTCCCTGTTTTATTTTTACTTATTTATTTTTTAAGATTTTATTTGTCAGAGAGAGAGCAGAGGTTAGGGGTAGAAGGAGAAGCAGACTCCCCACTGAGCAGTGAGCCCAATGTGGGATTCGATCCTGGGACACCGGAATCACGACCTGAGCTGAAGGCAGACGCTTAACTGACTGAGCCACCCAGGCACCCCCCGTTCCCTGTTTTCAAGCTTTGAAAATGTTTTTAATTCCTCGTACCACCCTGTACACTTCTAACAGGATCATTGACCAGGTTCCATAAATTTATCCCTCATATGGAGTTTCATTCTTTTTTCTTTCCACAGTCATTAATGTAGTTCATACTGTTAGCATTATTTCTAGACTACTGAAACAACATGATTGGCCTCTTTTAGTTTTTTTCAGTCTTTTAAACACTGCTACAAGTTTAAACTCCTTCCCCCAACCCTCATCCCTCAAATAGTGTGGAAACGTTATCCCACACTCAAGTTTCCAGTGACTTTTTGATTGTATTCTGGATTCATTAGCCTAATGTTCTCTGCCTCAGTACTCTCCACAGGCCAGTCCACTTGTCTTTCTAATGCCTCCCTCTTTCTAATGATGCCCCACAAGTCTTCTGTACAGTTTTCTTTCAGATAAATTGGTGCAGTCGTTTGCAGTAAACAACATGCTTTTACTACTTAGACTGTAGCATTGCATACCAGTTGTTCTTTATAGCTTGAAATTCCTCTGCCCTTACTCTTAGCTTAAGCTTCCACCCTCCTGTCAGTATCAGTGGTATACCTCTGCTCTTATTGCTGTTTCAACCCTTCACACTGTTGTAGTATCTATAACAATTATTTGTCAATTAATAGTTGCCATATTTTGTTCCCATTTTTCTATGTTTGTGTCTTATGTTCTTAAGTACATTGTCAACCTCTGAACACTGTGAACCATGTTGTATATTCTTTGTTACGCCTCCTTGTAACCAGTGTACCATTATTTACCACTGTTGGCAAGTTGCTTTAAAATCTGAAAGCCAACTTAAGAGCTTTTTGGTGTTCATTTGTGGCTTCCTTTTCTTGCTTGCTACATGAAAAGTCGTTATTGTGACTATCCAGGAAGGTCTGTTATCACTGAATTAATGTGGAGAGTGTTTTGAAATTTAATGTGGTTTGAGAAAGACCATAAATTAAGCAAGTATCACTGAAGTAGAGGTTGCTCATTTTAAACTCTGTGTGTGTGTGTGTATGTGTATGCATATGCATGCATGTTGTGACTATTGAACAAGTCATTTATGAGGCATTTTGGTGGAATAGAAGCAGCTATTAATTACCTTTTTTAGGGTAGAATTGGGAGGAAAGCCCTTCTGTGTTCAGTAATTGAGTACAGTATATTCTTGTAATATGATTGAGTTTTCCATTGCTATATGAAGTAAAATATTGTATGAATATTTTTAGAAGACAGAAATAGCAAGGCATGGAACCATGTAGCATTTAAAACAGCTGTTCATATTATTTTTGTTCCTCAATTTCTAGTTGCTTTTCTAATTAGAAAGAATATTTCCATTTGACAATTTAGCTAGTTCTGGGAAAGCTGATATTTCCCATTAGACAGTTCACTATTTATCTTTGGCATTTATTTTTTTCAGAGACAGCCATAACATCTATAGCAGAAAATAGGAAAAGTAGAGAGCTTATTAGAAGATGTAAATTGTCAAGTATGTATCTCTAATTGTGTTAGACTTAAAGTGATTGAACTGAAACTTTTTGAAGGCACTTTCAGCATCTCATCTGAAAAAGACTAGAATGTGGAAGTAAATATATCCAGTGGGTTGAAGCTTGTACTTTTTAAGGCTGGCTTTAAGAATCCAAGAGGAAATCTCTGCAGAGTATGGTAATAGCCAGTAGGTGGCAGCATAGGGCATAATAGTGGAATCTTGAGTTTGAAGGTAGCCCGATGAGATATCCAGATGTTTGGAAAAGCTGTTAGAAGTATTGGTCTGGTATTTGGGAAAGAAATGGAAGTTATGCATATTTTTTCTTTTGGACTTTTGAGTAGATACCGAAGCTGTTAAAATGGATAAAGTAAATGCATACCATTTGTTTATATTTACTTTATAAAATATATAGGCAAAAAAAACAAAGTAATCTCTTGGGAAAATAGAACAGGGATTCAACTGGAGATAAGTAAAACAATTGTTGATCTACCCTTCAAGATTCTATAGTGGTTAGAAAATAAAATTTTTAAGGGATAGGAAAGTAACATTTTTTGAACATCTACTATGTGCCAGTTACTTTTATTTGTTCCCATTTAAATCCTCACAACAATTGTATAAAATTAGTTAAGGGCATCCCAGTTTTAAAAATAAGAAATTGGAAGGGTTTGAGAGACTATTACAGGCCACATCACATGGCTGGAATTTGATCCATGTTTTTAGAATACATGCATTTTGATAACATAACTAGGAACAAGGTCACAGAAGGTGGAGAGCAGGAATTAAAGTAGAACTTGGAATGACTCAACTTGAAAGAGAGAAGAGAAACAATGTAGATGGAGGTGAGTGTATTTGAAATAGCCAATCTCAGCTATGCCTAGGAATCTATTAGTGAGTATGTGCCTCACTGGCTGGCTTCTTTCTTTTCTGTTGAGCACATACTAGGCACTCTGTAAAATATTTGCTAAATGAGTAACTTTACTAAATAAGGTTTAATAAACTTGAAGAATTATATTAATTAATAGGTAACTTTTGAGTGCTTACATGTGACAAGCATATACACACCGTTTTCTGTGTTTATTCACTCATGAGGCTTTTCTACTTTATCTTCTTTTTAAAAATAATTTTAAACTTATAAAACAGTTGGAAAAACAAAAGAGTTAATGTATACCCTTTACCTAAACTTTCCAAATGTTACCATCTTATGTAACCACACTACAGTTATAAAAATCAAGAAATTAGGGGCGCCTGGGTGGCTCAGTGGGTTAAAGCCTCTGCCTTTGGCTCAGGTCATGATGTCAGGGTCCTGGGATCGAGCCCCACATTGGGCTCTCTGCTCAGAGGGGAGCCTGCTTCCTCCTCTCTGCCTGCCTCTTTGCCTACTTGTGATCGCTCTCTGTCAAATAAATATCTTTAAAAAAAAATCAAATTTACATTGATGCTATATTATTTAATCTATAAACCATTCACAGTTAGCCAGTAATCTCAGTAATGTTATGTTTCTGATCCAGGATCCAATCTAGGATCACACTTTGTATTTAGTTGTCATGTATTCTTAGGCTCCTTTAGTTTGGAATAGTATTTTTTGCTTTGCCTTTCATAAATTTGAAGAATACTGACATTGGTTTGTAGAATGTTCCCTCGATTTAGGTTTGTCTGATGATTCCTCATGATTGATTTTAGGTTATGCATTTTTGGCAAGAATTCCACGGAATAATGTATCATCCTTAGTGCACCCTATCAGGAAACACCCGGTGATGTTTTACCTTGATTAGTTAGTTAAGGTGATGTCTGCCAGTTTTCTCTATTGTAAGGTGTCTGTTTTTTCCCCCTTTCATACTTAATAGACATCTTGTGGAGAGATACTTTGAGATTTTGTAAATATCTCTCTCATCATACTAGTTTCTCATCATACACTAATTTTAGCATCCATTGATGAATGTTGCTTAAAAAACTACTACCTAGTGTTTACCAAATGAAGCTTTTCTATTATTCTGCTTCTATTAATTGGAATTCTACTCTAAGGAAGAGCTTTCCCTTCTCCTCTATATTTATGTGTCTATTTGTTTACCTGTCAATATGGAATCATGGATTCTTATTCTATGGATTATAATTCATTACAATCATTTTTTTAAATTTTATAGTTCAAATTGTCCTAGATTTGGCCATTAAGAGCTCTTTCAGGTTGGTTCCTCATCTTTTTTTGACATGTTTCTATAATTTTTTCTTAATAGCACTTCTTTTCTTTTTGGCACAAGAAAATATCCTAGACTTATCTTTGCTTTCTCTGTCTCAACTCTGGATTTCTCCAAGGAACCTTAGTTTCTTTTATTTAGAGGATTGTATAAGAAAGCAAGGTCTAGGCACTAGGTATCTTTATTGATACTAGAGGGTCATTACATTTAGGTCTCCTCAGTTGCCTGAGCTAGGAAATATGTATTTTTACTTAAATATATGTACATATACATCTATATTTCTATATCTACTAAAAACCATCTTACGAGGCTTTTATTAATTGCCTCAATTAATTTTATTGTGTTGATAGTATGAAGAGTCTAGTTGATAGCATGAAGTAGTGAGAGGGTGTTAGAGAGATAAGAAGAATAAAAAATTGCTTTCAAGACTTACTATCCCTAAAAATGGACTAATTCTAAGTGATAAATAAATCTATGGTATAGCTGTGCTTGTTTAGCTGAGATAGAGATAGCTCTTGTAAAGAGCATGGATGTTTTGCTAACTAGGAATGATGGGAGATAAGATGTTATACCAAAATCTAAAATAATTATGCCCTAAGGAAATATAAGACTCTTCATAAGTTTAGTATTTGGCTAGCATTTTAGGACAGTGTTTTAAGAAGACAGGTCTTAAGCTGCATTTTTGAAAAATACGTAAGTAGAGATGAGAGGGGCATATCCTAGGTGGAGCAGAACATTTATTTTTGGATATAACCAGAGATAAGTTTAGAGCCAGATCATACAGATACCCTTCATTGCCCAGCTAGCTGAGGAATCATGTAATGAGATTCTTTTCATATTTATCATTAGTCTGTCATGTTGAATTTAGTCTGAACATTTCATAATTTCTTCTGGTTTATGAGTATACATTAATTAGAAGTTTTGATACATCCTTTTAACATTTTACTGCTACTTTAGCACATCGAAAGTTTATAGCTAGAGCCAATGGTGAGTCTTGTTACTATTTTCTCATCATATTCCACAACATGTATTTATGTCCAGTATATTAGTTTGGGTATATTCATTGCTCCTTGATATAACTTGCCCATCATCTTGTCCCAGAGTACCACAGATCATTCAATATTCATAGTACGTACTATATAAAAGGAACGTTGGAAAAAAATATTAATATAGTGCATATCTATTAGGGATGAGAAAGAAACAAATATGAGAAGTTTAAAGGTTACTTATTTATGAGATTTAAATAGATACAGGGCAGAGTTCAGATACCACAAGTTAGTACATGATGAATTAATCGCTCTATTAGCTCTACAGGTTTAAATTGTGAGACTTAACCTTGTACTTCAGAGGCCTTTTATATAGATTATTTTAAAAGATTAAGGAAAACCACTTGACTCAGTAAATCAGTGCTCAGTCCAGGATCCCATTAAATATTGAAGTGGGTTTTTTGAACTCCTACTCATCTGTGGATTTTCCCTTAAAACAAATAGGCCTCAATAAACCAGTAGTCGGTGGTTATCTGTATTGTGTTAAATTTTATGTGGTCAGAGTTAACCAACGGACTAATCATTTGGCACATTTATTAAACGTCTGGATCTGTGGTAGGCCAGGGAGTATACCAAAGAAGTTAAACACTGATTCCTCCTTATGAACTGTTGGTGAAACCATGGGTGGCTGATGCAATTAAAGGAGATTTAAATTAGGGAGAGTTAAATCATCCATCGGACATGTCCAGAACCAAAGCTCCGAGGTAGGTAGGAAACATTGAGAGTAAAATCCCCTTCTTCATTCTAGTATATAATATTCGAAAAGATAGTAATACAAGAAAATTTAAGTACTAAAGCACTTGAGAGGTGAAGTGGATGACAATCAAGGAAATAGAACATATCCTGAACCCTAAAAGGCTGTGTGTTTTAGAGTGATTGGTTTGGTAGTCCTTTTTAGGTTGTAATGCAGAGGAATTTATAGTTAGAAAATTAGAGAAAGCTCTTGTAATAACCTAGAAAATGAGCCTGAATTAGGGTTGTTGCTGTGAAGATATATAAGGAAGTCGTGTATGTAAGGAATCTAGAATAAAGAAGTGTTGAAACTTAGTGATTCCGTGAGTTTATAAATAAGGGAGAGAGAAATGATACATTAAGCTTTCCAAGCCAGTATGACTTAGCATGGTGAATTAATAGAAGTTGAGAAGTGCGAAAGGGAAAGGTGTGGTGGCCAATTTTTATATCAAGGATAATGAGGTTATTAGTAAAAGCAATTTGTGGTGAAAGCGAACATTTAATTGGAAGTGTCCAATAGACAAGAGTTGTGGAAAAGGAGTTGAAATAAGAGGTCTGAGCTGAATACATATTTGTAGGGTTTCTGAATACATGTGGTGATTGGAATACTAGAGCAGATCAATCTTTGGTGAGGGATAAAATGCAAAATACTAAGAGCTTAAGAGCTGAAGACCTTCATTTTAGGAAGTAGAAGAATCAGATTGAAAGGAAGATAGAATCATAGAATGAATGAGTTGCCCATCTTGAGTCAGATACCTCCCTGGTCCCTACTGTGTGATGAGTATGAGTGTGAGTTGTGTTTGTTGTTACTAATATGAACTCCTATGCTGTTTCCCCAAATGGGCCCTAAATGGGTTGACAAGTACCCCCAAACATACTACAGTGGGCTTTGAGAGAATAGCTTCTCAAGAATATTGGCTGTAGGAGCCAGACTATAAGTCTGACAGGGTTAATGAATAACTAGATGTTGTGGGAGTTAAGAAATGGATATAGTCTACTAGTTTGAAAAGTTGTCACTGACAGGAATGATAAGAGAGAACAGAACCAGAGAAGGAATGGGCAGTTGGTTTAAGTAAAGGTTTTGTGGGGAGCAGGAGAAAACTTACATAATGTTTATATCCTTGGAAGAAAAGAAGCTGGAATAAAGGAAGAGATTAAGGTTATTAAAAGGTGGGAACAGTTGAAGAAGGTAAGATTGTAAGAAAATCAACAAAGGGATGCCTGGGTGGCTCAGTCACTTAAGTGTCCGCCTTTGGCTGAGCTCATTATCCCAGGGTCCTTGAATTGAGTCCTGCATTGTGCTCCTTGCTCAGCAGAGAGTGTGCTTCTCCCTCTGTCCTTCCCCCACTTGTGTGTGTGTGTGTGTGGGCGCTCTCTCTCTCTCTCTCTCTCTCTCTAACAGATAAATAAAATCTTAAAAAAAAAAGAAAAGAAAATTGACAAGAAATTAGTTACTGAATAGTAATGGGAGATTCCTGTAGAAATAAGAATACAGTCAGTATAATTATAGGAGTTAATAGTTGGTAGGAAATAAATGAGGCAAGAATACCTAAGTATAAGAACCCTGGCTAACTGACTTGCTCACACTGAGGGCAAAGAAAAGTGAGGAGTTCTCAGATGTGAAGGTGATGTTTAAAAAAACAATAAGGGAGAAATAGGCTATAGTAACTGTACTCCTCATTTGAACTGCTACTCGCAGTTTTCTAGTTACATGAGCAAAAAGAAAAAAAAAAGATACTTTCAAGAAAATTAATAAGATTGCCTCTTCTGGCAGTGCCTTTTAACCATTTCTTTGTTGTTGTTGTTGTTTTTAACGGAGATACAGACATACAACATTAGTTTCATGTATATAACAATGATTCAGTATTTATATATACTGCAAAATGATCACCACACAGTTACATAGTTAAAATCCATCACCACACAGTTACTACAATTTTTTTTCTTTTGATGAGAACTTTGAAGATTTACTCTCTTAGCAACTTACAAATATGTAATACAGTATTATTAACTATAGTCAACATGCTGTACATTACCTCCCCAGGATTTATAAATGTAATTGGAATTTTGTGCCTTTTCCATTATGTGTAGATAGATAGACCACATTTTCTTTTCTTTTCTTTTTAAAGATTTATTTATTTGAAAGAGTGTGTGAGCACAGTGGGGAGGGGCAGAAGGAGAAGGAGAGAAGGTCTTAAGCTGGCCCTGCCCTGAGCATGGAACCTGACATGGGGCTCAGATCCATGACCCCAAGATCACTATCTGAACCGTTAACCAAGTGCTTAACCAACTGCACCCAAGCATCCCTAGACCACATTTTCTTTATCCATTTCATCTGTCAGTGGACACATAGGTTGCTTCCATATCTTGGCTATTGTAAATAATACAATGACCATAGGGGTGCACAAATCTTTTCAAGTTAGTTTTTTACTCTTCTTTGGATACATACCTGGAAGTGGAATTGCTGGATCATATAGTTCTGTTTTTTATTTTTTGGGGAACCTCCATACTATTTTCCATAGTGGTTCAGTTTATATTCCCACCAACAGTGCATAAGGATCCCCTTTTCTCCACATCCTCACAACACTTGTTTCTTGCCTTTTTGGATAATAATCATTCTAACAGGTGTGAGGTGATACCTCATTGTAGTTTTGAAATGCATTTCCCTCATAGTTCATGATGGTTAGCATCTTTCATGTACCTGTTGTCCATCTGTATGTCTTGGGAGAAATGTCTGTTCAGATCCTCTGCCCATTTTTAATCGATTTCTTATTTATCCCTTATCAGAGACGTGATTTGCAAATGTTTTCTCCCATTCAGCCGGTTGCCTTTTTACTTAGTTAATAGTTACCTTTCTGAGCAAAAGCTTTATAGTTTGATGTAGCCTATTCGTTAGTTTTGTTTTGTTTTGTTTTGCTTTTGTTACCTTTGCTCTTAGTGTTAAATTTAAAAATCATCCCAAAGACTGATGTCAAGGGACTTTACTGCCTATATTTTCTTCTGGGAGTTTTACAGTTTCAGGACTTATGTATAAGTGTTTGATCCGTTTTGAGATTTGTATGTATGGTGGAAGACAATGGTCTAGTTTCATTTATTTGTAATGTGGGCTGTTTGTTTTCCCAACCCCATTTATTGGAGAGACTGACCTTTCCCCATGGTACATTCTTGGCTCCTTTGTTGTAAATTAATTGCCTCTATATGCATGGGTTTATTTCTGGGCTTTCTATTCTATTCCACTGATCTGTGTGTCTGTTTTTATGCCAGTACCATACTGTTTTCATTACTATGGCTTTGTAATACCGTTTGTAATCAGGAAGTGTGAGGCCTCCAGTTTTGTTCTTTCCCAGCAATGCATTTTTTTTTTTTTTCCAGCAATGCATTTTTAAGTAGGAAGAAATTACTAAATGAAGTCTAGATTTAAAAAAAAAAAACAACTTATTTTTGTCAGTGTTATTTACATTTTGTCAATGTAAAAACACAGGGTTTTTTTTTTTGTTTTTTGTTTTTTGGTATTTTTAAATAGATCTTGAGCTTTTCAACTCTAAAATTTTATCATTCTCTGAAAAATCTGTTTTTGAAATATTGCTTGAGGTTTGTTTTGGTTTGGCTTAGTTTGGTTTTATTGAGGAGAAGATTCTTAAAATTTATCAAAGCCCCGAACAAGTTTAGAATGTTCCTGGTTCTACAAAAATTTAGGTTAGAAAGAGTCATATTAGATGGAGCCCCTTCAGTATTTCATTTGAAAGTCTTGTGCTGAGTCAGTCATTCCGGCCGTGGGTGTAGGTCTTGCTTCTTTTTTCCTTTCAATTCTTATGAACTGGTATTTGCATATTAGGCTTTCTCTTTGTTTTTTTTCACCTCTTAGAGCATATTTGTCCTGCTTCTCTTCCCTATTCCTTTTTTTTTTTTTTGGCAAGATTTATTTATTATTTATTTGAGAGAGAAAGCATATGAGCAAGAGAGAAGGGGAGGGGCGAAGGAGGAGGGAGAGAATCTGGAACAGATCCCGTGCTGAGTGCAGAACCTGACGTGCTTCCCCTATTCTTTATTAGATTTATGTCCTTTGCATTTAGATTGTGCCTTTTGTATTTCTTTTTTTCTATTTTGCTAAAATGTACATTAGTACAATGTTTACCATCTTAACCATTTTTAAGTGTACAATTCAGTAGTGTTAAGTATATTCACAATTTTTTTTGCATCCCAAATCCAGAATTTGTTTGATCTTACAATTGCAACTATATCCATTAAATAACTCCCCATTTCCCCTTCTCCCAGTCCCTGGCAATTGCTATTTACTTTTTGTGCCTGAGTTTGACTACTGTGGGTACCTCATATAAGTGAAATCATGTGATGTTTTTCATTCCCTGACTGGCTTATTTATTTTACTTAGTGTAACATCTTCAAGGTTTGCTGTGTTGCAGCATATGTCAGAAATTCCTTCTTTTTAAAGGCAGAATAATATCCTGTTGTGTGTATATACCACATTTTGTTTCTCTTCTCATCCAACAATGGACATTTGGGTTGGTTCCACCAATAGTAGACACTCAGATGCTTCCACCTTTTGTAAATAATGCCACTGTGAACATTGTGTACAAATATTTCTTCAAGACTGTGCTTTCAATTCTTTTGGGTATATACCCAAAAGTGGCATTGCTGGATCATGTGGTAGTTCTATTTTTAATTTTTTGAGGGACCACCAAACTCTTCTTCCATATCAGCTGTACCATCTTACATTCTTACCAGTAGTGCATAAAAATTCTAATTTTTTAGAATGGTTATTTCCTGTTTATTTGTTGTTTTTTTATAGTAGCCATTCTAATGGATGTGAAGTGGTATCTCATTGTAGTTTTGATTTGCATTCCCTTATGATTAGTAAGGTTGAGCATCTCTTCATGTGCTTGTTGTCCATTTGTACATGTTCTTAGAGAAATATCTGTCAAGTCTTTTTTTGCCCATTTTTAAATCAAGTTGGGTTTTTGTTGTTGAGTTGTAGGAGTTCTTTCTAAATATTAAACCCTTATCAGAATTGATTTGCAAGTATTTTCTCCTGTTTTGTAGGTTACCTTTTTACACTCTTGATGCATGGAAGCTTTTCAAATTTTGATGTCCAATTTATCTGTTTTTACCTTTTTTTGCCTGTTCTTTTGGTTTCATTTAAAAAATCATTACCAAATCTAGTGTTATGAAGCCTTTCCTCTCTGCTTTCTTCTAAGGGTTTATAGTTTTAAGTCTTTGATCCATTTTGAGTTAATTTTTGTGTATGCTATAAAATAAGAATTTACTTTCATGCTTTTGCATGTGGGTATCCATTTTCCCCACACCATTGTTGAACAGAAGAGTGTCTTTTTCTCCTACTAAGTGGTCTTGGCACTCTGTCATTTATATCTGGGTGAACACTCTATTTTTTTTTAAGATTTTATTTATTTGAGAGAGCCCATGTGAGTGCAGGAGAGGGGAAGAAGGAGAGAGGGAGAAGCAGACTCCCCACTGAGCAGGGAGCCTGACACGGGGCTCAGTCCCAGGACCCTGAGATCATGACCTGAGCCAGAGGCAGACACTTAACTGGCTAAGCCACCCAGGCACCCCTGGGCTCTCTCTTTTATTCCATTATTTTATGTGTCTATCTTTATGCCAGTACCATATTGGTTTTTTGTTTTGGGGGTTTTTTGTTGTTTCTGTTTGTCAGAGAGAGAGCACACAAGCAGGGGGAGCAGCAGGCCAAGGGAGAAGCAGGCTCCCCACCAAGCAAGGAGCCCTATGCAGGACTCGATCCCAGGACCCTGGGATCATGACCTGAGCCAAAGGCATACGCTTAACCAACTGAGCCACCCAGGCATCCTAGTACCATATTGTTTTGATTACTGTAGCTTTGTAATAGGTTTTGAAATTAGGAAGTGTGATACCTCCAGCTTTCTTCTTTTTCAACATTGTTTTGGCTCTTTGGGGTCCCTTGAGTTTCCATAGGAATTTTAGGATGAATTTTTGTATTTCTGCAAAAAAAATGCCATTGGGATTTTGATATCGTTATGTTTTAAATCTATAGATCGTTTGGGTAGCATTGACATCTTAACAGTATTAGTCTGCTTTTTTTTCCTTTCAAAAAATTTTGTCAGTTCCTTATTTCTAAAGTTAAAATCAGTAGCTATGTATTTCATTTTTATTATGTCAAAAGTACTAGCTACTGTGGTTGAAATAAAGGTACCGTGAATGATTAAAAAGTAGTCTTAGCCACAGATGTTATTTTTAAGAAATTTATAGTCTAGTGGAGGAGGTGAGGTAAGAAATATATACACACACACAAATTTTTTTTTAAAATTCTATTTGTCAGAAAGAGAGAGAGTGCACACAATCAGGTGGAGTAGCAGGCAGAGGGAGAAGCAGGCCCGCTGAGCAAGGAGCCCGATGCAGGACACAATCCCAGGGTCCTAGGGTTATGACCTGAGCCGAAGGCAGACGCTTAACCGACTGATCCACCTAGGTGTCCCCACACATAAATAATTATAATACAGGTCATAAAACTAGTACTGTCAGAGTAGTATAGATAATGTGCATAAGAGTTCAGAAAAAGACAAGATTACCTTTAGCTATGCTTTTATATTATTACTGCCCCAAATATGCAGTTGGATATCCTTCTGTTTATAATGGTCTCGGGCATCCAGGGACATCCATAGTCACTACGGAGAACAGACTGAAATTCAGAAGTTTTCTGACTGAGTTGTGGATGAGAATGGGGATAGTATAAACTTTGCATTTTTAGCCAGTGGAAGGATATAAGAAACCTTTGGTGTTGACTGTGGATGCGGTTTGCATTTGTCTTTTAATATTTTTAATGACTGTATATGTATAAGGGAAGGAAAGCTGTACCTGCAAATGCTGACTATAGATACTCGTGAATTAAATGTAGTGGTAATAATAGTTATTTGCCACTTACATTTTAGGCTTAAGTTCCGTGAAAAGTAGTAACCATTAGATACACGGATAAGAATCATTCATGCTTTAAAAAAAAAATCATGGTAGGTTTGTTGTATATTTTGAATACCATATTTAGTTCCTGATGTGTAGTCAAACTTCAGACTTTAACTTTGTTTTTTCCTATTCTTTAGCTTGATGGTTTGCTTAACAAAATTGACATATGGTAAGAATTGTATTAAGCATAGCATTTTTTATTTTATTGGTGTAAAAAGCAATAATTTACATGAAGTAAGGTTTCTTTTTAGATAACTGACCTTAAAGAGTGTGAGCATTTAAAATGGTAGAGCCATTTTCCTTAAGACTTGCTGGCATTTGAAATAATAAGATGTAGGAGAGTGGCATTTAAATCAATAAGTTGCATCTTGTCAGCTCTTTTTAGTTCATTGCTTGAAATGTCAGTAAACCATAGGTAGCAGACGTGGCTGTAGCTACAGGCCCTTGATGCACTAGGTTAGGCTTGCTAACATAATTATTACAGAACTTTGCATGCATGCACATGCTTCTCATTCCCAGGTTTTCTATTCCATATTGTATGATTTTTTTTTTAAATCATTTAAATTTGGAGAACACATGTACAGAGCAAGGAATGGTCTTGAATTTAGATAGGGATGGTCCTAAAATGTTACCCCCCCCCCAGTTTTGTATCAATACTCCTGAACTCTAGGCCATCTTATCTTTCCCAAGTGAAATTTCTCATTATTTATTCCACTTCCTTTCCTGAGGTGTTATCTCTCATAAAGAAAATCAGCAACTATGTAAGTGTCCTTCCTCATTCTTACCCTTCAAAACACCAAAACTCTTAGTAAGGTGACAAATGTTAGAGTTACGAAACAAACTTAAGGAAATGTTAATCTTTATATTTTGTTTAAAGTTTAATTTTATTAACTATTGCCCTAGGAACGAACTTCCATGCTGACATACTTCTGTTCCTTTATTTATTCAATAATATCCTTGCTATTTCAGAGATTAGTGGAACTACTTTTGTTACAGTTTTTGGAGAAATCTGATAAATTGGGTCAGGGGTCAGCAAACTATGGCATGTCTCCCAAGTCCAGCCCCACGGTCTGTTTTTGTAATACCCACAGGCTAAAGAGTTGATTTATTAAAAAAAAAAGAGGGGGTGGGGGAGATGCAATAGAGACTGTATATATACTTCAAATACTAAAATATTTACTATGTGGCCCTTGATAGAAAATGTCTCCCTCTCTTTTGAATATCTTCTTCAGATCGTTGAGATATTAAGAGAAGCCTGAAAGTTGTTAACTTCCATATCTTATTATTCTCTTTCCGTTTCTTCTGTGTATTGGAGCAGCTCATAACACACAGAGATACAATTTAATGGCAAGAGAGCAGGAGTTAGGAAGGAGAGGGTGGGAGAGACAAGGGAGATCTTGGCTTGTGGGAGAAAAATATGGCTCAGCATTTGTCCACCCTACCTTTTTTTACCTTTTTCAAAGTTGTTTATTAAGTAGGCTCCACGCCCAGTGTGGAGCACAGTGTGGGGTTTGAACTCATGACCCTGAGAGCATGACCTGAGGTGAGATCAAGAGTTGGATGCTTAACCAGCTGAGCTACCCAGGCGCCCCAGAAATAATTTCACATTTATCGAAAAGTTGTAAGAATAGTATAAAAACTTTTTTTAAAAGATTTTATTTATTTGAGAGAGACTGAGTGAGAGAGAAAGCACAAACGGGGGTGGAGGGTGGCAAAAGGGAGGGAGAAGCAGACTCCTTGCTGAGCGGTCAGACCCTAGGATCATGACCTGAGCCAAAGGCAGATGCTTAACCAACTGAGCCACCCAAGTGCCCCAAGAATAGTATAAAAACTTTTAAATACCCGTCACCTAGATCTACCAGTTGTTAACATTTTCCCACATTTGCCTTACTATTCATTCTCATCTTTTTCTCTCAGAGTTATTACATAAAACATTTTCCTGAACCATATCAGAAGTTACAGATATCATACCCCTCCTACCTACCTGTCTATTCCTCAATATTTCCTTGTATACTTCCCTATTTCCTAAGAATAAGGGTATCCACTTACTAAACTACACCGTACATTTACCAAAAATCAGGCAAGTTAACTTTAATATGGTATTTAATCTGTGACTCTCGTTCAAATTTTACCAGTTGTCCCAGTGACTTTGTAGGTTCAAAATTACTTCAAAATTCAATTTAGGATCACTAATTGAATTTGATTTTCTATTCTTTAGTCTCCTTTAATCTAGAATGGTTCTCCAGATGGATTTATTATTTATTTTAATTTTTTAAAAATTCAATTTAGTTAACATATACTATTAGTTTCAGGGGTAGAA
This sequence comes from Potos flavus, assembly GCA_028534135.1. Taxonomy (NCBI): domain Eukaryota; kingdom Metazoa; phylum Chordata; class Mammalia; order Carnivora; family Procyonidae; genus Potos; species Potos flavus. The sequence continues at coordinate 27,409,915 of CM052894.1, read as the reverse complement.
TTTAGTGATTCATCAGTTACATAGAACACCCAGTGCTCATTACATTCAAGTGCCCTCCTTAATGCCCATCACCCAATTATTGCATCCCCCCACTCCCGTCCCCTCCAGCAACCCTCAGTTTGTTTCCTATAGTTAAGAGTCTCTTATGGTTTACCTCCTTTTCTGTTTTCATCTTATTTTATTTTCAAGATTTACTGATTTTTAATGACACTGACATTTTGGAAGAGTACAGGTCATTCATTTTGTAGAATATCTTTCAATTTAGGTTTTGTGATGTTTCTTCACGATTAAATTCATGTGATGATCTTTTAGCAGGAGTATTAAATAAGTGCTATTGTATCCTTGTCAGTGAATCACATCATGAAGCACACAATGTTAGTTTATTTTTTCAATTTACTTATTTTTTAAGATTTTATTTATTTATTTGACAGGGAGAGACAGACCGAGAGAGGGAACACAAGCAGGGGGAGTGGGAGAGGGAAAAGCAGGCTTCCTGCCCAGCAGGGAGCCCGATGTGCGGTTCTATCCCAGGACCCTGAGATTATGACCTGAGCCTAAGGCAGACGCTTAACGACTGAGCCACCCAGGTGCCCCACAATGTTAGTTTAGTAGGTGGTGTTTACTTTGATCATTTGACAAGGTTTGATGTTCACTAGGTTTCTCTACTGAAGCGGTTCTATTTCTTGTAATTAATAAGTAATTTGTGAAGAGATACTTTGAGACTACGTAAATATCTCTTCTTTACTAAACTTTCATCCACTTTAGTTTTGGTATTGGTGGTAATTTCTTCCTGGAATCAGTCATTTTTCTGATGGCTTGAAAATTGTTATTTTTCTAACTATTATTCCTCTACATTTTTTAGTTCTCTTTGTACTGTGAAGAAGAGCTCTCCCATTCCGTCAGTTTGAAGTCAAAATTCTTAGAAGTATATCATTCAGTGTCCCAGATTTGATTAGTGGGAGCCCCTTCAAGCCACCTACTGTATCCTTCTGACATGTCTCCATAGTTTTTTGAGCACTTTAATACTTTCTGGTACAGCAAGATACTCTATATTCACATTGTCTTTTCCCTGCTCCAGTACTGGATCTTCTTGGGGGAGTGGGGAGATATGGTTCTTTTGGTGATGCACGTATCCCCTTTTTTGGCCAGTCTGCATACAATTTCATTAACAGAGACCAGCTTTTGGGCAAGAGTCAGCCTCCTTATCTTGATTTATATCTTAAGATGAAAAAATAGTGACAAACCATGAAATGCCAACAGTACATGGTGACTGACAGTATATCCAGATTACTATGCAAAAAGTAGATGGCAAGTAAAAAATTCTGTTTTTCAAGCTAAAAATATGCTTGCTTGAGAACGATGTTTATTTGAGATTTTGAAAATAAGTGTCACATTTCTTCATGACTCTAAAAATGTAAGTAAGCATCATTTGTTTGATTTCAAGTGCCAGAAATCAGTGATATGTTCAGTATCTTTTATCTTAATACCGTGAACCTGTTTTTAATGATTTTTATGAGGTAATATTTATATACAGTAAAATTAATCCACTTAAGAGTTCAGATTAATAGATTTTGGTAAATGTATACACATTTAAGCACAGTTAAGCACAGTTAAGATCAGGACAGTTCCCTCACCCTAAAAAGCTTTCTCATGTCCCTTTTTAGTCAGTCCCTTTCCTGGAGCCTCCAACTCAGTCACTCAAGTTTTACCTTTTCTAGATAGAATTTTATATAATAGGATTCATACAATATGTTGTCTTTTATATTTGACTCCTTTTGTTTAGTATAATTTTTTGATATTTTTTATTTTTTTATTATTTATTAGAGAGAGAGAGAGAGATCACAAGTAGGCAGAGAGGCAGGCAGAGAGAGAGGGAGAAGCAGGCTCCCTGCTGAGCAGAGAGCCCGATGTGGGGCTCCATCCCAGGACCCTGAGATCATGACCTGAGCCAAAGGCAGAGGCTTTAACCCATTGAGCCACCCAGGCGCCCCAGTTTTTTGATATTTATTATTTCTGTATATGCTCTTATTCCTTTTTATTGCTGAGTGGGTCTCCATAGCATTTATCTGCAACTATTTGTTTATCCATTCACTTTTTTATGGACTTCTGAATTGTTTCCAGATGTTGGCTTTTAGACTTGCATATAAGCCTTTGGACATACATATTTTCATCTCTCTTGGATAAATACCTAGAATTGGAATTACTGGGTAGTATTATAATTGTATATTTAACCTTATACTACCATATTGTTCACCAAATTAATTTAACAATTTTGTGATTCCATCAGCAATGTATGAGAGTTCTAATGTTCCCATTTTGCCAACATTTGATATTGTTAGTCTTTTTTAACTTTAAACATTCTGGTGGGTCTGTAGTGGTGTCTCACTGTGATTTTAATTTTCACTTCCTTGCTGATTAGTGACGTTGAACGTCTTTATACATATCGTATGTGAAACATTTGTTTGAATCTTTTGTCCACTTTTTAAAAACTTACTAAGTGGTAATAGTTCTTTATACATTCTATATAAGACTTTTTGTCATTTTTTTCTTTTAAAATCCATGTTTTTTATGTCCTGTTCAAGAAAATCTAATGCTTGCTTTTAGCAGCTTATTAGTGTTGACTGTTATATTTTGATATCTGATCCATTTCTAGTTAATTTTTCTGTGTGATGTGACTTAAATGTTGAGGTTTATTATTTTTCCTAAGATAATCCAGTTGTTCTAACATTTGTTGGGAAGACATTCTTTACCCCTATTAAATTCTTTGGTACCTTTGTTGTGTCAGTTGACAGTATACCTGTGGGTATATTTCTGGGCTCTGTTATTTGCCATAGAACTATAGGTCTGTTTTTACACCAATACCACGGTGTCTTGATTAGTGTATCGTTATGTCTGAAAATCAAATAGTACTAGTTCTACAACTTTTTCTTTTTCAGGCTTGTTCTGCTAATCTAGGTCTTTCTACATAGATTTTAGAATCAATATATCAATTTTTGAAAAAATGTTTTAGAATTTTGGCTAGGATTGCATTGAATCTGTAGAGCAATTTTGAGAGAATTACCATATTAGCAACATTGAGTCTTCCAGTATGATCATAGTTTATATCATCTTTATATCTTCTTTAATTTCCCTCAGAAGTATTTTATAGTATTGCTTCCCTTCAGCCTGAAGAATTTCCTATGAGCATTTCTAGTAGTACAAGGAGATAGCAACTCTTAAGTTGTAGGGAAAAGTATAAACTTATTTGAAAACATCTTTTGGATATTTGTTTTATTGCCATTCCCAAAAAGGTAGTAAAAGATAATAAAAGAGTATATTGTATGGATTGTGTAGGTAGAAATAACCAAAAGCTTAATAAAGAACTTGAGGTCTATTCTATTGAAGATCCCAATCCATTGGGTATTAACATCCTTTTCATGCTTTGGGTAATGGATCATCATACCACACAGTGTTGGCTTCTACACCTCTCTGTTCCTCTACCTCTCCTTATCACCTTCACAGCTCCCTTGAAAGAAATTACCTTAAAAGAATATTGGAAAATTGACACAAACTTGTGAAGCTACCAGAAAACATAGCAATTGAAAATAGATGACCTACACTTTCTCTGAAAGCTGCACGCAAAATTAACTTTTAAACACACACACACACACACACACACACACACATTTTCTTCATTTATGCCAGCACTAGCAGTTAGAAAATAAAGGAAACATCCTTTTCATAATGACAATAAAAATGTAAAATAATAAATATGTGGGAACTGTGTCAATAAACAACAAAATTTTAACTGAGATCCATTAAAGCCCACTTGGATAAATGTAAAGCAGCTCCTAAAAGAGGAGAATGAATATTTTTAAGGGTGTTACATTCTTCTTGAAATACTTCCTACGTATAACGCTATTCAGATCGAAACCACAATGTCTTCTTTGGGGAGCTGGTGGTAGTGAGAAAAGAATTGACTAAGTTATTTTAAATATAATCTGAAATAATAAAGCCAGAATAGCCAAGACATTTTGGAAAATACGAATAATGAGTCGGGATTTGCCTTCCCAAATACTAAGACTTACTATAAATACATAATAATTTTTAAAATATGATAGTGATGATGTTTTTTCAGTTCTTTATTAAGGAGAGAGCTTTTAAAAAAAAAAATGACTATCCCTACTGCAGAGCTACAGAATCAGAAGCTTTGACAGTATGTTCTAGGCATATATGCTTTTAAGAAGCTCACAGTAGGAAAAAAGAGCAGCAGCTCAGAGTAGATTCTGACAGAATCACCTGTAGCTATGAACAAGCCAGTCTAGGGGAACCAATTTCTGAATTCTGAAGGAAGCAATTCCTAGGGGATATAAGTTCCAATTCATATCTCCAACTTTATTCCTATTATGTTCTGAGCCAACAACTTGTTCTTTAATAAGTAGGGATAATAACTGGTTTTTTATTTACGGAAAAGTCCATCACATCATTTTGTTATTTTTTTGCCATACCATACATAATGACTTCTTTTAAAATTCAGATATGAGGGAGGGGAAATGACATTAATTTATTCTTTTCGTATCTCCTAGCTATTGTGTTAACTTTATTAGCTCTGTGTCATAGGAACTTTTTTGTTCTTGTTGGTTCATTTAATTTTGGTATATAGTATGTACAGTGAGGGAGGATGACCTATATTTTGTTTGTACATCATTGCTATAAATTTGGTTTTAAGATTTTATTTATTTATATGAGGGAGAGAGAGCAGGGTGGGGAGCCCAGGCAGGGAGAGGGAGGGGAAAAGAATCTCAAGCAGACTCTGTGCTGATCACGGAGCCTGATGCAGGCTTGATATCATGACCTGAGCTGAAACCAAGAGTTGGACACTTAACCGACTGAGCCACCCCAGAGCCCCACATCACTGCTATAAATTTTTAACTTGATGACCAGATGCAGTCGAAAAAAGTATGTGATATTGTGTTATATTTTTCATCTTTGGTTATTATTCTGGATAATAATCGAAATAACCATTTGACTGGTGAAAATTATTTTAAAGCAACCGTTTAAGCTCTGGAAATAACTGTCTTAAGGGCATACAGCAAATGGAGACTCATTTGTTCAAAAAATCTAAATCTCAGTAGGAACAATGGTACTCTGGCGTTTGACCTATGGTTACCCACTCCCACCCACCTCACTGAGCTCAACTTGAGGGAAGTGCTGCTGTGAGCAGGAGGAGCAAACTGTGGGCTTTTCTGATACTTTCTAGCTTCTTGTTGCAGATGCTTTCTTTCAGGCAGCTGAGGTCGAAAAGCCTAGTGCTCCCTTCATTCACTCATCCTTTACTCAGAGTGGACGTTTACTCCAGGCGCAGCAGATTGAGAATACTGAGCTTTAGGCCAGGCATCATTCATAAGGCAGAAGTTCTATGCCAGGAGAAGCAAGTCATCCAGCACCCCCTCTCATAAAGCACAGATGTCGCTCTGAGAGAAGTGGGTCATTGTCCCAGTCCCTAGTTTCTGTGCAGTGGCACAGTTTCTTCCAGAGGGAAAGGCAGGCTTTGAGAACAGAGAACTCTGTAGCTCTCTTAAGGGAATCAACTTCATTTGGAACAGAACTTACAAAAAGTTGTTGAAAATGATGAAGATTTTTGTGGTAAACAATTGAGAGGCAGAGCAATTGTAGCAACAATTAAGTTGCTATAATTAAGTAGCAACAAATGAAATGGCAGACCAGTTAGAATTTTTACCAGAAAAGAGAGAACAAGAAAAAAAAGATAGCTAAAAGAGCCCTCCTGGGATTGGAGTAAGCCTCAAAGACTGGCAGAGAGACCCCGCTTTTATTGGAACAGAGAGTGGTAGAATTCACGTGCCGCGGGGGGGCCAGAAACACACCAGTGAAACAAATAAGTAGAGGCTAACAGCTGAATGTGTGATACCACTACAGGCAGATCAGCAAGAAGCTTCTAAAGAGAAGACCTGAGAAAGAAACTGACAGAGTCTGACTGAACCTACAGTCATTCCTGGTGGACAGGGAGACTGCATGCTCAAGACAGCATCCCCTGAGAAGTGCTATCAGAGGCTGCACAGTGCTAGTGAAATAGACTTCAGTGGACCTCGAGATAAAGAAGGACATTTTTTAATGATAGAAGAGTCAATCAGGAAGACATAATTATATCCTTACCTAACAACAGAGCCCCAAAACGCATGAAGCGGAATGTGACAGAAGTGAGGGGAGAAATAGTTTGACAACAATAGTTGGATATGTTAATATTCCACTTTCAGTAATGGATAAAGCATCTAGGCAGAAGATCAAGAAAAACTTGAGCAACACTATGTATCAACTAGACCTAACAAGATATTTAAATAGAACACTCCAACCAAAAAAGAACAAAATACTCTTTCTTCTCAACTGTACATGGAACATTCTCCAGGAAAGACTTTCTGCTAGTCTTAAAAAAATTAAAGGATTGCAATCATATAAAATATGTCTTCCCACTACAGAGGATGATATCAGAAATCAGTTACAGAGGAAATACAAGGAATTCACAAACATGTGGAAATTAAATACCACTTCTAAATAATCAGTAGATCAAAGAAGAAATCACAAAGAAAATTAGAAAATATTTTGAGATAAATTAAAACAAAGCCAAAACATACCAAAACTTATGAGATGTAGCCAGTAGCACCTAGACCAGAATTTATAGCTGCAGATGCCTATATTTAAAAATTTTAGTCAAAACCCTTCCTTAAAAGACTAGAAAAAGAAGAGCATACTAAATCCAAAGCAAGTGGAAAGAAGGAAATAATAATGATTAGAGCAGAAATAAATGAAATCTATGGAAAAATAGAGAAATCAACAAAATCAAAGGTTGGCTCTTTGAAAAGATCTAACAAAATTGATAAATGTTTTATGTAGGGCTGATCAAGAGAAAAATACTCGAATTACCAAATCACAAATTATATAGGGGAAAATTCTAGAAATAAAAAGAATTTAAGGATAATATATATATTAGCAGATTAGATAATTTAGATGAAATAAGCAAATGCCTAGAAAAACACGAACTATTGAAATTGACACAAGGAGAAATAGAAAATCTGAACCAAGGTGTGTTGTGGGTTGAAATGTCTCCCCCAGCCCAACCACCCCCCAAAAAAGACATGTTGAAATTCTCATCCCTGGTACTTCTGAACATGATCTTATTCAGAAATAGGGTCTTTGCAAATTAATCAAATTAAAATGAAGTTATACTGGGTTAGAGTGGGTCCTAAATCCAATGACTGCTATCTTTATAAGATTATAAGAGAGATTTGGAGACCGAGACACACACACGAAGAGGGCCATGTAAAGAAATTGGACTTATGCTGTCACAAGTCAAGAAATGCCAAAGATTGTTGGAAACTACCAGAACCTAGGAGAAAGCAGGGAAGAATTCTTTCAGAGAGCCCTCAGAAGAAGCATGGCTCCGTTGACACCTTGATTGCAGATTTCTAGATTCCAGCGCTGTGAGAGAATAAGTTTTTGTGGTTCTAAGCCACTCAATTTCTGGTATTACATAACAGTAGCCCTAGGAAACTAATGCAACCTAGAACAAGTAAAGAGATCAAATTTGTAATTTTAAAACTTTCATCAAAGAAAAGCCCATGGCCAGATATCTTCACTGCTGATCCCTATCAGATATTTTTAAAAGAATTAATACCAATTCTTCACAGACTTAATCTAAAATACAGAGGAATACTTAACTCACTTTGTGAGGCCGATATTATTTGAATACCAAAACCAGACAGAGAAGTCACAAGAACACTTCAGATGAGTATCACTTATTTATACCAGCAACACCAATACAATTCTCAACAAAATATTAGCAAACCAAATCAACATATAAAAACTGTTATACACCCTTACTGAGATTTATCTCAGGAATGCAGGGTTGGTTTACATCACAAAATCATTTAATATAATACAACGCATTAATGGAATAAATGATAGGAACCATATGATCATCACAATGGATGCACCCTCAAAAAGTGTTTGACCAGATTCCGCACCTTTTCATGATAAAAACATGCAACACACTAGGAATAGAAGAGAAATTCCTTAGCCTGACTTTACGAAAGTACATAGCTATGGTGGAAAGCTGGACAGTTTTCCCCTTAAGATTAGGAACAAGACAAAGTTGTCCACTCTAATTACTTCTGTGCAGTATTGTACCTGAGGTTCTAGCCTTGGCAATTAGGCAGTAAAAAAAAGAAACCAAAGTTACCCAAATTATGAAAAGTGGCTATTTGTAGATGACATGATGTTGTATATGGAAAATCCTAAAGAATTTACAGAACACTATTACAGTTAATAAGTTCAGCAAGGTTGTAGAATATAGCATTTAAAAAAATGGTTGTATTTCTAGACAAATAGCAATGAACAATCTGAACGTGAAAATTAAAACAGTTGCCTTTACAATAGCATGCAAAAGAATAAAACACTTAGGGATAATGTTAAGATCTTTAAGACTTGTACACTTAAACTAAAAAAAAGTTGAAATGAAGATCTAAATAAACTGAAAGGTATCTCATGTTCATGAATTTGGAACACACTTAATGTTAAAAAGATAGCATTGGTCCCCAAAATAGCTTGCAAGTTCAGTGCATTCTCTATCAAGACCTCTACTGCCTACTTTGCAGAAATTGAGAAACTGATCTTAAAATTCATATGAAAATTCAAGAGATGCATGAATAGCCAAAACAATCTTCTAAAAGAAGAGAGGACTTACACTTCCCAATTTCAAAACTTACTACAAAACTACCATGATCAGCATACTGGCTTACAGATGGGAAATGTAAATCAGTGGAATAGAATTGGGTGTCCAGAAGTAAAATTTATGGCTAGCGATTCATTTCTTTTCAAAGATTTTTTTATTTCTTTATTAGAGAGGAAATGAGTGAGTGAGAAAGAGCACAAGCCGGGGAGAGAGGGCAGACTGCCAGCTGAGCAGGGAGCCCGATGCGGGACTCGATCCCAGGACTCTGGGATCATGACCTGAGCCAAAGGCAGACGCTTAACCGACTGAGCTACCCAGGTATCCCCAGCTAGTGATTCTTGACAAAAGAATTTGGACCTCTTCTAATACCATACAAAAAGTTTACTTGAAATGGATCATATACCTAAAAGTAAGTTCTAAAACTATACAACATTTAGAAGAAAACATAAGAGTAAATTTTCATGACCTTGGGTTAGCCACTAGTTTTTTAAATACAATACCAAAAGCACAAATGACCAAAAAAAAAAAATTGAGATCTATTAAAATTAAACAGTTTTGGGGGTGCCTGGGTGGCTTAATCAGTTAAGCATCTGCCTTCAGCTCAGGTCATGATCCCAGAGTGCTGGGATCAAGTCTCGCATCGGGCTCCCTATTTCTCCCTCTCCCTCTACCTGCTGCTCCCCCTGCTTGTGCTCTCTCTCTGTTAATAAACAAACACAATCTTTAAAAAAAATTTTTTTTAACTTTTGTACTGCTAACAGTAGTAGCATCAGTGAAGTGATAAGCTCACTGATGGCAGAAAATATTTGCAAATCTTACATCTGATAATGGACTTATATCCAGACTATATAAAGAAGTCTTAAAACTCAACATTAAAAAGGTAGATAGCCTAGTTAAACACTGGGCAAAACATATGAATAGACATTTCTCCAAAGAAGGTATTTAAATGACCAGTTAGATGTTCAACATCAGTAGTCATTAGGGAAATATAAATCTGAACCATGAGGCACCACTTCTTTTGTACTAGAATGAATGTAATCAAAAAGATAAGTGTTCGTGAGTATGCGGAGAAGTCAGAACCCTCATTGCTGTTGAGAATATGAAATGGTGTACCTGCTTTGGAAGATGGTTTTTTTTGTTGTTGTTTTTTTTACTTCCTCAGAATGGTAAACATAATTAAGATATGATCCAGAAATTCAAATATTAAAGGCAGCGTTATTCGTATCGTAGTAGCCAAAAAGTAGAAACCCAAATGGTTATCAACCGATGATTGGATAAAACGTGCTATATCCATACAATGGAATATTGTTTGGCACTAAAAAGGAAGGAAATACTGGTACATGCTACAACATGGTGAACCTTGAAAACATTCCAGGAGGAAGAAGTCACACACACACACGTACACGGATATTGCACAGTTCCATTTATATGAAATACCTAGAATAAGCAAGTCTGTAGAAACAAAAAGTAATAAAGTGGTTGCCTAGGGTTGGGGCGAATGGGAGAATGGGGAGTAGCTGACTGTTAATGAATACAGGGTTTACTTCTGGGGTACAAAAATGTTCTAAAATTTATCGTGGTGATGGTCCCACACCTCTGTGAACCTACCAAAAAAACCATTTAATTTTACACTAAAAATGGGTGAATTGTATGTGCATTATCTCAGTAAAACCATTAAAAAACAAAACAAATAGGTGTGACTGTAATTAAAGTGAACCATTTGAAAATTGTCTATATATTTCAGAGTCCAGGTTGATTAAATTGGTTAAAATTGTTTAATTCAAGAAAAAACCAGTAGCACCTCCCTTACTGAGTGCTATGTTGGTTGTTATGAGTTGATTTAAATAAGACAGTAGTATGAATGCAACATTAAAACATGGTTGAAATGTAGATATTCCGTGCTCACTTGGGCAGCACATACACTGAAATTGGAACGATACAGAGATTAGCATGGCCCCTGCACATGAATGACACACAGATTCATGAAGTGCTCCGTATTTTTTGATGAGCACCAGGTGTTGTTTGTAAGTGTTGAATCACTAAATTCTACACCCGAAATGAATATTACACTATATATTAACTAGCAGGGATTTAAATAAAAACTTAAGGGAAAAAATACACATTTTTGTAAACGTGTATGTGGAATCACTCCCTGGAACTACACTGTGTATAATTCATCCTTCAACTAACATCTTCTCTCTTTAAGATACAAGTGTTTCTAAACATGAAAAATAAACAGATATTCTGAACACTGAATGCAGGACTAAGGAGTTAAGTACAGTTCATGCCATGTAATGTCTCATTTTAAAAATCACTAAACAATGAAATGGCATTAAAGTTAATGCAGTTGAAGATTTTATTGGACTCTTTAATTAATGCCTATTCCTCATACCTTTTAGATGCTAAATCTGTATCAGAATTATATTATTTTGTGATTTATTTTAAAAAGTTACTTAATTTCTTTAGGCCACAAAAGAGAACGTTGGCAAATACAACTATAATAAAGGTTTTTATAATGTTTTAGAACACAATATTTTCTTTATGTGGCAGACTTAATATGTCTAATATAGAAATTATGTGGGATGATTATTTAGTTTAATTATGCAAGAGAGTTCTTTATATTAAACTATTTGCAATCTATAATTGATGCTAAATGTGGTGTCAACACAGTTTAGATGATGGAATCATAAAAAGTTGGTTTCAAATATCATTGGGTGTATTTGAAATCTTTAAGAAAACTGAATTATAATAGTCTTTCAGTGTCTTGCTAATTACTTCCTTTTCATTGTGTCAAGGCATGTCCTCATTTTCTAATATTTAAAGTACTTTTAAGTTTTCCATGATGCAAGTAAATGCACACTGTGATACATTTCAGTGACTTGAAGTAGATTATATACGCTGGAACTTAAAGAACACTTAAAACATGTACTTTGCTTTTCTTTACACTTTTATTTTCTATTATCATAGTTTCCTGTTCATTAGCTACAAGAATGAAAATAAGTACAAAGCATTAACAACCTAGTCTAGTGCTCCTGCAGTCCGAGAACAGATTCTGGAAATGTTTGGGATGAGTCTACTTCCGCATTTTGGAACTTTCTGATCAGGACTTAAGTTTTTATATTGTAAACATTTTTAAGCATATATAGAAGTGTTTACCTTTAGAATCTGCGATGCACTCTATTTTTAAATTATTTTTTCTAGAGCTAGTTTTAACCTATTTCACAACTCTAAACATTTAAAAGCTGTAGTTTATGAAATAGTATTCTAGGGACAGAATTATAAATTTTGATAACTTTCTCTTTGAGTTTTCCCTTCTTATGGCCCTCCTAAAAATATTTGTTTTGTGTCTGGAAAAAACATCTTGAACTTGGAGAGCAAACATGATTCTCAGATAATATTTAGGTTATCTTTTTGTCTGAGTTGAATTGTGTGTGAACTATTGCTATGTAGTATAATAACTGATATATTTGAATGCTCAAGAAAAATTTTCCTTTAGTAGTATTAGTTTAATTAAGAGTTTATCTATAAATTTAAAACATAATTCATAAGATAAATAAAAACCACCCAAAGTGTATTTTTACATTCTCTTTGCTTTTATACTTTTGTAGAGATAAATTTTATCCTGATTTGAAGTTTTAACATATTTTAATTGTATTAAGCTGATTTGTCTAACCTGTTACTAACATTTGTCTTTGATTTTGTATCTATGCTTTTGATAACTGAATGGGGAAAGATTTCTGTGCAAATATTTCACCAAATATTTTTACAGGGACACTTAGTCGGTCTGGATGAACCAGCTTCGGGAGCTGGGCAAGAAGCTCTACTTAAACAAGAGCAAGCAAAAATCATTCGATTCGAGAGACAAGCAGAGGAGTTCCTCAATGCAGTCTTTTATAGAAAAGGTTGGTTCTAGCGAAGAATGGCATTTAGTATCTTATATCATGGCATTTAGTATCTTAAATCTTTATAATGTATGAATATATATATTTTATATTTACATATAAATATAAATAAAATATAAATAATATAGTATCTTATATCATGGCATTTAGTGTCTTCTAGCAATTTCCTTAATTTTAATGTCATTTTTTAAAAGTCACTTTAAAACATATTTTTCTTTATTGATAATACACTTTATATTCCTTTGGTCAAGTTAAAATTGGAATAGGTAAGGCAACTCCTCTCCGTCATTTTTGTTCTGAAGTGATGGTGTCTTACAAGTTTTTGTTAGTTAAATAGTTCCCGAAAGTATTGTGAACATCTGAAAATTCTAAGGTTTCAGCAGTACAGTATTTTAGCAGACAAATTTTCTTACATAGTTACAGTTTTAATCACAAATAACCATAAAACCAACTGTATAAAATTTTAGTACTTCCTCACTGAAATTCATTTGGAAAAAAGTTGTGAAGTTATATCTTAAAATTAAATTTGCAAGCATCTTTTCCTTGATACAATCTTGTTTCACTAAAATTTCATTGAATTATTAAAATTGGAGAAAGAAATTCATTATTATATAGTAAAACTTATACCCTATATCTTTCAGATGGTATTTAATAGCTCCACCTCTTAGATTTTTCCATTTTTCTTTCTCCTTGAAATTTTTGTAGACATGTTTTACATTTCTTTTCTCTGCTCACAAAGCATAATCAGCCACAGAGCTGCTCACAAAGCCATCAGCTGAGACCTTCAGAAAGTTTCCCTCCATTATCCATTCTAGTGAAGTCTTTACCTTCAAGAAACTCTTTCTGAATGGATTTGTATTCCTTAGTTATGTCTTTCCTTTAGTTCCAAGATGGAGGTTACTGTGAGAGGTTTTAAAAGTTTCCTCCAAATTCCTCATAATCTTTAATATTCCTTATTTAATCTTCCAGCAGACTCAATGATTCTACTTTCTTTAATATTTCTTTGTATGTTCTTGTTTATACCTCTCATTCTCCTGGGAATTCCCGCCTTCCCTCCAAAGTTAGAAGGGTGATTTTTGCCTATACACTGGTTGAAAGTCTGATAAGTGCTATTCTAATTGGTTGTTTACAGCTGGAGACCAGCTTATGTTCTGCTTAATGTGGTCAATATTTTCAAAATGGAGTGTGAAGTCAGGCGTCATATAAAATTAAGGAGTGAAGATTATTGTTTTCTGTGGCACTTTTTCCTTCCATCAGATCCTTATGCAAAATTAAATCATTTAGTACATCCTCACTTCTCTTTTCATACCCTCAAGCACCCTCTGACCTAAAGCTCCCAACTGAGGCTCCCATGCCCACTTTATCTGAATTCTAAAATTCTAAATCTAAAATTCTGAATTCTAAAATTATGTTCAAAATAGTAATTACTTAGTTTTATAAACATCTGATTGTTTTATTAAAGTAATTCACATTTAAAGTATAAATGATAGGTCGGTTCTGTCAGTTTATTAACAAAATAAAATATCTTCATAGTTTCTCTGCTGTTCTCTACTTTAAGATGTGTGCGGAGTCATGGGTCTAATGCTGCAGCAAACTTCATTATCTAAAAAGAGGAACTCCTCTCCCTAATATACATGGAAAAAGAACTTTTCATGTACTCTTTGCTTACAAGGAATTAATAAGGTCAATCATAAGCATATTCCTAAAGAGAATTCTAGCCGCTTTCTCTGCTAGTCCTATCCCTTTGTCATGTAGGAATAACTTAAAAGTTCTTACAGGTTTTCTATTTAAACATTAAACTTTTGGGCACATGAGGGAATTTTTACCTCCGAATCAGTCTTAGGGTAGACTTCAAGAAATGAGAATATTGTATGTAAGGTTGTGTATTTGTATACTGGCGCATGATGCTCAGAAAAAAAGAAGTTTTGCTTTGTTATTGGAAGTTCCTTCCTTCTTGTTTTATACATTAATATTGTTATTTTTAGATAATGTATTAGTCTTCATGAAAATGTCTCAAAGATGATCATTAGTACTCTTCAGGTTATACCAAAAATGTATAACATGAAGAGATATGACAGGCAATTTAGTCTGAAGGGGATATTTTTTTAATACATAGTTTAGAGATTTGGATTTAGTTGTTAATAAGTATTGCAAATGAATGTTTTTAGTTTCGGGAGGAAGAAGGAAGGACAGAGGGAGAAAGATCATCTTAAGCAGGCTTCATGCCCAGCTTAAGATCCATGAGATCATGACTTGAGCTGAAATCAAAAGTTGGATGGTTAACTGACTGAGCCACCTGGGCACCCCCAAAATTTTATGTTTTAAGTAATTGAGTATGGAAAGGTACTGTAAGCTAAGTAGGAACATAGATGTAATAAAAGTGTAGGCTTTTGTGGTATGGGCTCTATAATAAATTACAGCTTATGAACACTATACCTTCTACAGCTGTCATTACCATATTCTTTCAGCTCGCTTTGTCACTTGTGTGACTTTGACGCTCTCCTGAAAGTTAGATTTTTTTTAATTTTTAAATTTTAATTTTTAAGATTATTATTTTAAGATTATTTTAAGATTTTGAGAGAGAGAGCGCGTGTGCACATGCGCACGAGAGTGGGGAGGGAAGGAAGAGTCAGATGATCTATCAACTGACTGAACCACCCAGGCGCCCCAGATTTGCATTTTTAAAACACACAGGTGGCTGGTGGTGTAGCATTTACTTGTTTTCCTGTTGTTTTAATTTTGATTTGATTTGTTTTTATTTGACTCAATTGTGCATGTTCCTCAGAGCATATCTAGGTTTATAGAAGTTGTGTTTTATGTAAGTGAAAGAATGAAATGTGTTCAGGAAACTTCACAAGATGTAGAAATTCAGATGGCAGAGATGTCATCAATTTGTGAATATGAATTGTGCTTTATGATTATGCTCTTCATTCAAAAAAGAGGCAAGACAGACTGCAAGCATTTAAAGCTCAGAGATAGCAATTTATGGTCTTTATCCTAAAATCTCTGACTCTTCACAAATCTTTTTAATTATATTTATGAATCTGATTAAACACGGACATCTCACGAATTCATTTTGCTTCCTATTTGGACACTTTCTTCTTTGTGTGTTACTGGGGATAAGAAGATACACTAATATATTTAAACTTGAAATTATATTCAGTCTTTCATGTGGAGGATGGATCTTAAGTGGAAAGTTAAATGAATATGAATAGGAATATTCAGTGGGTAGAGAGATTTAAACAGTGTGTGCCTAAAATGTTTATTAAAACATTTAAGAAACTCGTCAGTGGTTGCAGTAATTTCTGAACCTTACCTAATTGAACACCTTAATTCTTAAACCACCTAGCATACTCTATAGAGAAGAAACGTAAGGTTAGAAATACTTCTTAGTAGAACAGAAATGTTACTGTTGATAAAGCAAACCTCATTAGACTTCAGAGACTTAAATATTCTGATTTTAGACTATCTTCTGGTATTGAATGTTATCTTTCAGGGAAACAAAAATTGTTCTTAGGAGTCCCATGAGGTTTTGATGATGAGGATGATGAGGAGGAGGAGGAGGGGGAGGAGGATGGTACGTGTGTGTGTTTACTGTGGAGATTTTAGATTTTAATAGTAAAAAGTCAGTTTTTTTCTAAATTTATAAATCAACCTAATTCCCTTCTAGGTCCAACTGTATCATGGGTAAAGTAATTTACCTTCTGTAGTTAAATCTTTAAAAGACCAAGGAAACTCAGGTTTTCTGAGAACTGTCTTCTGAAACCTCTGAAGTGTGGTGGGGAAGTAAAGGTCAATATTAAGATCACGGGGAGGGTTTTAATTAAGGTCTATACCACTAACCATCTATACAAATTTGAAGAGGCCACTTATCTTTAAGACACATTAGCTTCATTTGTCTAAAGAAGAACAAAACTTAATGAGGATTGATTGATTTAACTGATCCATTTATTACTCAACTAATATGAATGCATTCTTTATGTCAGGCAAGATTAGGTGCTGAGTATACAGAGGTAAACAAACATAATCTATAATCTCTGCTCTTGAGAAGCTTAGTCTCCCTGAGAGTGTGGTAACGGTGGAGATGTGATGACATACAAATTCGTACCAAACATTTTCCCTTTTATTTTCCCCTGTTTGACCTTCAAGGTCCCTTCCAGTGCTAGAAGTTCTATGATTTAATGAATTCATATGTTTTAAAAATTAACATTAGATGTTTATTTCATTATTTCACTAGCTGTTCTGTTTAATGATTGGTAGAGTGTATTTAAGGGACTCATGGAAAATATATGGGCTTAAGCTTTTGAGATTTGGCATTTAAACTCCTAGCCTAGGGGTTCTAAAATTGTGGTCCTTCAACCAGTTGCATCTAAAAACTTAGAAACGCCAGTCCTTGAGCTCACCCTAGAACTGCTGAATGAGTGACTCTGGGGATAGGACCCAGCAACCTGTTTTTTATAAGCCCTCAAAGTGATTCTAATGAGCTTGAAAATGGGAGGCTATAGCCCCACTTTATCATGGATCTTATATTAAGTATCTCCTTTTATAATTTTGATATGCCTTCAGTCTTTAACAGAAAGTAAATTAAGCACTCATGAACTAAGTAATCCATTCTTCAACAACTTAGGAAGAGGTAGGTGAGGAACGGTCTAGGAGAAACCAGAAGTGATCTGTAGGTGGTAACAGAGGGGTAATTATCTCATAAAAGAAGGGTTTGAGATTTATCAGGTAAGTGATTCTTGCCCATAAGATACATTATTTGTTATCCCTTTATTTAATTTCATAATATTGAGGGGATGGTGTTTAGAAATGATTTTATGAAATTTTTATTTTTAAAAATCTGGAACTCAAACTTAGAGATTAAAAATATAATTCTGAGAAAGAATACTACTTTTAGGGTATTGCATTATAAGAAAAAAGATAAAATGAAATTTTATGTTTGCTTGAAAGCTGTCTTTTTTTTTTCTTTTAAAGTACATTGTCCCAATTTAAAAGTAAATAAATCTTTGTTTACAGACAGTCCCTGGGTCTCCGACCCCAATATTCCCCTAGTGGCCCGTGAGATCATGCAGCGAATGATCCAACAATTTGCTGCTGAATATACCTCAAAAAATAGCTCTACTCAGGACCCCAGCCAGCCCAATAGCACAAAGAACCAAAGCCTGCCGAAAGCATCTCCAGTCACCACCTCTCCCACGGCTGCAACTACTCAGAACCCTGTGCTCAGCAAACTTCTCATGGCTGACCAAGACTCACCTCTGGACCTTACTGTCAGAAAGTCTCAGTCAGAACCTAGCGAACAAGGTATGGTTTGATGTCAAGGACTCCTCTGTCCAATCAGAATACTTTAATTTGGGGAGAAAAAAATTATTGGCAAGTAGGGCACCAATAACAATAATAGGATAAAAACTAATGTGATTCTTAAATTATTCCTGACTCTGCAGTGATAGAGAAGTACATATAAAATGGCTACGTTACGTATCAGTAGTTCGTAGTCATGATTAATGTACCACCCAGGAAAGTTAGGTGGTTACAGTTGTTGCTGATCTTTTTTTTTTTTTTAAGATTTTATTTATTTATTTGATAGAGAGACAGCGAGAGAGGGAACACAAACAGGGGGAGTGGGAGAGGGAAAAGCAGGCTCCGCATCGAGCAGGGAGCCCAGTGCGGGGCTTGATCCCAGGACCCTGGGATCATGACCTGAGCCAAAGGCAGACACTTAACGACTGAGCCACCCAGGCACCCCATTGCTGATCTTTAATTTACTTGATACTTATATAAGTATTTTATACTTCCAAAGCTTTGCCATATCCCTTGTTTTTAAAACCCTTGTGAAAAATTAAGTTTTCCCCTATCCATCAGTATTCTAGGATTAGCACCTATCTGAGAAATAAATATGTCTTATTAGGTAGAAGTTATACTATGCAAATGAAATTATAAGGCAAGGGTGTATTGTTTGCATTTTAAAAAAAGAAACTCCTGGGGTCAGATACAATGAGGAAGACATTAGACATACCAGGCGGTTCAGTGTATTCAATATTTTATAAATACACAAACACATTCATACGTGTATATGCTGTATTATGAACTAACTTTAGAATATTTCCAAAAGGTAATTTTAATTTGTTGATGAGGATCCTAATTAAGGGAAAAGGTTAAAAAGTTATCAGTTGTTTTTTTTTAAAGTTACCAGTTTTGCTTAGCACATATTTCTTGAATTTATGAAAAGTTTACTCTCTTAAGTAGATTAAATATTTTTGTTGCTTTATGATCTCATTTTACCTTTAATTTCACAAAGATGAAGTGAGCATTTGAATTCTGCCATTGGCGATGTCTGTTCTAATGAGATTTCTTTGTCATAGAAATCTCTTAAGAGTGTGCAGAAAGTTATGAGATGTGTAGATTTATTGGTGAGAAATACAGGTTCATTTTGCAAAAAGTTTAATTCATTGGAAGAACCTCTTTGCAAGGACTTTCTTCTGCTTGTTGTAAGTAATTTAAGAGGGATTTATACTTAATGGACCAGCTTTAGTTGTTTATTAAAGAATGTATTTTTGAATTAGTAGTTCTTGCTTTTTTCCTAATTATGGGTAATGAATAGCAATCACAGTCTCGTAATTCTGAGAAGTTTCCTAGTAGAACTCCTCGTTGTCATATGTTCACATCGATCAGCGTACTTTTACTTTTGGTTACCAAAAGCAAAATTGTACTTTTCTGTGCTTTTTCTTTCTGTTGAGGATTATCTTTACCAAAGATTGGTAGCTTTCATCAAAAAACTCCTAGCTCAAAATATTGCCTTAAAAACTTCAGTTGAGGAGAATGATAGCATAGAGGTTGTATTTAAAGTATTAATGGTGGAAATTAACATTAAAAAATACCACCTAGTCTATTTAACTTCTAGTTGGTGCTGTGCTTAAGAGATATGTTGTACTGACGGTATATATAAGCTAGATGATGGGATTATAGTGTACAGTCTTTAAGTGAAACAAAATTTTTAAAATATTTCCCAAATGAATTTTCAAGTGTTTCCAATGAAATCACAGTATATTTAGTATATTTAAGTAGACTTAAAATACATTGCCTCTTTGATTAGACAGACTTGGAAGTCTTTAAATAATAGTGTCTTCAGTTGGAAATACTTTAAGCAATGTGTTTACTTGTCAGATGTCTCATTGGGTTAAGATGTCTAATAGGACACTTGGTTCTGTAAGATTACAGTTATATTTTTAGAAATATTAGTAACTCTAAAGGACAACATTTATTCTGTGTGAGGGATTTTTGGTTTACAAACTCACGTATTTATTTCTAACAGCATGAAATCAGGAGTGACAGTGTCCTCAGACACAAGTCCTGTGTAGGTTCTATATTGGGGCAGTTTTTAACATAACAAAGTCGTCTCTGCTGACCAACTGAAAATCAGAGGCATGGAGTATTAGCTTGCTTTGTTAATTTTGGATAGAATGGCAGCTTTAAAAGTTGTCCAGATGATGAGTTTTCCTTTTTAGACATGTCTATTCGGGAAAAAAGTCTTTGTGAGAAAAGAAGGTGTTCTAATTTTATGTTTTAATAGTATGAATTTGTTATATGGTCTAGCTTCAGTTAAAAAAAAAAAATGGCTAAAACATCTAGGCTGTCATCAGTATCAAGACTGTTTTATTCTTTCTTTCCCTAAACTTTGCTCACTAGTTTGTAATAGCTTACTAATTGAAAAACCTTGCCTTTGTAGATACCAAGAATTTCTGCAGATTTTTTTGAAAAGATTGAATCCAAATACAGACTTTTTTGCAGATTTGCCTGAACAGTAATTAGGACACATGAAAATTATAAACAGTTAACATCTGATTCATCTTACAGACTATTTTGTATATACATGTAAT
Organism: Potos flavus; assembly: GCA_028534135.1. Classification (NCBI taxonomy): domain Eukaryota; kingdom Metazoa; phylum Chordata; class Mammalia; order Carnivora; family Procyonidae; genus Potos; species Potos flavus. The sequence goes on along the minus strand of CM052894.1, from coordinate 27,389,411 downwards.
TTAACCATATAAACTTACATTTTATAACGATTTATGTTATATAAAATTTTCTAAATCCAACCTTTATGTACTTACAGTGTTTTGGGTAGATTTAGCTCTTGAGGAACTTGGTTTTATAATTTGTATGATGTGGCATTAAAAACGCACATGCTTTGATAAAGGTGAATTTAGAAAATGGAGTCTAATAGTTCTATTACAGAACTTCATACTATGTAAACTGCGATTTCTTTTTTTCTTTTTTCTTTTTTTTTTTTAAAGATTTTATTCATTTATTTGACAGAGAGAGAGATCACAAGTAGGCAGAGAGGCAGGCAGAGAGGGGGGGGAAGCAGGCTCCCCACTGAGCAGAGAGCCCGATGCGGGGCTCGATCCCAGGACCCTGAGATCATGACCTGAGCTGAAGGCAGAGGCTTTAACCCACTGAGCCACCCAGGCGCCCCTAAACTGCGATTTCTGATACCTCACTTTATCCTGACATCTTCAGTGATATGCTGTAACTTTTCTTTTGCCCTACTAATAAAATATTTAACCCTTGGAGATATTAGATCAAGCTTTGCCAAATGTATGTCACTTTAGGAGGGAAAATAATCCTGATTCTATTAACGAATTGACTTCATAACTTCATATATGGCTACTGTATCTGCATGGTTGACTAGGCCTATTGCTTTGTCATTTTTGGTCTATTCAGTCCACATTTGTTTCTAGTTTTTAATATCCTCAGATGTTTGTTTGTGTCTCTACAGACGGTGTACTTGATCTGTCCACTAAGAAAAGTCCATGTGCTGGCAGCACTTCCCTGAGCCATTCTCCAGGCTGCTCCAGTACTCAAGGGAACGGGTAAGGGAAAATATTTGTAGCCTTCCACAGTTTTGTAGGGGACAATTTATCAAAGATTGGTGCAAATCTCTATTGTATGTTTTAAAAATTAAGTCTTCAAAGTAACACTCTTGTAAGTGGGCCTTTAGTAAATTACTTAGTCCATCTCACAAGTAAAAGCACAGTCTGTGAAGTCCAGAATTGACTAGGGTAGATGAGTTCTGCCAGATCACTTCAAATAGTGAGTGAATGAAAATATGGCAAGAATGTCTTTGACTTTTTTGTTGTCGAGTGTTTGAGAATGGGAAACCCAACCTAAATAATTCCAGGGTTCACATGTAAGGCATCATTATGTGTGCTGAAGTTGTTGAATGAAAATCGGGCTCCAGTACTTAACTTGGTATCTCTAATGGAGTGTGTGGGTTTGTGGGGGCTGTTCATTTTTTTCTTGTTTGTTTTGGTTTGGTTTGGTTTGGTTTCATTTGTTGATTTGAACTGCAGTTTTAACTCTGTGGCAGTTCAGAAAATGTAATTGTATGTATTTTTTGTTTTTTAAGTGGTTAAGACTATAGATGTTGGGATAACTATTATACGCTACCAAGACATTATTACATGCTCAGTTTTGATAACTCTTAGCAAATTAAAGTGAATTTTCTGACCACCTAATTTTATAGTATAAGAGTTGTCTTAATTCTTTCTCTACATGTACATAGAAGCCATTTAGAAAAGTCAGGTATTAATGAAGACATTTGAATGCCACATTAGGAAGGATTTCCATAAAATTGTATCGTAACCAAAAATCAACTTCATATATGAAAAGTAACTTTGGTAAGTTAAATTAGTTAATATGTAGGTTTATTTAACTTTTAGAGTACCAACCAGGTACCAGGAAGTTGTTTAGATGTTACAGGAATAACTACACACTAAATGGACTAATAACCTTTTTCAACTTTTAATTACCATCAAATTGAAGAATTCCTTTACTGACTCCTAAAATGCTGCCTTTATTTTCTCTAAAATTCCATCATTTTCTTTTTTCTCTCCTTTATTCAGCCTGAAAGTAACTTATTGATTTAATGCAATTTGCATAGTTTACTAATCTTTTTTTCTTAAACCCTTCTTTTCGCTATAGTTTATATTAGTTACAAGTCATTGTGGTCCCAAATCATTGGGTTCCATTTATAGATCAGAAAACTTGAATTGTGTGATTAAGGACACATGTAGGAGAATCCTAAGTGTGGTGTGCATAAATGAATCCCTTGCTTAAGATTTACTTTAAACTTGGCCACCAAGTCCATGCATAAATACGGTTGAAGTTGCTGTGGTTTATTCCTCTGAATGGAAAGTGTTTTTTATGTGGTATTGTTTTCTGGAAGACAAAAGCACCGATAAGACTGCCCATCTTTTAGTTGAATATTCATTGTTATCTTTATTATGTTATTTACTGAAAACACATAGAATCCCTGTAGACTTTTGGAGAACATAGCTGGTTTATCATTATTTCTTCAAAGTTCCACTTTTGTGCCTAGTAAATGTAATTATTACCCTTGGGCATGCTTTACCAGTTGCCAGTTTTATCATTGATAATATTTATCTATTGTGGAAATGGAAACCTTATGAATTAACTTTGTGTAAGTAGTTGACTTTTTAAACATTATTTGAAAGCTATCCACTTACAATTTCAAAATTAATGTTTGATATTTTAAGAAGAGACACTTTTAATGAAAGAAAACTGCTATAAATTGCTTGCATACCTCTGACAGTAATTACTTTGAGTAGAACTTAAGGGACAAAGTTTGGGGAAAATAAAGGTCAGTTTCTTTAAAGATTGGATTACTTCAAATGGAAAATTAGTGGTACTCATGTGTCTGCAACTAATAGTGTTTTAAAATGAAGAAGTGTGGTAAGTTATAATGCGATGGGTATTTTGGTTTGGGTTTCCCCCCACCCCTTGGGGCTGGTAGCCTTATTTTCTTTCCCGAGCAAAATAAGAAATGTTATTTGAACATGTTTGGTTTTTGATAATGAACATCAACTTGTTTGTGGGATAAATGAGCAGTAACCTATAGGTTCCACCACTGTAAATGGTTCCAGTTTTATAGCTGGTTGTCATGAATGTTGAATATGTTGCATTAAAATAAATAATTTGGCTTACTCTTTTATTACTGTACTTGTTTAGTGGTAACGTCACATTGGTAACACAATTCTGTGTAGATCTATGGAGACTTGATGATTACTTTGTAATTAATAATTAAGGTGCTATTTTCAGACAGTTGCGCGAAACTTTTTCTCCGAAAATTTGTGAACCCAACCAGAGACCAGCTGACAGGTTTAATTTTTCTTTGCCCAAAAAGCTCCTGGTTTTTTTTTTCTTTTTTCCTTTTTCTTTTTTTGTGAACAAGTTCTAAAACTAACTGCCGAGACCATTTTTTTTTTTAATTTTAGAGAAAAATAAATAAATAACACAAAGTGATGTTACCCAAGCAAGGCCTTCTAATAAAGGAGTGGTCCCCTCACCCATCCCTCCCTACCTGTGCAAGTCCTGCTCACATCAGTTTCCTTCCATCCAATTAGGCGACCTGGGAGACCCAGCCAGTACCGCCCAGACGGACTTCGGAGTGGTGATGGGGTACCTCCAAGAAGCTTACAGGATGGAACCAGGGAAGGTTTTGGACACTCCACATCACTCAAAGTTCCATTGGCTCGATCCCTGCAGATTAGTGAAGAACTACTGAGCAGAAACCAATTGTCCACAGCTGCCAGCCTTGGGCCATCTGGATTACAGAATCATGGACAACACTTAATATTATCCAGGGAAGCCTCTTGGGCAAAACCACATTATGAGTTCAACCTCAGCCGTATGAAGTTCAGGGGAAATGGTGCACTCAGCAACATCAGTGACCTTCCTTTTCTTGCAGAAAACTCTGCCTTTCCAAAAATGGCACTTCAAGCAAAACAAGATGGAAAAAAGGATGCGAGCCATGCATCTCCTGTAGATTTAAAGATACCACAAGTTCGAGGAATGGATCTTTCTTGGGAGTCTCGCACTGGTGATCAATACAGCTATAGCTCTTTGGTAATGGGTTCACAAACGGAGAGCGCGCTTAGTAAAAAGTTAAGGGCTATTCTTCCAAAACAAAATAGAAAAAGCATGTTAGATGCTGGACCCGATTCTTGGGGCTCAGATGCTGAGCAGTCTACCTCTGGACAGCCATATCCCACATCGGATCAAGAAGGAGACCCTGGCTCCAAGCAGCCTCGGAAGAAAAGAGGGCGTTACAGACAGTACAACAGTGAGATACTGGAGGAAGCAATCTCAGTGGTTATGAGTGGAAAAATGAGTGTTTCCAAAGCTCAGAGTATTTATGGGATTCCCCACAGTACACTGGAGTACAAAGTAAAGGAGAGGCTGGGCACTTTGAAAAACCCTCCAAAGAAAAAGATGAAATTAATGAGGTCGGAGGGGCCAGATGTTTCTGTAAAGATTGAAATAGATCCCCAGGGAGAGGCAGCACAAAGTGCAAATGAATCAAAAAATGAGTAGGAATACTGTAGAGTGCCAATTACTGTACAAACTGGGTGAGCACTACTGCATTGTTCAGCTATCATTGCTTACACCTGACTTCATTTACTGTGACACTTGTTTCTTTGCCGATTTTGCATTGACTTGTGTGTACAGAGGTGAACGGTGCATTCTGAATGTTGCATATTTTAAAATTTTCATGTGCAGTATGGCTCGGGATATTGTTTGGCCTTTTTGCATGTTTCTCTACAAAAGAGAATTGAGTTACCTCACAGAGAACAGATACATGGAAGTGGACTCCTTGCCTGTAGAGCCTGCATGCTTTTCTTTCTTTTTTTTTTTTAAGTTATATTTGCCTTTATTTAAAAAAAAAAAGGAAAAAAGCCCCCTTTTAGAAACCACCTCTGTCATACTGGGAGCTTTATCATTACAAATTGGAAAGCCATCTTATAAAATCATTTGTGTTTCTCTTCTACATTTCAACTAATTGAAGGATTAAACTAAAGAAAAAAATCCTAGGAACAATGAATCTTTAAATTTAAAAAAAATCTGGTTATTCAGTGATACGTAATTATTTAGGTCTATTTACATTTTATGATTTTTCTTCTATTAAATTTACTTAACAAATCAGCAATCTGTTTAGTGCTCACCCAGTGAGAAAGGAGGTGGAAAATATGCACACACTACCTTCAGAAATGCTTCAGTTAATTACTTTGTAACACTACCTTTGCTGTAATTTTATTTGGTATTTTCTAAGGGTAGAATTTGGTCTCACCAACAAGTGAGGATATAGCCTTATCTCATGGAGGACGAGCTCCGTTCTTACTCAGGAGCAGTCAGGGTACATTACATAAAACAATAGAGGATGCCTCATTTTAACAAACTAAGTTTCTTTGTATTCTGAAAACCTTTTACAGATTTGATCATGTGCTAACGACTGGATATCATTGCAGCAACTAGTTTAATATATTCAAGATCTTTTTATTGGGAAAAGGGGGAAGTAAGGAAAGAAGTGTGTTTAAGTAATTATAATATTGTAAAAGTGGTATCTAGATTTTACAGCCTCAGTAGTTTGCCCATATATCCACAAAAATGAAGGATCCATGTTTATGGTGAGAGAAAAAAAGAACCCCAAGGTACCCTAATGTGAGTTAGGTTGCATTTCACATCTAATGATAGTTCAATCAGCAATCGAGCTCAGTAGAATTTCTTTTTTAACTAATCCAGATACTAGAACAAGGGGGGAAGGGTTGTTTTTTAGTTTTTATTTAATTTGTTGCTTTCAACATCCATCCATCCTTCCTTCCTTCCTTCCTTCCTTCCTTCCTTCCTTCCTTCCTTCCTGGCATCCTGTATTCTATCCCCTTCTTAATTTTTTCTGATATTTAGCTGATTTTTATGGTTGTTTAGCACACAATTCAGGACTTTTCAGATCATGTTTATATAAGCACTCCTTGAAGAGCATCTAAGCTTTTTTTGAGATGGGCTTTTCAAATTACGGTAATCAAATTCAGAATATTTATTTCCTACAGTTTTTTACAAGAAAACTGATAAATAAAGCCCATGAAATTTAATTTTGCTTGTGACCAAATTAAAATTACTTTTGGTACAAAAAATCCACACCACATACACCCTACCTAATCTGATGAGAAAGGTGGTCAGACCCTTCTAAATGCTTAACCAAAACCAAACAAAAAGTCATTGGAGTTTTTGTGTAAAATAAAACTAGGAGCATTAAATTGAGGCTGATGATTTCAGATAGATACTAAGAGTTTGAAGAGAAGTAGGTCCAGATATTCCCAAGGCATAAATTTTTGCCTGGCAACTTTGGAGCAGTTAATTAGGTTAAGGATAGTTTTCCCTCAGCAACCTATGTGTTCAAAGGTTAGGCACACCATTGCTGTTATTGAAATACATGCACTGCTCATTCTTGACATAGCCTGGGCTTGGGTTCCTCTTTTGGTTTGGTTATTTTGTGTAGCAGTTTAATCCGTGGATGACTGAGCCTGTTTCCTCTTAGCTTTCTAGTCTCAACAGAAAAAGCAGCTTGGGTTCAGAACAGTATATGACTTTCTGCAATATTTTCTAGCCTAGCTAGAAGTTGCAATAAAAATATTTTATGAAATATATGGTTTTCATCTGCAGTTGAAGGAAGTTGTAGAAAGTTTGCTGAAAGCAAAGGGCTAAGCTTGTGAAGGAATGCCTCCTTTGTTCCACACTCAGTAATTTGTCACACACAATTAATTGTAGCTGTGGTATCTTTTTGCCTGACGTTTGGGGTATTTGGTAGCCCAGATTGCTGCAAAAAGGTCCTTTGAGCAATTAATTTGTGCTTGCTTTTATCTCCTCTCAGAAAGGCATCATTAAAGGCCCATTTAAAAATCTGGCCCTAAAAGTTCAACTTTTGTAGTTTTACTGTTCAGAGAGGTTTAATCCTGTGTGGTAGTCTATAAAGTGATGTATGAGTTGAGTTATGTAAATTTTGTCATTGTAGTGTACATGGAGTGATCATTTTACTAACATAAATATTTTCTATGTGTGTTTCAGTGGATGACAATCGAGCAGCAGAAGAATGGTGTGCCTACCCTTTAATGCTGCAGTTTAAATAAGAGAACTTGTATTGTGTCATTTCAGATTGTAGGCTGAGACTTGTAAATAGTGAAAATTTGAGTACTTCTATTATTTGTTTTGGTTAGAAAGTGAATTTAAAAACAAACCAAACTCTAAACTTTCTCAGATTAAAAGTCCTGAGACCTGAAGATTGTAATATTCATGTCTGTGAAGCTTTTAAACATTACACTTGAGATCAGTCATGACTTGATATTCAGGTAAATTTTCTTTTCCAAGAAGCTTTTGAATAAGCATATTTCCTCCAAAGGTCGGTCGGTCTCTCTTTTTTTCTTTTTCTTTTTCTTTTTTTTGAGTGTAGATTATTTTAAAGCACTAATTGCATTACATTGGTAACTGCAATATAAAATAGCCATTATTGTTTTGTGAAGCATGGTTGAAATTAGATAGTGGTCCCTTTTAAATTTCATGAGCCTCTCAGAAAAAAAAAAAATCTTTAAAAAAAATACAGAAAGCTGCTGAATATTTCAAAAGATATATATTTTACCTTATTGTAGGTTTTGTAAAGTTAGTTGGTAATATTCAGGTGCACTTTTAATGTTAAATTTTATGTTCAGAGATCCATTATACCATGTATTTCTTGGAGGTGGCTCAACACATGGCTGGCTGTCAGTCTTGGTGCTGCAGTGATCTTTTAATATTTGATTTCTCTCTTGATTTGCCACTGTTCTGTATTGGCACTTTCAGTGTAGATATTCTAGTTTGGGGACGTCCTCATAAATGTGTAATAGAGATTGGTCTATTCGCATGCTTAATTTCTGCTAATCAGAGTTTTGCATGGCCCAAACAACAGTTGACCATTTTTATGGTATGGGAAAGTATAGTTCATAGCTGTCTTGTCACAAAAGCCTTTTCTCCTCTCATTTTCCAGTAGGCAGATGATGACATTATTCAAACTAATGTTAGGAGATAATGTGTTGAAAATCAGTTCTTGCGGGTTTTTTTGTTTGACTTTAAATGAGAGAACATTGGTATTATAGAGTAGATATGGCACTATAAAGTCAAAAATACTGAATAATCTTATGGAAGGATATATAGTTGGTATTTTTATTGTTAGCTTTCTCATTTTTCAGACAGTTGAGTCATGAAGCTTGACAGTAATGTAATGTACTATATTACTTTGTTCAGTGGGCTTTCAAGTGACTCTGAACTATGTGATGAGCTATACACTTTTTCTGCTCCCTAAATACCATGAAGGACAAGGTCTCTCAAGAAACATAATTTATATTTGTGTATAATACTTTTTAATATTAAGTTTGTTGTTACTCAGAAGTTTAGGTGTTGCTTGATAAACCTTTGCTGCAGCAGATCATGAATATGAGTAAGGCTTTGTGTGATAATAGGGGTCCTTATGTGAAGTTAATTACTGTTCAGTTCTGGTGAGCGAGCTCAACAAGTGTGAAGTGTGTATTAGCTTTATTTGGTACACTTTTCCTTTACAATATTGAAGTGCTTTTAGAACTCTGGTTATCTTATAAACCATTACCTCATCCAATTGGCATTTTCATTCCCCAACATTTTACCTGAGCTATAATAGGAGCTATATGGGATCAGATAGTAAAACAATAAGGCACAATGAGAAGTTTAGTACCCAATTTTCTGGAGAGAACTCTAATTTAGACTAAAAATGACTACCTGCAAAGGCCCATGTCATAACTACCTTCTGTCATTAGGCAGTACTTAGCAGCCTTTGAGCTGCTGGTGAGCTAGGTGTTCTCCCCCTGCCCAGGTGAGCACATGGTGCAAGGCCTGGTTCTAAGCCTTTGTGATTCTCGTACATTTCATTGACCCGTAATAGTGAAGCTTGGATTCAGTTAGTTATTTTTATAAAACAAATTAATGAGTTAACCCAATGTCAGAACCTGAAATTATTTTGAGTAGTTACAGCAGATAAATGACTGTTCGGTGTCATTTTTTTAACAGCTATTGTCCCTGTAGATTTAATTTTGAAACCACATATTTTTTCTTTTGTAATTATTCTTTATCTAAATGCTAGAGGTCGTTTTTGTATGAGCCATCCTTTTCTATATATTCAGGTTGCTGTCATTGGTGATAGAATATGGCAATAGACTGAATTGCTCCCCTTAATCTTTTATGGAAGACATTGAAAGTTATAGGTTAAATTTTGGCCTTCATTGAAGATATCAAAAATTGTTTTCCCTGTTACCTTTTCATTGTAATTAGGTCTTCATTAGTACTGTGGTCAGGCCAGCGTTATTAGAAACTTAATGGCTTTAGCCAAACGGCCCATTTGAGAGACTATTAAAGCTATATAGGGGCTTAAAAAATTGGTTGCTTTCCAACTCTACTGAAAAGGAAAGAAATATAATTCTGGTACAAGGAATGCAGACCTCTAAAGTCGTTTTAGTTTTTTTTGTTTGTTTTTTAATTCATTCTGTCCTTGAGACTTACAGGATTTGTGAACATGGTAACTGAAGGGAAAGTAGAGGAAATTCTTTGCATGTCCTCTCTCTTGTTCCCAAATAAACTCACAGTTGCCTTTTGAAAAAGCAGACATTAGCCCTGTAGGTGTGTGCCCTAAATGTTATGAAGGAGATGAGGGGGTTGGTAAGGAGTAGGATGGGAAAGTATGTAGACTTGAGAAGAGGCTAAAGATTCTGTACTACGATACTAATAATGAGTCGCAGGATAGATAATGTGGTGAAGTTGGGCCACCTTCATTTGATAGTCAGAAAAATCTTTTAGGTGGTTTGAAAATGAGAATCAAAGCTAATGTTGATGTGACAATAAAACATGAGTTAATGAGTTAATTCTGCAACTATTTGGGGGGTAATTTTAAGGTTTCCAGTTCATTTAGAGCTGTACCGATAAACGCTGAAAAACAAGCACTTTTAGTTAATCATCGATTTATTGGATGTAGCAAATATTATAATCATAATATTTAATCTTTATAGTTTGACTATGGAAATGAACTCTTTACCCCATCTTGAACTGTCTTTGAACAGACTCAAGGTGATCTTTTCAACACTGGAAATGACCCTACACACATACCAAAAAAAATCTAAAGCAGTAAGACATATTTGAAGATCCATACCTCTTAGACTTTTTAGATTTGTCTTGGGAAAGAATTTATGAACCTATAACCAGTATTAGTGCAGTCTTGGGTTCCTTGTTCTGCATAATTGCACCCTTTCTCAGGTATGTCCTGAAAACATAAATTTTAAAATAATCTCTTTAGAGATTAGATTCTCAGTGGATAGTGTGTAAGGGGACTAGGGGAGGGGGGTGGGGGGGTTGGCCACAGGACACTGACACAGTAGAGCAGGGATTTTTAACATTCAATAGCCAAATAGAATTTCAATCTAGAATATTTTTACCCCCTCAGAATGAGTGAAACAACATCTATTATTTGGTAAATACCCGGTGCTACACTCCTAAAAGTCTTTTCTTTCATCCAGGTAACTTTTTTTTCCTGCTTGGTGGAAGGGTATATAGTAAACTTTACTGTCACTAGGAAAGCACTTGTCCGAAATGTTTAAAGTACTAGAAAAGGGATAATTCAGCACTTTTTCTGTTACAACACTAAAGTCTTAATTTATCTTCAGAGTCTTAGGTACTGTAAGTTTTAGTGTGATTATTTAAAAATATAAAACATAACTACATGACACGGGGTCAGATCACATTTATATAAATCTTGTCTTACTAAAAAAAAAAAAAGACAACGACATTCTGTACCTTTCAAGCAATTCCAAATGATTGCCTCATGTTTCCCATTTCATTAAGCATTTCAGGCTTAAGAATTTGGAATTCGAGAGGAGGTGAGGGGAAAATTCCCCAACATGAAAAATTGCGTCAGACCATTTTAGAAAAATAAATCACTAGGAAAATGGGTAGGGATTCTCTCTCCCTTTAAGTCTTCAGGGAATGAGCAGTATTTAGAATCTTTGGCTGAAATTCAAGCCTTTTTACTGTGTAAATTTTTAGTATTAATTCACTGACATGCTTTTTACATCAGAGGACTGAAAATGGATCTTAATGTTTTTAAGTTGTGGAAGGGTATATTTCTAAAATGAGGGGGGGATAATTAACTAGGTTAGTATACCAGCATTAGTAAGTTTAAGGAATTTTAGTATGTAATAGCAAAGTGTTTGATTAAAAGTCTAATCCTATATTGCTAGTCAAAATTAGTTACATTCTGATATAGGAAAGATAATAGTCATTGGATATTGATATGCTGTGCTGTCAGAAAACCAGACTAAGATAGAAACCTTTATCTGACTCCCACATGTTGCTTGTTCTGATGGGATGTATACTTTACAGCAGCTTACTGCTGCTTTGAGAAGAAATGTATAAACTATACATTTGGAGTGTTTGCATATAATTCTTTATAACCTCCACTTTAAACTGTCAGACATTGGTATTTTATCAGTCCACACTGTTAAATAAAACTAATGTTCTTAGGAATCCAACTTGTACACACTGTTTAAAAACCCTCAGGGACAGTTTACACACTATTCTCACTCAATTCAGGTACTTTGATGCTATTCTTAAACCTAACAGTGACTTGTATTTTTCTGTTTTGCTTTTATTTCGACGTGCTGGTAGCACATCCTTGATGAATGTCAACTTAAAAACTCAGTTCAGGTATCCAGGTATAACTCAGCCAAACAGATTTTAAAGCTGCATATAACTCTCCAGCACACGGTGCCTCACACTCTTATAGTGGCATTCTATATATTCAGTTATTACTACTGAGCAGATAATATGGGGGTTCCTGTTAACAGTGTATTTAAAGAAACAAAATGTGCATAAACGTATAACCAGCACACATGTAACACACACACACACACACACACACACACACACACTCACTCACACACTCTATGTTTTTAAATGCTACTAATAGCCAGCACAATTAAATGACATTCCTTGCTGCTTCTGTAAACTATAACAGATGCAGTTCCTCCTCGATGTGGCTCTTGCTTCTTCACCACACTACTACTAAATTCAAGCACTGGTCCTTGGGTGTCTGACCTCTACATTCTAGTTTATGCAATGTCTTTAGAGAATTCTGTGCACTGGCCACTGTGATGGAACCATTGGGCCAGTAGTGCTTTGAGTTTATTAGTAGTGATTCTGCCAAAGTTGGTGTTGTAACATGAGTATGTAAATGTCAAAAAATTAGCAGAGGTCTAGGTCTGCATATCAGCAGACAGTTTTGTCAGTATGTTTTGTAGTCTTGAAGTCCTCAGTGACAAGTTTCTAATGATGTGAAGTTCTAATTCCAGTGTTTTAGCTCTTTGCATCTTTACTGTTAAGACTTGTCTACTAGAGGTCTTTATTCTTTAAGACTCCTTTTGTTTTCTACAGTACTATCTGTGGTTAACAAAATAGGTTATTCCTCTGCTTTAATATTTGATATCTTACATCTAAAAGGAACTCTCCATATATAAAACCCATAGCCTTTGAAGATACAGAAAATGGCATCTTTCAGATTTCTAGCAGTTCAAGTGTCATGCAACAAAACAGGAACCCCCTTTACTCTTATGGACCTCATTTCAATATACTGTTTACAGTTTGACGGAATTGTATAATTTAATATTTCTCTTGTACTGTAGTTTATATTTATTTACAGATTTTTTTTTGTACTGTGTGATTTGAACTTTTTGTTTCTTGCTATGATCAATGTTTATGTAGTAGAGCACTTATGATCACAAATTAAGTTTTTTGGTTTGATTGCACTACATTAAATTTTTTAATGCAGTTCTGATTTTTGACTGGACTAAAATAAGCTGTGTCTTAATGTATGTGATGAGTACTTAAAACTTTAATCCATGTGGTTCCCTTTTTTTTGCATTGTATGTCAGAAGCGCTAGTTCTTTCGTGCATGTGTAAGATTTAATGGTTCCATTGTATTATTTGACCATGACATTTTGGAGAAACATTCCCAGCTGTAATGTTGTGTATGGTAGTTCTCACTGGATGCTAGACTTTTCAAAACCACTATTCTTCTAATAAATTTTGTTGTGAAAAGCTGTTTTAAAAGCTTGGTTTCTACTTCTTAAGATTTTAATGCGTTTTTAAAAAATCCACAAAAGGGGTAAGATTTTGGGGTATACTGTAAATGTATGTGGTAATCGAAGGTGGTAATTTTTTAATGGTAAAGTCTTTCCAGATAACCTCTTAGATAACTAGAAGTTGCTGTTTCAAATTGTGCTTCAGTATTTGGGTGCCACATTGCCTTGTAACGCTGTGCCTTTACTAATTTGATGCTTCCCTACCCCAGTTTTCTTTGTTTGGATTATTTACTTTAGAAAGTTTTTTTTAGCTAGACAAGATATATGTTGATATTTTCGTAATATCTGTTTGCTGGGCTTATGTAGTTATTTTCTGAAAAATCATAATTTCCTCAGAGTAAAACTTTATGCTGGAGTTGCTTGCTAAAATAATGATTTACTGAGTTTTGTTTGTTCTTTTCTTGAAGCACAAGTATGAAAGCAACACTGTCAATTAGTTGAGGTTATTATAGTTCTGATTCTTGGGAAGGTGCTGGCATTTTCTTTTACCTGGACAAATAAAGAACAGCCT
>CM052894.1:27320395-27375395 GCA_028534135.1 Potos flavus | reverse complement strand
ACGAACCTGGAAAGTAAGCAAAAATATATAAAAAACTCATAAGGATTAAATCTTGAGTCTGAAGCTTTTTATAGGCATGTAAAAACACTATTGTTTATTGACTAGTTGTTTTAAGATGTTAATTGTACTCTCGCCAGCCTCATTTAATCAGCAATATGGAGCGATAAGGGATTATTTGGTACTTTAAATTTCTATCAAGTTGGTATTCTAGCTAGATCACTCATGTTTTCATCTGGAAAATCATAGTAGCAGCCTGAATGCCGTTTAGGCCTCATTTCACCCCTGAGTCTGTTAAATGCAGTCTTCTATTAAATGTGAGACAAATACACTAATTATATCTGTTCTAACGTTGGGAAATACAGTAGCAATCCTTTATTGAATAATAAGGTATAATCGCTTCTCGGCCTTTTGGCTAAGATCAAGTGTAGTATTGAATAATAAGGTATAAACCTTAGGTCTCAGACCCCTTTGCATTATAGCATTTTCTAAAGGAAAAACAGATTTGGGTCTAATTTTTAGTTGGCTTTTATTTAAAACAAGTCTATCTTTTAAAGTTTTTATTATGAACTGTATGAATGTGATGATACTTTTATAAAAAGTATAAGGTATGTTAATTTTAAAGTATGTTATTTATAATTTCTCTTTCGGTTGTGTGCAGGCTAGTTCTGTCTTGAATGTTGGAGCACAAAGAGTTCTGGGGGATCATTGGATGTAATCAGCCTCTATTAGAATCCGTATTTAAGAATGCAGATGCCTGGGTCCTGTACCAGATCCACTGAATCAGTTTATATGTGTGAGGCCTGTACATGTAGATTTTCAGAATGTAATGCAGGAGTTTTTTTGGTTTGTTTTTGTTTTTTTCTTTTTTCTTTTTGTATTTTTAAAGTTTATTCAGTAGATCTTTTTCTCCTTGTGGCAGAGACACATAAAATTTACCATCTCAACCATTTTTAATTACAATTACAATTACAATTTAATTACAATTCAGTAATGTTAGGTATATTCACATTGTTCTGACCACAGGAACTTTTGACTAGTCTCCCCCCCCCCCCCAATTGATTAAATACTGTCCCATTCTAATCTTTCATTTTTTAAATGAAAAACGTGGAATGTGGGGAGTTTAAGGGACTTGCCCTCCTCACATAGTAGGAGTTATTCTTTAATGCTTATGATTCCAAACCATTATAACTATCTCTGTACCACTTTGGCACTCCTGATTTAACCTTAGAATTAGAATGTGAGAGGTTTAATCTGCTAATAATTTTCTTTTAGGTTCACTTATAACTTAATTAAATCTCAAGTATTAGTTTAGTTTCATTCTTGTAGAGATGTATGTTGCTTTTTAGGAAGAGAATTAAATCTATATTATGAAATTACCAGTTAAGAAATTATATTAGAAGCTATAAACTTTATTGTTAAATAGAAGGGTTGTTGACTCCGTGCTAGAGGAAATGAATCTTGAAGAGTAGGTAAGGCATGGAGAGGAGAGGAGAGAATATCCCAAGTTTAAAAGACAGAATTTGATGGGCCTGGTTTAAAATCCCAGCCCTTCTAATTTCTTTGTACATGATATTGAACAAGTTATTGAAACTTTCTGAGCCTCAGTTTCTTATCTGTAAAAGGAAGCTGATATCACCTGCCTCAGAGATTGCTATGAGGCTCAAATGAAATTCTGTATGTAAGATATTTAGTACTATGCTGGGCTCTTTGCAAATACTCAAAAAATGCAAGAAGTAAAAGCATCTGGCAGGTGTTAATTTAGTGTGAGGGATAGGGAAGGTGAGAAAATCAGATTGAAAGTTGTAGAGGGAGTCATTCGTATTGATTAGAACTTTGAAAGAGACAGATGAGTTTGTATTAGGGGCACTGCAGTCAGAGACCTAAATAAAAGTGTTGGAACTGTGGTTAAAACCCAGAATGCTGCTTTTCTGCATTTCTTGGTCCTGTTCCACAGGCATATTATCAAACTATTAATCATTCTTTGTTTCTTTTCAAAGACTGTGGTTAGAAAGTAGAAGATGTTAAAGATTAAAAATTACGAAGTTGGATATAAATTACCTGCATTTCCATCGTACACTGAGTTTTTTGTATAGTCAAGGTTGAAGTTTTAAACGCTTTGAAGCCTTCTCTTTTTACGTGGTGGTAGTTTGAATAACAAAATGTAAGAGCCAAGTGTGGAATTGATCATGTGTGTGTGCATATGTGTTTAATCATCAGACCGTTTTCCAGGGAAAGAATTTGGAGAATCTTCTGCCAAAGATTTAGTGATTTTAGCTACACTCTTACCGAGGTTCTGAGCATTTCAAACAGATAGATCATAGCTAGCACAGTTTAGAGGTGTTCATTCCAGCATCTATTAAATAGACTAGAAACATTTTGCCAGGAAAACCTGGCAGTGTAGCATTAGCTAGATAAAGATGAATTAAGAAGAAAATAACCAGGATAGCAGATTCTTATGAGGTGCTAGGAATTGGTAAGTCTGTGTAGACAAGTTTTTTAAACTGGATCAACCAGTTGCAACCTTTAGTTGTAAGTTCAGTTTAGTGGGTCCTAACCAACATTTTAAAAAGAAAAGAGAAAAAGCACATAGCATATAATAAGGATAAATACTGTTTCATTGAAATGTGTGTGTCATCATAGATAATGCAAACTGAGATGTGTACTTTGTCACTTTGTAAAAAGTATTTCATGTTTTGGTTTGCAGTCAAAACTCTAATGTAAACACCATACCTTTTCATCCCAGTAATTCTGGTACCTTGGAGAGCATGCTAGCAACCTCCTGTGTGCTTACAGTTAAGAGCCTACACCTTTTATTGTCTGATCTTCAAAATTCCCTTCTTCCTTTTCCTGCCTCATTGATTTGAATTCATGTTCATTGGAAGATTATTCTTTTTTCCTATGTTGTTTTCTGTTCCCTTGAAAAATGTCGTAGGGAAATTATTTTCACTACATAGTAATTTATTAGGTTAGTTTATTCATTGCTTACTTACGCCTGAAATTATCTGAGCCCCATGTGTTAGGCAGTGAAGCCATTGAGTTGAAAAGGACAAAGTCCTGTCCTGTATCTAGAGAAGGTTCACAAACCAGTGGAGAAGATAGCCATGTCGACCATTATGTTACCATGCAATGTAAGTGCTATTGAATAAAAGATAGAAACAAACTGTGGGAGCAGAGTAAGAAATTCTGACACAACCCCCAGGGAGAAGGTGTTAAGGAGGATGGAGTATGAGCAGTGGGAAGTTGACAGGTTTTATGCAAAAAAAAAAGGTAAGATCAGGGGTGCATGGGTGGCTCAGTTAAGTGTCTGACTCTTGATCTAAGCTCAGGTCTTGATCTCAGGGTTGTGAGTTCAAGCCCTGTGTTGGGCTCCACGTTGGGCATGGAGCCTACTTTAAAAAAAAAGAATAAGATCGCATTTGGACTTTAAGAACATGGCAGTTCTGGGTGATGTGAAGCAAACTCTAAAATGAGGAGAAACTAGTGGCAGGGAGCTTAGAATACAGTATTCCCCAAGGAAAGTCGAGTCAGTGTAGTTGAGCTGGATAGTGACTGGAAGCAAAAGAAAACAGGGAACCTAGGGATAGGGAGTGAGGTGTAATAAATACCTAAGTTGAGTATGTGTGTGTGTGAGTGTATACATTTAGTTACATTTTGTCTTCAATATTCCTGAGTAAAGATTTGAATATACAGATGATTCTGCTTAGTTCATCCCACTCCAGCACATCTCCCAATAGTAGACTTGACTTTCCAGAGAGGTAAGGTAGAGAACGATGACAGAGGACTTAATTCCAAGAACATCCCAGAATGGTAGATAAAAAAATGCTTTGCTTATCCCTATACTTTAATTTTTTAAATATTATACCTCCTCTAATATTCATGAGGTGAAAAGTGTTAAATGACATTAAATTAGGAATCCCTTTTTAAGATTTTACCTTTTTTTTTTTTTTAAGATATTTTATTTTTTATTTGACAGCGAGAGATCACAAGTAGGCAGAGAGGCAGGCAGAGAGAGAGGGGGAAGTAGGCTCCCTGCTGAGCAGAGAGCCCGATGCAGGGGCTCGGGGGGCTCAATCCCAGGAACCTGAGATCATGACCTGAGCCGAAGGCAGAGGCTTTAACCCACTGAGCCACCCAGGCGTCTAAAGGTTTTACATTTTACAAAGTCATCTCGTCTTTAAATGATTACAGTTAATTAGAAATGCCATCATGATTTACTATATGACAACAAAAGTAGAACTTTCCACTGCTTACACTGCAGATTTGTATGGTTTCAAGAATGGAGATTAAGAACCTCAAGAGAACATGAGAAAAGTTAGGATCTAGAAGATCCCCTAACAATTATGAAAGGCTCAGGATACCATCAAATATCTGCTGCTTATTATAATCTGCTCGTCTCTCTCTTCCTTTCACCCAAAAAGAAACTAAGAATATCTGTCAAAAACCTATCACCCTGTTTCTGGAGAGGAAAGAACATTTTTGTTGCTGGGATCTGTCATGTGAACTGTTTGTTTTTGTGTCAGCCCCCCATGCCTCCTTTAGAGCTCCCTGTTGGTACACACTGCCTTGCGAAGTGCTGGCGTGGGTATTGAGTTGATGGTTGTTGTTATCACTCTTAGTACAAAAGAAATACACTCCCCTCCTAATGGAGTCTTGTCTGGGCGCCAGGGAAGCCACACACAGTTCTTGGCTTCTCCTGGACCTTGACAAATGTTTCTTTCCCCTTGCCCCATGATGAGGGGATTTAAAAGAGCCCCACATTATGGTGTGTTTTCTCTAATGTGGGGAATGCACCTGGTTTCTACTTAAGCAGTGATATTTTTCTAGTCCATCATCGTCTTGGTCATTTAAACTGGGAATGAAAGGGCAATTTTCCCCCCAAAGAGCAACATAGATTTTAATCCTCTGACTAAAAATCGAAAAGAGAAATAGGTCAGTCAACTGGCTTGTCACAAGCTCTCATGTAATTCTGACCTCCTAAAATGTCAGTTATGCTTGTACTATCTCTCTTCACTCTGGCTTTACTATCTCAGGGCAGTGACACACTTTTTTTTTTTTTTTTTTTTCAGTTCAAAGTAGCCTGAGATAGAGGTCTGTCCTCTTGGTCTGAAATTATTATATTATTTCCTAATCTTTGTTCTGCCCTGCTTCTAGTAAACTTGGCTAGGAACACAGTAAATTTAGAAAGCTGTTACAAAGGGATTGCATGTCTTGTTTTAGATCAGTAGTTCTTCACTATTTTTCCACTTTACACCTGAACAAGATGCTATTTTGCCATCAGCAGTCACCCAGGGTTTGAAAATACACACACACCCCTCCTCCATATTTTTCATCTCTGGGGGAAATGATCATTCTCCTTAACCGCAGTTTTGAGAAGTGCTTTTTCTGTCTAAATTCTATTTTGGATTTCAGCCACCTGCAAGTCAGGTATTAAACTGCCTGATTTTAAGAGGTCACTTTCTGTTCTGTGATCTTATGATCTTATTTCTCACATTTCTTTGTCACTTTTGTCTACTGTACCCCTTTATGGTTTCTCCTAGTTCAGTCCTGTGGAAGGAAAACTAGGTTGTTCAGTGGTTTAGAGGTTCAACTAAACTATAGATGGCTTTTGGAAAATCACCATACCCCTGCTGCCCACCTTCTCCACTCCACACACACATACACACAGTAAATGTTGTCATAGCACTTGGAATATTCCTATATCCAAGTATGTGATCCACAGATGTGAAATAGCCAACCAAGGGTACAGTACAGAGCAAGGACTTGTCAACAGACCTATCTTGGCCCTTGAAACACATTTTCTGTGTTCAAAGGACCAGAAAATAAGGAATTAGGGAACATAATTTCAGATTATTGTCTAGCGAAAAATATAGCTCTTTTTACCTTGAGGGGAACTGATGATGCATTTTTATGTTTTCTTGTATTTAAGTAGAAGGATCAAGCCAAATTAATCTACATTTCTTAACTATTTAGTCTACTCTGTCGAGTGTTGTCTGTAGCTTTCTCTCCCCCTCTGTTTTCCCAGGACTGCCTTTTTTGCTACTAAGGTCAGCTCCCATCCAGACATCATGCAGTGTCTTTACTGATCTTTTGTATTGTGGTCATCATTGATGGTGCATTTGCCAACATGAGTTTTGTTGGAAGTAGCAGATATTGGAGAGACTACTTGAATCCCTCAATCCCAGATTCTAGACTCTTAAAATTGTCCTTTCAGCTCTCTGCCATCCCTCTTCTCATTTTATTGTTTTTTTAATCTTTATTTTATTTTTTTTTATTTGACAGAGAAAGATTGTACAACGGGAGCAGCAGAGGGAAGGGGAGAAGCAGGACCCCGGGATCATACCTGAGCTGAAGGCAGACACTTAACTGACTGAGCCACCCAGGCGCCACTCATTTTATTCTTTTACCCTAAAATAAAATAAGCATTGACAATCCACCATTTACATTAACCACAGGAATGCTTTTCTTTGGGGATTTAAGTAGTGCAGTATTGACAAAGTAGGCAAGCTCAACTGTGTCTAACCTCTGATCTAGAAAAACATCATTGAGTAAATCATTACAGATAGGGTTATGAAATAACACATCACTCTTAAACTGTGCCTTTCAAAGTTGTTATGAATATTATCTTATCCTTTGACCACACCCTTAAGAATTAGGCATTGAGCTGGGGATAGAAAGACAGAGTCAAGGTCATGCAAGCTTTCTCTCCAAGGAGAGATACTCAGAACTAATCCAGAGAGTTGGAAGTCAAGTTTCCCTCTTCTTCTGCAGCCCTGCCTCCCATTTACCAGTCCCTGGGAGCTTACAGCTCTTTAGTGGTGGTGAAGTATTTCTGATTGATAAATAATTTACTTAACTATTACAGACTCCTGTTGTTGAGTAGAAAGAACATGAAATCAAACAAGCGGTTTTGAAATCTGTGCTGAATTATTGTTCTTGTAAAGATCTTACCTAGTCAGGTGTGAGGGACATGCCATCATACCAACTGTAGTCACTGAACTACAACATAGTGCTTCCCCTTCAGTCGAGTTGAGGGGATGGGCTGCAGGACAGAAGCTTGCCCCTCTCTTTTTAACCTTCTTAGTGCCTGAGAGTATTCTAAATCAGGGCAAATGTATATTTAGGCTCTCTCAAAGGCCTGAGACTATAGGAAAAAATGGAATAACTAGAAGCAAAGGTAAAGACTAGCTGTTTAAAACTCAGGCAGAAACTAGCCAGTTAAAAAAAAAAGAAAAAGAAAAAATTGTAATTGCATTAAATTTCAGGAAGTTAAAGGTTAACTTAAATATTCAAATCATCTGAAATTAAAATTCTTCTAAACCTAAGATCTTATTGAAGAATTTCTAGAGAAAAACAAGGTAGGAAGCTTGATAAGTTAGAGGTACAGTCAAAAGTGATTTTATTACTATAGTTATAAAGTTAGCTATTATAACAAGGCCACTTAATGACACTTGGACAAAGGTTAGTATTAATGTGAAGGTTTTCAGACTCAAGTGAAGCTACCGGTCCAGTTGCCTTCCAAACATCTCAGATTCAGAATCTTATAAACACCTCAACTCAATGTGTAAGAAAAGGAACTCATCAGACACATACCTATTGCAACAATCATCAGCCCCCAGCTTCAGTCCCTGTTTTCCTATCTCACCAAATGAAGCTGCCCAGGAAGAAAACCCACGAAGCATTCTTGATGCTCTTTTTCTCTCCCCTCTTCTTTGCTAAGAAAAAACAGAAGAGCATGAAATGTGATCCCTACCTTGTTTCTTACATCTCAAGTAGCTGACATTTGCTTGGAAAGCTAAGACAAAGACAAGTCAGTAAAAGAGACAAGATACAAGATGTATAGGATAAATATACATGATTCCTTATGATTGCCAAGGTAGTTTGCAAACCGCCGTGGTTTAGGATTTCAGGAAAAGATGCAGTCACTCCAGGCGGGGTTTGTTTTGAGGTGGCCCAGCATATAACTGATGAAGAGCTCCCTACTTCTTGCTCTGATGAGCTATGGTTCACCAGTACATTCTCCCTGATCCTTTTTGCCAGGAAAACACACCTACAAATGGCCCTTTGTTGATGTCTCTTTCTCTTAAGCAAGGTTGTCGTTTGCAGTTTTAATCTTTTCATCTCCTGGACTCCCTCTCTGATGCTGTTTTTCAGCACCCAAATGCTATACTGCTGTTCCAGGTTAGCGTTCAGTGGGTACTGATGTTTCTGCAGTATGTATGCCTTGGTTGTGAAGACCCTATTTCCCCTTTCTGTAGTGCTGTGAATGAAACAGATTTATACCTACCTGTGGTTGTCTGTTCTGTCTTTTGGGACTAACTAAGCCGTATTGCCACAACCATTGCTTTAGGGATGGTTTCATGGCCCTTTGGAAATCTTACATTACTTGAGGCTAATTAAAATACTGAAGCACTATTAAATTATTGAAATATGGAACAGTAGCAGATGTCTCACAACCATAAAAGAGGTTAGATCTCACCTGTGGATTGATTATTACTCAGTTTTTTATTCTGTGTGAGCATCACTTTAGAAGAAAGTGCTTTCTCAGTTTCTTTCAGAGCACTCTGTCCTCTTATTGGGTATACATCTTGATTTCATTAATCTGTAAGCATATTGTTAACCCCAAACGCTAAAACCTGCTTTCCAGAGCAAAGCCATAGGCATGGAGCGGTGTCCAGATTTTCACACTTTGGTGGTGATGATTGTGCTTCTTGAGTTGGAGAGAAACATTTATCTCTAGTTTTTTTCTGCAGTAAGATACCATGATATTTCTTTCTCTTTTTCATAAATCTTGATCAACCTTTTTTATCTTGTTCATTTATTTCTAAAATGCACTTTTTGAGGCATTGAAAAGGCAGTGATATCCCACTCATTTATAGTCACCTCTCTCAGAAACATCAGGAACACCTCCAAAAACCAAAAACTGAGAAATAAATGCCATTGAGCAGTTGAAGTTGTTAGAAAATCCAAGTACCTTACTCATAATGCTGTTTCTGAAGCCTTCATTCAGAATCTTTATTTTTACCTAAAGTACCAGTCTAGCACTTGAAGTGAGGCTCCTAAACACAGCTGCTATTTGGCGGCCAATAAGAAGGATTTTAATAACATACAGACTGCCAGTGTGACTTTTTTGTATTAAGGCAGTCAGATTTACTTAATCAAGTAGCCCCCAAAGCTATCTATATATTTTAATTCAGTATAAAAAAACTAACAGCTATGGCATGCATAGGTGGCTCAGTAGGTTAAGTATCCAAGTTTGATTTCGGCTCAGGTCATGATCTCAGAGTCATGAGATCAAGCCCTGCGTCCAGCTCCACACTGGGCATGGAGCCTGCTTAAGATTCTCTCTCTCCCTCTGCCCCTCTCACCACTCCACTCACACATGCCCTCTCTCTCTCAAAAAAAAAAATAATAATAATAGCTAAACTTTAATGTGACAACCTTGAGTCATTAAGAAAGTATAAACTATGTACAGAGGAGGATATAATTTTTAAAAGACTTCCATCAAAAATATTTTTGAAATTTTAAATGTTTGGTACTTGAAGTGTAAACTTTATGTGGAAAATTCACTTTCAGTTGTGAGAAAGCATTAATGCACATCTCTTGAGTTATTTTTTATCGAAGTATATTTAATGTGATTGGCTGACAGTAATGGTGACTGATAACTTCGTAGGTTTTCCTGTGCACTAATCCTGAGTGGAAGAGGGGGCACCTCTGTTAAGACCAAAAATGGTTAAGTGTTCTGGCCAAGGTTACACAACTAGTAAGTGGCAGGACACTCGCTACTGTCTCACAGTACCGTATCCTGTTACACATGTGACGCTGTCGGTACCCCTGACAGACGTAGCAACAAGGGGGGTGAGGAAGGCAGGAGGCCGGCGTAGGCTGTCTAAGGTAAGCTTTCCTGGAAAGGCACCTCATGGCTGAGAGATAAAGTCAGAGATTGAACAAAAGAAGAATTAGCTGGAAGATACTATCAAATAACACCTGTTCAACACGTGTTTATTAAGCTGCCCTCAGTGCCCTGACGGTTTCATAGTCAGATAATTAGTCAGAAATTAGCGATCTGTATATCTCGTTGCCCCAGGAAGGGGGCAGAAGAATTCCTGGACTACTGTTAGCAGAATTATAAGTCCAGCCAATTAGTCATGCTGAGAAATCATGTTAAAACTACAATTTCTCTAATTCCAAAATTTGTAACGTAGTGCATCTGAATTTTTGTCAGTGTGGTGAACTTATAAATCTGACTATGGGAGAGAGAGAGAAATTGACAAGTTGTGTAAAACTCCAGAAAACTGCATGGGATCCCTGGGTGTCTCAGTCGGTGAAGCACCTGCCTTCAGCTCAGGTCTATGATTTCAGGGTCCTGGGATGGAGCCCTGGGTCAGGCTCCCTGCTCAGTAGGGAACCTGCTTTTCCCTCTCCCTCTGTCCTTTCTCCTGGCTTGGGCTCGCTCACACTCTCTCTCAAATCAATAATTAAAAAACAAACCAAAAACCCCAGAAAATTGGAGCTCTCCAGCTGCTCGGGCTTAGTAAAACCCAGACATCCAGAAACACAGAGCAGCTCTTGACAGCCCTCGGCTGTCTGAGTGGGACTTGTTTTTAGCTTGTCTTGAATCTAGTATCCTCCTTGCCCGCCACCACCCGCTGTCCAGGTTAAACTTCAGAGTTGTCCTGGATAACTCATGGAGGTGGTCGTCTGATGTAGAATGACGTCTCGTGGAGTACTGTAAAATGCTTGCCGAAGGTCTAGGAGAATGTAGCAGGCAGGGCTTGACTGAGAAGGCATCCTGCTGCCTCCTTGCAGGGACAGAACCTTGCAGTTTACAGTGGGATTTCTGGTTTCCTTGCTTAGAGCCTAGGAATCCGCAATTGCTTGTAACTATCTGTCATTGCGTCTGAAATGTGAAATTAGCGATCTGTATATCTCGTTGCCCCAGGAAGGGGGCAGAAGAATTCCTGCACTACTGTTAGCAGAATTATAAGTCCAGCCAATTAGTCATGCTGAGAAATCATGTTAAAACTACAATTTCTCTAATTCCAAAATTTGTAACGTAGTGCATCTGAATTTTTGTCAGTGTGGTGAACTTATAAATCAATGACTTTAATAACAGGAATACCCAGGCCTAAAATGAAAGTATATGTTGACTGACTAGAGTTAATAATGTGGCCAAAATTTTATTTTCTGAAAAATTCTTTTCAATGACATTTCTTCTCTATAAGATAAAAATTATTGTGAATGATCACTTAAAAAGTATGAGGGATGTTACTAAAATTTGAGAATATATCAGGGCTGGCTTTATATTTTAATTAGGTAAATACTCATTTATTAAATCAAATTCATACAGGCGCTTAGAAGCAGTTTTAGAGTGTCTGTTCTTTCTCTTTATAGCACGAGGAACATCTGGTGAATTTCATAATGTAAAAATGTTCGTGGGAAAATGACCATACTAATTTCTCCTTTCTCTTTGTCTGTCTAGTGAGAACTCAGCAGAGGCTATAGCAGTAGATTCTAACAATCAGTCGAAGTCCCCACTGGAGAAGTTTATCGTCAAACTGTGCACTCATCACCAGAAGCAGTTCATCCGTGTCCTGAACGATCTGTACACTGAATCCCAGCCAGGCACCGAGGACCTGCGACCTGATTCTGGAGCGATGGATGCATCCACTTGCAATTCTGGCTGTGCCCAGCTAGGCACCAAACATAAGGAAAAGGATGCTGTGTGTCTCGATATGAAGTCTCCTACTTCTGTGGATTTGTTCGTTGACTCCTCAGACTCGCACAGCCCTCCACCCTTGACAGAACAGGCCCTGAAGGAGCCTCCTCCTGAGCTAAACTCTGCAGATGGAAGAGAGAATGCCTTGACTATTATCCAGAAAGATTCATCTGAACTTCCAACCACTAAACCTAATTCTGGTAGTTCAACGGATAGTTCCACTCTGGGATACCTCACCGCATCTAATTCTTCCTCATTAAGCTTCCACCAGACCTCTAAGAGCTTGGAAGGGCAAACCACTGGACAGGAGCAAGACACAAATGTGACAATATGTGAGGATGGGAAAGACCATAGGCAGAGCTCAGCTTTAGTAGAAAATCTGATTGCAGTGAAAGTGGCAGCTGAGAATAGTGAGGAGAGCAACAGCTGTATTGTTGCTCAGAGAAATTCATTCAAAGCTTTATCAGAAGAGGCTTGGGACTCAGGGTTTACTGGGAATTCACCTAGAACTGCTGACAAAGAGAATGCTTTACTGTGTAGCTCAAAAACACCTCTGCGCCAGGAGTTAGAGTCCAGTGAACAAGATTCAAGGCCAAAGCAAGAGAACCATCTTCACTCACTAGGAAGAAATAAGGTGAGTTATCATTTACATCCCAGTGATAAGGGTCAGTTCGATCATTCCAAAGATGGTTGGTTAGCCCCCAGCCCCATGCCAGCTGTCCACAAAGCATCTAATGGACATTCACGAACCAAGATGATATCAACCTCCATTAAGACAGCTCGGAAAAGTAAGAGGGCATCAGGCTTGAGGATAAATGATTATGATAACCAGTGTGATGTCGTTTATATCAGTCAGCCAATAACAGAATGCCACTTTGAGAATCAAAGATCAATATTATCTTCTCGGAAAACAGCCAGGAAGAGTACTCGAGGATACTTCTTCAATGGTGATTGTTGTGAGCTGCCAACTGTTCGCACACTGGCTCGAAATTTACACTCCCAAGAAAAAGCGAGCTGTTCGACAGTGGGGCCAGAGGCAGTGGTCACTGCCCAGCAGAACCTCACACTTTCAGCCCCTGGACCTGCCGTGGATGTGCAGCATCCCAGAGAAGACGACCATGAAGAACCTAGTAAAGAAATAACCTCCCTCAAGGAAGGAGAAAGAGAAGCTTCCTCTGAAAAGGAATCTCAGGAGCCTGAGGTTTGCCCCATGACAAATAAACCAAATCCGAGCAGCTCTCCTAGGTCAGAGGAAACGACAGCCTCCAGCTTGGTGTCACCTCTCCCTGCTCCCCTTCCCGAAGAGGACACACCAGAAGGAAGCTCCATGGTCTCAACTCCCACTGCAGGTGGGATGGCTGCCCCTGAACAAGACCAACAATCAGTCCAACTGCTGGATATCAAGGAGGGGACTGTCACCCAAGACTGTCACCTGGTTTCCTCTACTGAGAGCATTTCTGAGGGAGACAGTGAAGATGTGGTTTCTAGGCCTCATTCTTCTCCTGAAACAGTCAGTAGAGAGGAAGGTCCTCTGTGCTCAGAAAGTCAGAGTCCGCCAGTGGGTTTGGAGCCTCCCCTGAGCCTGGGAAAAGCTGAAGACAACCAAAGCATCAGTACTGAGGCCAAGACTGAAGAAGACACTCAGGAGCTAGAGACCTACCCACTCCCGAAGGAAAGCAGCACTTTTACTAATGAAAACCCCAGCGAAATTGAGGACCATGAGGCAACAGGTGGGACAGGAAAATCAGAGGGACAGAGCAGTGATGTAAAACATTGTTCAGAAAAAGATATGTGCGATCAAAACATTGATTCACCTGAAGAGAATGTGGACAAGAAGAAAAAAGGTAAAAAACTCCCTGAGGCCTCTGACAGGTGCCTAAGGAGTCAGCTTTCAGATCCCTCCTCTGCTGACAGGTGCCTAAGAAGTCAAAGTTCAGATTCTTCCTCTGCTTGTCCTGAGATTAAGATTTCTAAAAATCCTGGTATGAAACGTTCTAAAAAAGAAGGGTGCCCTGGGGAGACGGCATCCGAGGGCCTTCTGGCTGACAGCTTCCATACAAAAAGTCCGGAGGACACTGAGAACCCAGGTGTCGATGAAAATTCTTCTGAGAAAGACGCTGAGCAGGAGGGCGAAGGAGGTGGGATGATCACCAGGCAGACTTTAAAAAACATGCTGGTGAAAGAAGTCAAGGGGGAAGAAGGAGATAATTTCCCCAGCAGTGATCCCATAACCACAGTTGGCCAGCCCCTGCCTGGAGAGAGACTGGAAATCTATGTTCAGTCGAAGTTAGGGGAGAAAAATGCTCATGACCCCTCAGAAAGTATTCCTCGTACTTTCCCAGAACAATCAAAAGAGAAGCCAGAACCAATTCCCGCACAAGATCTGGAGGAGGTTGTGAATGAGGTCAGCACTGCAAACACCCAGTGTAAAGATGGCGCTAGTGACCTGCCGTCCAGCACGCTAGGGTTGTCAAGTAGTGGAAGTGGTGATGCCGCTGGGCCTCCAAAATGGGTACCGAGGCTTACAAGACTGACTTCTTCCACCTACAACCTAAGACATGCTCATTCTCTGGACTCCTCGGATACTGCAAAAGCAACTTCAGAAAAGGAAGCAGCCCAAGGAGACCCAGTGCCAAAGGAAGATGAAGCTTCGGAGAGTGGAGATCCCTTAGATGAGGAGGATGTGGACCCGGTTGTAGACGACCAGCCAAAGTTTGTGGAGTGGTGTGCAGAGGAGGAGAACCAAGAGCTTATTGCCAACTTCAATGCCCAGTACGTGAGAGTTCAGAAAGGCTGGATCCAGTTGGAGAAAGAAGCCCAGCCAGCACCAAGATCAAGGAACAAGTCAGATAAACTGAAGGAGATTTGGAAAAGCAAGAAAAGGTCACGGAAATGTAGGGGTTCATTGGAGGCTCAAAAGTTTTCTCCTGTTCAGATGCTGTTTATGACAAACTTTAAATTATCTAATGTTTGCAAATGGTTCTTAGAGACTACTGAAACCCGGTCTCTGGTGATCGTGAAGAAGCTCAATACTCGTCTTCCGGGAGACATCCCTCCTGTCAAGCATCCTCTTCAGAAGTACTCTCCTTCCAGTCTGTACCCCAGTTCACTACAGGCTGAGCGCTTGAAAAAGCACTTGAAGAAATTTCCTGGGGCTACTCCTGCTAGGAACAATTGGAAAACACAGAAGCTCTGGGCCAAATTTCGAGAGAATCCTGACCAGGCGGAGCCAGAGGACGGCAGTGATGTCACCCTCGGCCCCAATTCGGAAGACAGCGTCGAGGAAGTCAAGGAAGGTCGAAGTAGCCATCCTCCCACAAACTCACCTACCCCAGCCAGTACCCGGATCCTCAGAAAATATTCCAATATTCGAGGAAAGCTCAGAGCCCAGCAATGTTTGACCAAGAATGAGAAAATGGAAAGCCCGTTTGGGCAGGCTGTGGAAAGTAAACAGAGTTGTAAGAGTGTATGCATCAACCCTCTGATGTCCCCCAAGCTTGCCCTGCAAGTGGATGCTGATGGGTTTCCTATTAAGCCCAAGAGTACTGATGGAATGAAGGGAAAGAAAGGGAAGCAAATGTCTGAAATCTTGCCAAAAGCAGAAGTGCAGAATAAACGCAAGAGGACAGAAAGCGGCAGCACTCAGGACAGGAAGGACAAGGGACCTGTGGTGAAAGCCAGCAAAGACAAGCATCCCGATGGACCCGCCAAAACCCCTGCTGCCAAGAAGCCAGCTGCAAGGGACAGAATCAGCCAACTGCCGAGAAAGACATCCTTGAAAGAGAATAAAGTGAAGATCCCTAAAAAGTCTCCTGGGAAGAGCTGCCCTCCCTCCAGGAGGGAAAAAGAGAATACAAACAAAAGACCCACACAGCCAGCTGCCTCGGAGACAGGGATGAAACCTGCAAAGCAAAAGGGGGCAGGTGAATCCTCTTCAAGGCCACAGAAAGCCACCAACAAGAAACAGAGCAGTGGAAAGACTCGGGCCAGACCCTTGACGAAAACCCCGGAGAGCAGTGCGGCCCAGAGAAAGCGAAAGCTAAAGGCAAAGCTGGACTCTTCTCACAGCAAACGGAGACGGCTGGATGCAAAGTGATCGGAAGGCTGGCAGCCACGAGCTAAACTATCCTACAGAAGTAATCCTTCATTATGCATTAACTAAGTCTGCTTTTATAAGCTTATCCAGCCTTTCAAATCTGCAGTTAACGGAGAACACCACAATTGAAGACGTCAGAAAATGCCTCTCAGTTGGAGAAGGGAACTTGCAGAGTCTTTCTCTGAGGCTGAGTAAGGGAAGTTATATATTATATTCTGGTTGTTCCTTGGGTTTTAAACTTGGAACGAAGCAGTTTTAGTTTTTAAAAGTACAGTGCCTTATTTATCCTTTTTGTTTTTAAATTTACGAAAGCTAAAAAGCTGATCTATGTGATTAAAGGCTTGTATTTTATACTTGACGCACAAGCACTTGTACTGTAGCCGAGAAGACCACCATCATGCACATAAAAGTAGCTTTTCAGCAGCCGCCCTGCAGCGTCTGTCCGTGAACAGATGCTCCTCTTTGCAAACCCGAGCAGTGAACTTCCCTCTCTGTCTTGTTTGTTTGTTTAAATGATATTCGAAAGCTAAACCAAATCATTTTTATGGTATGTGGAGATTGCAGAGGGAATTTATAATTATTATGAAAGATGAATATTTCTGTTACTCCTTTTTAAAAAATCATATTCATTATTGGTCACTCCTCTCACTTTTGACCCTTTGTCATTTAAAAAATGTATTCTAAATTATGTGCCCATGGGACAAAGATGTGTCACAAGGTGTTACTATTGGGTTAGGACCTCTAAAAATTATTTACATCCCCCAAGTGATTTGCATTACTGATTCTTACCGTCCTTTTCATTTTTGGCCTTGCAAGCTTGCTGGCACAAGGTTTTCACCTGACTTCGGGGGGAAAAAAATGTGGGATTTTTTTTTTCCTCTTATAACTGTAACTTGACAATTAGGATGAGAGTGACTGTTCTAATATTCTTTCTTACCCTGAATACTTCCATATTCAAAGAAAGCCAAGTTGTTGTTTCCAGTAATAGAAAAGTTTAGTAGGAGTTTGTGTGTGCATGTGCATTTGGGTGCATTTGCCGCTGGTTATTAGCCACAGATGTCTCCCAGCCCCAGTTCTGCAGTAAAATTCTTTCTTCCCCATGCAGTGTGCTAGGGTGTTCATGAGCTGCGTAATTAGCACAGGCCAGATGGTTTAAATGTGGCCCACAGTCTCGTGTATGAGTATCCGCAAAACCAGTTTGGCACCAGACTCAGAAAGGTGTACACAGCACAGAGTTACGTGAAGGTCAGAGCAACCCTGCAGTTGGAGGAAGCAGCTCCGGCATCTCAGAGCGGGGCCCACACCCCTCCTCCCCCCGGAGCGATGTCCAGTTGGCTTGTCCCAGTGTGAATGTACATGTTCAGAGTGGGTGTTCGCATTCTCATTGATGAGCACCATACTGGTAGTTAATGCTTGTAGTATCACTCTTGCCTCTCTCACGGCAGGCTCTGTTCCTTGGCTCAAAGGTGAGAGCCGTAGTGTTTGTAACTAACGTGGTTTGCCTCTCCCAAGTGACGCCTGACGAGGTTGCATTGGTTTTACCTTGGTGCCTGTAACATTGCTCCATTACAACACAGTGTGTGCTCAACGTTTCCACTGGGCCACTCGACAAAAAAGGGCTTGGTCGGTAGAGCTTCAACCGGCTTCTCTACTGTGCTCCATCACAGAAGTAGGCTTGTATGGACAGGGTCTATTCTGTCCTTTTTACTAAAATGTTTCCATTTAGATTGTTCAGATCTGTTTAGGTAAACCCAGATGGACTTTTTTCATGCACAGTTCCATCAAATCATGATAAAACAGGCCGCCTACCCGTTCTGTTAAAGGTTTGCTGTATATAATGAGAACTTCTGCTGACTGGATAGGACTGGAGAGAAACGTTTGATTCATGGGAAATTGAGAATTGTGTTGAATTTCATAGACTATCTTCAATGAAGCCTTGACTTTTTTCCCCTTTATGTCTCCTCTATCCCATGAGTCTCTTTTGTTCGTCTTGATATCTTTGACTTTGGCTATTCAAGAGCTACCTATATGAATGAAACTGCTGAGCGTGTATGTTGGGCAGCCCTTTCTCAGCATTAAGTTGCACAGAAGCATTAGTATGTTTTGAGTAGGTTCGGTTCATCTTTGAAAAGTGGTTTTGAAGTTCTTTAAAAATACTTTCATATAGTCGTCACTGGATACTGTTTTTGTGGTGACTTCAACAGCTGAGGTTTGCCGAGGTCACGTGGGCTGGCTCCTGCACGTATGTTCCAGGCGCCCCCCTTAGCTGCACGGGGACTGCCTCGTGGCGCTTGGACGAGGTTCGGGAGAGGTGCGAGGCCGTGAGCGGGTGCGGCCCTTCCAGTTCCGGGCTCGTAACTCATTCCATTACCTTCCCAAGTTCTTTTTCATTTTAAAAAGCTTGCTTCAAGATCATAGCCTTTTCTCTCCTTGTAGGCAGCATTTGAGAAAAGGTATCAATGTGTATGCATT
The DNA here is from genome assembly GCA_028534135.1 of Potos flavus. NCBI lineage: Eukaryota > Metazoa > Chordata > Mammalia > Carnivora > Procyonidae > Potos > Potos flavus. The sequence continues at coordinate 27,357,111 of CM052894.1, read as the reverse complement.
TTTTTTAATATATATACACTGCAGTGGATCATCTTTAAAATCAACTTACATTTTATAGTGGTAACAACACTTAAATAGACTGGGATTCTACATAATAAGAACACTTAGAAGTTTAGAGGTATTTTTATATTTGTTGAATCTCATTTTTGCTGATTCAGTTAATTTTGCTAATAGAAGAAAGGAAAAAATGAACTTGAGGGCTGGCTCTGAACCGCCCTTTTACACTTAACAGCCGATGCTGGCAAAACTGTCTCCTAGACACCTCCAAGCCAGACCTGCAACTAACTCAAGTCTCCCCTGGTTTTCCCTGTCTTGCAAAGACGTCCTCTGTAGAGCCGTCTTCACAGTATGGCTGGCCGCCAGATGCAAAGGCAGTCTGTCCCACGTTCCAGATTCCAAATCACAAAAGAATTCTGCTCCCAGGCCTGTACTCAGCGCAGTGACTGTCCCAGCACCGGAGCTGAAGTTGCTGACCAGAGAACACTGGTATTACCTCTGAGCTTCTGGGAGAGCTCCGGGGGCCTGGGAAGTACTCTCTGAAGCTCTACCTTTGCTCCCCAGAGCCGGGCTCTCTTCGGGAGACCCATCTTCTAGCTCCCACTTCCTTTCCCCTAAGGCTCCCTGGGTTTGGGAGGACAACACGGAGACCCTCCCTAGTCAGGGCCCAGAGCCTCACCCAGAGCACTCCTGAGACCCCCGGCAAGCTACGCACACAGGGAGGCAGCCACCCTTTACTCTGCCCTTAAGGCTTCCTGCGCAGGAGTGTCACTGGTGTGTGTTCATCAGCAGTTGCCAGCCCCTTGGGTAGGCCAGTTCTGGCGCGTCTGTATTTCAGTAAAGGTTTCTCCACAAGCCTTCTCCAAGAACAGTCTCGGGCTGTGGGTTTGGCTCTTGCGGTAGTGTGGATAGGAGAGGTGCCGGTCGCGGCCCCTTCACAGACGTGGTGCTCCTGACGGGCTCCGCTGCGCATTTCTCCCTGTTCACGTAGGACGTCAGGGAAACACATCACTTCAAGACGGTTGCTTTGAACTGAAGTTCGGTCTCTTTCCTGCCTTGTGGTGGATTCTGTAGTAAGGGCTGCAGCTGTTGCTTCCCTCTCTGGGCGCCGTCTTGCTGGTTGAAGGACCTGAGAGCTAAGTAGGAAAGGACAGCCTGCGACACAATGCAGACGTCACCACCAGGGGGTCTGGTGACTCGTCACCACACCGGGGACTATATTGGAATTTCCTAAGGTGCTGGGCCCAGGAGCCACTCCCCGTTCCTGTTGGTTTCCTGTCAGCCCACACAAGCTATCTTTTTTATAGGCGCCCTAGCAAGGGTCTGCAAAATATGGGCTGGTCGCTCTTTTGTAAATAAAAGTTTATTGGAACATAGCCATGCCCGTTTGTTTATGTATTTTTCATGGCTGCTTTCCAGCACAGTGGAGTATCTACAACAGAGACCATATGGCCTGCAAAGCCGGAAAGATTTACTCTCTGGGCCTTTTAAAAAAAAGTTTGTTGACCCTCCTTGTTTAAGAAAATAATCCTTTTTCGAGAATAAATTTTGCCTGATTTATCTTCTCCTTTCTTTTGCCTCCCCCCGCTTTTCTTTTCTTCTTTTTCCTCCTTATCTTCCCTCAGTTTTGTTCTTCCTTTTACATTTCTTTATTTCTCCTTGCTACAGAAGAGACTCGGTGTATTGTTAGAGCACGCTGACTACGTCTCCTGACACGAGCTACCGCAGCCTCACATCTTCCTTCTCTGAGCCGCCCGCAGTGAGGCCTCCGGTAGCCGCTAGAGTCAGGCCCCACAGGCAAAGAGGGCTTCGGAGTTCTCCGTGCAGCCCGGGCCTCTCATTTCACGCTGTCCTTATCGTAGGCCTGACTCTGGCTTCACATCTTGCGTGTTACTCAGGCAAGCCAAGATTTGGGATTTTTTTCAAAATTAGTTGAGAATACTTTAGTTGGAGGCTCAGTTTTCTGAGCCCCATGTTTAGATATGGAAGAAGCCTTTTCACAGAAGGAAATTACAAAGTCTAGTCACTAACCCGAAGTATTCATTATGTAATGTTTTTGACCAGCTTCTAGGAAAATAAAAATGTATCAGTACTGATATTTTTTTCAGTCACATACTCTCCTTCCAAAATAACTTCATTAAGGGCAAGCCAACAAATAAAAAAATAGGGGCTTGCTTTGAACGTGCTTTTAGAAAAGAATAGAAAATTGGAGCATATTAGAACCTGAGTGTGACTGCAAGTCGTCGATTGTATCTTTGGATCAAATCCAGTCAACCTCCAAGCTGTTGGTCTCTCTCCCCCACAGCTCAAGGAGAAGCTTCTATACTGTTCTACAAATGAAGTTGAATGTCGTGTTCGTGAAAAAATTTCTGTCAATGGCCCCAGAACAGTGATTGTTTCAGTTGTTTTGAAATAGATAATTACTATTTTGACTTCTCAGCTATTAATTTTTGTTTTCTTATGGCTTGGTGTCCACCTAAATACTGGAATTTTTTTCCACAAGTATGAAATCATGTCTATGTATATCACATTGGGAAGGCAGTCCTCACAACCCAGCAGTAAGTACTCTTCCCCTGGCTTGCTCCCACATCCTTTTTCAGGGAAGAAATGAAAATAAAAAGATTATTGTATTTAAAACAAGCAGAATTGTAGAAAGCCTTTTGAGGCAACCTTCAGTACAGTTCATCCCTCGAAATGTCAGAACAAACTGCTTGTTCTACAGCGGATGGATTGGAAGACTTGAAGGTCTGTCCTCTTTCCTTTAACGATATTAAGTCCTACTCAGGCAGAAACCCAGAGCTCTCTGAGGCTGCTTCTGACTTCGGGCTTTGCCATGTTGTGCTGGGGGGCCCGGAGGACCACCTGGGGCACTTCTGCAGGCGGTATGCTCGCTCATGCTTTTGCTCTTGGAATTGAGCCAGCGCTGGCCAGTTCCTTCTGTCACCTCCTATCTGTCTGATCTTCCTTTCCCGGAGCGCTGGTGGCGTACCACTCAGTGCTCAGGAGACATCCTTGGCTTCGGTGTTCAGAGGGGCAGTTGTGCGGTTATGCCCGCCTGGGAAGCACAGTGCTGCACAGAGGCTTTCTCCCCTGCCTGAGACCAGTGCACGTCACACAAGGTACTCAGCAGTAGGCAAGGTACGTAAAAGTACAGGTTGCCCATCAAACAGCAACAGCAGCAGCAAAAAACAGGTGCCCGTGGTTTTATAATATACCAGAGTTTGGAGGAATACATTTTACCTTTTTTTTAAAGAAAGGATTATATTTTAAAAAAATAACAGGGACCTACTGTGCAGCTGACACAGCCTAAAATATAAAATATCTACCACCTGGCTATTTACAAAAAAGGTTTACTGACCCTTATAGTGTGTCATTCAAAGTCAGTTATGCAGTTAGGCACAAACATTTTTCCTGTAATCCAGCCTTGCACCGTTTCTGTCCTTTTAGATTTGAGGGTGTCTTGCCACTTCGTCTCGGCACACAGCTGTTGTCACATGTTATTTCTGAGTAATGCTTGTGCACTAAAGAAAAAGAAAATATCCCCCTTTGTTGATTGAATATTTGTTGAATCATGGTCTTATCTACTAGGATAAGTAGTTAAAACTAGAAGTACAAAGTCTTTTAAGTCTTCCTCTGTGGCAAACAAATTTAGTAATGGACCTAAAGCCGAAATAGTGCCTCTCCTGGCCAGCACAGGTGGGCTCCTTTTACCCCCTAGAGCCCTCCTCTTCTTTTTTGTGTACAGTATATTTGCAAGCTCACTCCCCAAGCTTTGGTCACTACTTGCGAATATAACTGGCCGGCCTGTGCCTGTTTGAACCTCGAATCCAGCCTAGCCATTCTCAGCTCTCTTGAAAACACCAGCATGTTGATGGCACCTCGGCACAGCGGCAGCTGTGGACCGAAGCAGCTCAGAGCCCTCTGGCCTGGCTTGGCTCGTTTGGAGGAGCCATCCTCCACCTCCTCTGCTGAGACCACCCAGCCCTCTTCCAGGAGGTGTCTTCTCGGGGATGGTCTCCCATCTCCCGAGCATGTCGCTGACCGCACACGTGTCATACTAGAAGCATCTTTCTCTCCATAACTCTTTATTTTCCTTCTAGAATTTAGCCATTGGGTCCAGACGCTCCTCAGTTTTTCAACTTTTTCAGCCCACTTGTTTTCTATAATCGCACCTCATGCTGTCTTGCAACTGAAGCTGTATGTAGTATTTGGGAGATTGTTTGTGGGAAAGATGTCTACAAACAAGATCTGCATAATTTTGTATATTTATACCACAGGTAGGGATTCGTTTTAGAGCCGCTGTAGCTTAAGGGTATTAGTATCACCAGTGCTCTAGGAGACTGTGTTACTGACTATGGTTTCAAATACGTAATATAATACATAGTTATACACACCTCTATGGAATTTATTTCACTGTGTAAATAGTGATATTTTCCTGCTCAAATGCTTCTATAGAAAGTATTTATTTTAACAACAAAAAATTAACTGTCAAAAGGGCTTTCCAAAAAAGTGTTCTTTCTAGCCACCCACCTTCCCCAATTACCATGCTCATCCATTAAACCCCCAAACAACATAGTGAAGGCAGAGGGCGCAGCCTTGCAATGTCCCTCTGTTTGGGCATATGCAATGTGGATTGGGAACCTGAGTGCTTCCCCCCACTGTCATCCCATCCCAGAACAAAGTGGGTCTCCCCCCGCCGGTATGGCTGTGCCAGGCATGGCGGCAGGGCTCGCCTCAAGCAGCCCACGTTTTGCATACACAGCTGATACCTTCCGACCGTCCGACGGCCTGTGCAGGGAAATGAGCCTTAGTTGTAACCCCAAGGAAATCCAAGCCCGTACCTGTGGGATATGGGGAAACCACTGGCCGCGTAAAGGAAGCATTAAGATAGATTGTAGTCTTTCTCATGTTTGTGAAAGACACACACCTATTCACGTTCATACGCCATGGGAGATAAGCGTGTTTCCTTCTGCACCTTGGCTGTACTCACGGACACCTCAACTCTCCTCCTCCTCGTCCTCCTCCTCCTCCTCCCTGTCTCAGCAAGCATCTGTGCAGACGCGGGCCAGTCCCACCTGTAACCCGTGGTTACAGAGTGAGACCATCTGTTCTAAGATGTGTGCAGCTTTACTTCTCAGGAGTCTTGGTCTGCGATTCACAGCACCCCTAGATGTAATGGGACTGATGGCTTTATGATCACGTTCCTCTTCTCTGGGCCCCATTCCTGGGCACCTCTGTGAGTCATGATTCTCGTTCCGCCCAGCTGGCTGGACCGAGAACTGCGGCTCCGGGACCGCAGAGCGCTTGGGACTGGACACACAGGGGGTTTTGTCCTCCAATTGAACCGTAATTTGCATATTTTCTAATGGCCTCTCTTTGTCTTTTCTAACAAATGAGAAGGACACTTGAACAGTAATGCTGGAGAATGTTTTTTCTAAGTTACTATTTGTAAGCAAATCTGATTTTAAGATGAAATGTGAATGGGTAACTAGGTGCCAGGGAATTTAGCACTGAACTAGACCATCAACACTTTTTTAACCTTTGCAGGAGGAAATAGATTTTGCTCTCATCTAATGTTCACAAGAAGAAATGTTGTAAATAGTTTTTTTAAAAATATTTATTACGTGTGCTGTATACAGATTCACGTTCTGAGTGGTGTTGGTCTGCACTGTAGTATTGTAGAAGGATATATTTTGAGCAGTGGACTTACTTTCATAACACAGTTCACACGTGGAGAAAGAACAGAAACCAGCAGGTTGAGAGCTGTTTGGGGCATTTGATCTGTAATGCTACATCAACCCAAGCTTTAACTGCCCCCTCTTCTCATCTGGTTATGTTATATATTATATATATATATATACACGTATGTATGATAAACTGGTCAGTTCCCAGATCTGCAGAGCAGATTTCCAGGTGTTCTTTCTGATGTGTTGCGCATAAGCAATAAGATCCTAGGAAATAACATTTATTCTGGGCTCTGCGTCGGCCCTTGTCTCAGAGGATAGGGTGGGGGTAGAACAGCTCTTGCTAAGACCTCTTGCCTTTGCCGGAGAGGTGGCTATACTTGAATTGTTGCTTCTGTTTGTCTGCACGCTTCTTCATGTCCTGCAACTCTAGCAATGGATGAGAAGTCTGCCAGCACCAGACACATCAAACGTTGGGCATGGAGATTGAAAAATGATCATTTTTCCATGAATTTGTAGGGCTTCCAGAATCTAGTTGAGGCAAAGCTCTTTTGGCTGTAAACATAAGAATTTTTTATATTAGGAATTTAAATTGCCAGCTAAAAGTCCTTTGAGTCTATCTGCCCTGCCTGTGAAGGCTAAGCCCACTTCCTGGGGTCCTCCTCTGTGCCTGGGTTTGAAATGTCTGGGGTAAAACCCGTTAGATCCGAGCGAGGCAGGCAGTCCCTCTTCCATGGCTCTCAGCGTGTCCAGTTCCATGCTTTCTAAGCCTTCTAAGCTATTTAGCAGCCTCTCCTGTGACCGTCCTAAACTTTATGAAAAATACCCCACACCCAAATAACCATAAATAGAATAATGTAGTTTTTTAGGCTTTTGGAATATGTCTTCTCTTTTGTATTTATGATGGTGTTTGGAATTTTTCACTAGTGTTTTTTTAGATTGAAGTGGGTGCGTTAGGATAAAGCTTTCCATTGCTGAGCCTGAAAGCAAGCAAGAGGAAAGAAACTGACCTATCTTGTGTCATTGGGAAGGTGACTACTTGTGGTGGTGGGAGGGTGGGGAGGGGGCATTGTAGATTATGTGGGAGTAAAATAGAACTCTGGCCTGAGGCTCCCCAAGTGTTATTACCTTGTAATAAATAATCCCCTTATTAGCCTCACTTAATCTCAATAGAAGCCTGCTGTTTACCCTCAGGGAACAAGTAGTTTTCAAAATTGAGCTCCTCCAAGGTCACCGGCCAGTGCCCATGTGCAGGCATTGGTCGTCTTTGTGAACTCATGGCATTATTTTTGCATATGCATTATGATACTAAGAAATTCAACCCCAACCTGTATGAAAAGCACAGCCCAGGGTCCGACTTCAGGCTAGAGTCAATGCCTTTCAGGGGCCAGGGGGGCATAGGAGGCCCATGCAATTTAACTGACGCTCAGGTGCCGTGTTGGGTTTTTTATTCTTTTTAGGCCACGACCCTTCCGAATGAGATTAGGGCAGGGGCTGCTGATCCGGCTGTGGATCCAGGGAGCTCTAAGATGAATCTCTACCGTTCCTTTAAGGTCTTTCTGGTTCCTCCCAGTGTTGTCATTGCCGAGGTCAATCTTGTAGTTGTTCAGATGTGCTCCTTTGTGCTGTCTTGTGAGTCTTAGCCAGTGATCCAGATGCCCAAGGAGAGAGTCTCCGGAGGGCCTAGTCCCTGTCCGGTACCAAGTGTGTGCTCCTAGCCTGTGCGAAGGTGGTCTTTCCAAAAGCCGTGAATTGAGAAATTCTGCAAATGGTAATCTGGATGATTGGCGTGTATCTCTTGGGCCTGGATTTCCATGATGTTAGTGAGTGTAGGAAAATACTGTGTCTTCAATGGATGAAAATTCAATGTATGCTGTGAATTTGTTGGTTTGAAACATTGAAAAATTTTCATTAGACAATGTTTACATACCTCACCTGAAGAACCTTTGAGAGTGTATATATGAAATTTAAAAATATATTAAGTTGCTTTAAAACAATATGTATAGCTATAAAAGTTGGAGTTATTTTAACTTTGAATATGTACCAAGTCTCTTAAATATTGAAATCTGTGGATTTTTTGTGCTTCTGTGTTTTACTTTCCTATTAGGCCATGTAGGAAACTGTGTTCTTGTTATTGGTAAAGGAGCCCTCACTGAAATCCAAGCTTGGAAGGATTTCCTTTGTTGTTTCAGATTTTCTTGTTTGGTTTTGAGGGATGGGGTATGGAGCTAGAGGATGTGCGGGAGGGATTTCTCTAACATTGACATCTATTCCATGAGCTTTTTCTAGGCGCTTATTTTATTGCAGCGTATTAAACTTCTTTGATATTAAAGTGTGTTTGTGTAGTTACTGGAGAGGGAGCAGAATGCATGGAAGCCCAGTATTCCACTTGTAGCCTCTGGCAAAGTTGAGAAGTTGCCAGAAGGAACAAAAAGCAATACTTCTTTGTACTTTTGCCTCAGCCACGGTGAGTTAAAGGAACATTGTTTGCTAGATCTGTGTCCATTTTGTGAGGTATGCTTAACTTCAGGGGCAAGAAAACACCATGGACGAATCCTTGGGAATTCCCACCACAGAGTTTGAAAGGCGCCCGTGCTTTATCCCAGGAGCAGAGAGCAGCTGAACCAGGTAAGCCACTGTTAAATTTGGGGGTGATCTGCACAGCCCCCGAGGAGGGCTGCCCCCATTCCCTGGAGCCCGTGTTGGGGCCTGGCAGAATGCTGGCAGGAAATTCTTGCATTTCCTAGCCTCGTGACCTGTTCCACTGTATTCTTTCAGTTCTGCTTGAGCGGGGTCCGTGTAAGCGTCCAGGGGGCCAGTGATTGCTGTGGAATCAGCCATGATTTCATTAGTGAGTTATAGGACGGTGGCCATTGACACACACAACTATATCCAGTAAAAATAACCGTGCAGCCGACAGTCGGGCTGCCTCTCAGTCTGGATTCGGAGAACCATCTTGTTCCACGTTAGAGGACTTCTTACTGTTAAAAGAGACTTCTTTTCCTCCCATACTGATCGTACGGTAGAATAACTAGACTAAATCTAAGAGGTGCTGACTGGCTGGGGGTAAGGGGCCATCTCGAAAACTCTCTCTTGAGAGCGCAGGGCGTCGGGACGATAGCGATGTGTTAGTGCCCATCTCAGGAAAACTAGGCCATGCTAGTTGGAAGCCTGGTCATTCTTTTTTTTTTTTTAAAGACTTTATTTACCTGTTTGACAGAGAGAGAGAGCACAAGTAAACAGAGTGGCAGGCAGAGGGAAAGAGAGAAGCAGGCTCTCTGCTGAGCTGGGAGCCCGATGTGGGGCTCGATCCCAGGGCCCCGGGATCATGACCTGAGCCGAAGGCAGCCGCTTAACTAACTGAGCCGCCCAGGCGCCCCGAGCCTGGTCATTCTTTCTGTTGCTTCCACTCCACAGCCAAGCCCTGTTGTGCCCATTTCCTTGGCTGGGGGTTTCCTCTGAACTGTTAAATTTGCTACTTACTTCACCGTAACTCAGAAGTTGTAAACTGGTGGCTCACAGATGTGTTTTATTTAGCCTCGTGTTTAAAAAGTTATGCACATACACGGAGTGTTGACATAAAATTTTGGTTTTTGGCTTCTCTTTTAAAAAATGACAGTGAAGATCTGATAAAGTTAGTGCATGGTAAGAATCAGCTGGAGCTCAGTAGGTTGGAAAATGTGCCTTTAGGGTCACCATAGTCCCTTTTTTCTTTAACAGTAGGGAAATAGGTCTCTTACCTGCTGCTTTATCAGAAGTTGCAATATAAACGATGGGCCAGACGGGCATGTGGCTGCTTGACTTACTTAGGTAACCCACTGTCCAGACATTTGAGCTTACAACCCTGTTTTGGTTTTTTTCCCCCATATATTTTATTTTATTTTTTTATTTTTTAATTAAAGCATAATGTATTATTTGCCCCAGGGTACATGTCTGTGGATCCTCAGGCTTACACATTACAACCCTGTTTTAACTCATTTTCTCTTCTATACCCAGGTCATTACTTTGCCTCCCAAATGGCTAATTGCTTTGCAGGCACTGATGTTACCATCACTGCCCACTTTCAAGGTGACCACATGCTATTAAGGTATGACTTGGGCAACCATGATCTAGTGGGAAATCAGTCTGTAGTCATGGCAACAGAGGAGGGCCAGCTGGGTCCCCTTGGTGGTAGGGGCCTTGCCCCGCCTGACTGCCAGGGCCGGGCCTCCCCGAGATGCTCAGGTCACTCATCCTACGAAGCTCCCAAGGGCAATTTTGCAGTCTGAAATCCTAGCGGAACTACTATGGAAGTATGTTTGTCTTCTTTCTCTGCTGATCTCTGTGAACCACTGGTTCATGGTGACAGGTTAACCTAATAGGACAGTTTCAGAAGCCACATTGCTGTCTAATCTGTTGCCCTGATGAACTGAAACCTTCAGAGAGGTTAAATGTGGATGCAGCTCTGTTCACAAATACAAAATGTGGGTGTGGCTGCAGACACCGGAAGGGAAACGAGGCTGAGCAGCCTCTCCACGTCTGTGTGTGTGTGCTGTGCCGTGCTGGGGTCTGCCTGCCCTGACACCCCCAGGGAGCTCAGACCGAGCCATCCCCCAGACCTCCCCTTCCTCCTTCAGGAGGAACCCACCTCCTCTGCCACTTCAGGAAGACCAGAGAGTTCCAAGGGCAGATGTCCTACATGTGCTGCATCTGAGGGCTGTCCCTGGATTGTGGCCAGTGTGTGGGCAGCTCAGAAACCCCCAGGCCCTGGGAGGCAGCCATGTCAGCAGCACCAGGCTCATCCTTGGTACAGAAAAAGAGATCAACAAGGCAGAACCTGAGTGAATCAATGTCGTGTTCACATGGAAGACAATATCCAACACGTTCTAGAACAATTCTAGGGAAAGGGCAGGTGTGGCTTCCTAATGGGCCTGTTCTAAACCAGTCTCTCTAAAAGAGTGATCCAGACAAGACTACAGAAACCCCTAAACAAAATGTCACAACCACACCACATCTGAAAAGCAAAACGAGACACCAGATATTGACTTTAACATATAAAAATACTATAACAAAATGAAATACAAATATATATTAGAATCTGTTAAGTATTCTGTATAAAGAGATACTTTTGTGGTTAGGCTAACAGCAGGCAAAAAGGAGACGAGTCTGGCCTTTTCCCGACACCTTCACAGGGAGCCGGGGCCGCCATGGCCAGCAGTGGCAGCAGCAACCCCAGGACTTGTCCTGCGTGTGTCTCTTCAGTGCGTGTTTAATGGAGAGAGCCAGTGGCGACATCAAAGCGAACGAAGGTCTTTACCGAAGGGGTGACAAGGTATGCAGGTGGTTTAGCAGAGATGATCTGGCCAGATCCTCCGGGGCCTCAGTGTGGACAGGCAATCGGGGTGCTGATCCGGCTCCTTAGCAACTTGCAGGTCGATGGGTAAGCTGAGGGAGTGTGGATCCTGGGCCACGGAGCTCGGCCTCCTGCTGCCCGCACTCCTGTGGCAGAGCCCAGTCTTCCAGCTTGACAGAGGGTGAGAGTGGTGCCAGGCTGGGATGTGGGGTGTCGTGGAGGGGATGGGGGCCGTGGCCAGCTCACGGGGCACTCCCTGCAAACAGACCCTCCTGTGCTCTGCCCTCCCGACCCTGTGGCACTGGGAGTGCAGGACTCCTGGCAGCCGTTCCCCATCTGCAGGTGAAGAGGCTGCTGCGGGTCGGTGCCCCTCAAGCCCAGGGAGCCTCATCTACTCCAGGGCGATGGGGAACAGTGATGGCCAAAGGTAAGTGTCTCGGGGCCAGTGGTCCCAGAACACCTGTCTTCCACGTGAGGGGTGAGCCAGCTATGCTTGAACTTTCCTCCACAGATCAGCACCTGCCTCGTGCTAGAGCTGCTTGCCGCGGTCCCCCAGGGGCCCTGAAACCGTAGGTAACAGGGATGATGTGCAGGCCTAGGAGAAGCCTCGCAAGGCCCCCGCTGCTGTGCATGGAGGGGAGGGGCGCCACAGCCTTGCTCAGAACTACAGTAGAGCCCGGTCCCTGGTGACAAGCCGATCCTGCCATGAGAACACCTCTGCGGTTGGGCCGGGAAGGATCCCCTTTGCATTCCAGGGCTTCCGGGACTCAAACTCGCTGGCCAGAGTCCCAGTGTAGTGGAACAGGCCAGGTTTCCCCAGTCGTAAGGGGCTCCACCCCTCTGCTGTTCAGCATCCAGAGCTCCCGCCTCCCTCCCCTCTCCCGCCCATGGCGGCTGAGGATACGGGCACAGGACCGCCTCAGCCACAGCCTGCTCCCCCAGCCCTGTCGTCTGGTTGTAGATGGAAGGGGCTAGGAAAAAAAAGGGCTAGGACATGCTCACTCCCCTTGCCCACTGCAGTCCCCTGGGGCACACTCTCTTGGGGACATAGCTGGGCAGGAGAATAACCTAGCTTCTAGCCAGTTTGCTATTTAAAGATAAGCTTTTTGTGTTTTCATTCTGCACAGAAAAGAAGCATTTGTAGTCAGTGGCCACATATTCAGTGACTTCAAACAGAGTCCTTCCTTGCAAATGCCTAGGTGAGCAGCTCTAGCCTGGGCCGGCGTCTGTGGTTGGAGCCCTCGGCTCAGCTCTTCCCAGGCATCCTGGTTACTCCTGTGATGCTCTACGACTCGTTCGTTTCTGTCCATTAGAGCAGCCCAGTACCAGCAGCCGTTAGGCACGTAAATACTTGCTGATGTGATTAATGACAATGGATCTTCTAGCTCCTCCGGCCTCCCTTCTGGAGCCGCAGCGGGAGGGTCTACATTGCTTATACCTATGTTCAGTCAGACCACCTCACCATTTGGTAGCTGAGGAGACTGAGGCCCAGAGTCACAGTGGCAGCAGAGGTTTCCTGGTGCCTGGACTGCTGTTCCCTACTGGCCTACACTGTGAGGGGATCTGAACCCAGTGTCCATAGGAGGGACCCCTCCCTGGCTAGGGGCTGGGAGAGCACGGGACCAGTACCCCTTTGGTGGTGTCTGGATGGGGTGGTTATTCAGCTGGAGCCAAGAACCAACCTCCCCTTCCTCTCCCCCCGCCCATCCTCTCTGGTGGTATCACCACCCCAAACAGACCCAGGGGCGTTGCCTCCACCTTCCTCGAAGCTACAGTGGTCAACCCCTAACTAACTTTAGGATTTAGAGGTCTGGTCCTAAGACCACCTCCATCCCCAGCCTCTTTCCCCATGGAGCAATGGCTGGGGCAAGGGTCAGTCCCTTCCTGGCCAGCAGGAGGGGCCCTTCCCCTCTGCAGCCTGGTCTACTGCTAGCAGATGCTGCAGCAGCAAATGGGGCAGAGAGCCAGGCTGGCTACCCCAGGGGAGGCTTCAAGGTTATCCGCAGGGGGCGAAGGCCTTCTGAGGCCAGCATGGGCCACAGCTGAGAGGGAAAAGCTGGTTTGGCAGGGGCCAGTCCCTTCTTCGGACCCAAGTAGTAGGCAAGCAGGGGGTGTCACCGTTCTGCACTTCTTGGCCTGACCTCAAGCACACATTCATTCAACAAATATTTATTAAGCGCCTATTTGTGCAAGGCACTTCCGGAGAGGGCGGCCTGCAGCCCGGGCCCCGCACCCCCGTCCCACCCCCAGCGCCGTCGCTCCGGGAGGTCGGTCCCACTGCACACCGAAGGCCCAGACGCCCAGGAGCCGCTCCGCTGGCCCACACCCCCAACCCGGCTGCAGGCCACCCGGCTCTCCTGCAGCCCTGTCCCCTCGCCCACCTCACCCCTCCCTGTGCAGCCAGCCACTACGCGCAGACGGCACAGCCACACTTGGTGGGCTTCTCCACCTCCTCCGCAAAAGAGGTCCCGTCGCTGCACTCAAAGGTGAACTTCCTCCGCTTCAGCCGCAGGCCCTGGCAGCAGCCCTGCCCTGGGCAGGAGCCCCGGCACTCCACCCACGACAGCGGGCGCGTGGTCTGGCAGATGGCATAGCCCCTCTGGACCTGGTGAAAGTCCCGGACAGGGTCCCCCCGGCACTCGGACTCTGGATAGGACAGACACCAAGAGAAAGCCTCAGGGCCCACCCGTGGGCCAAGGCCGGCCCAGAGGGGAAGGCGGGAGGAGGAGGAGAGGCAGACTCCAAGGACCAGGTCCTCTAGCGCTCAGACTCCACCTCCGTCCCCACCAGACATGCACATGCACGGGCTTCCTCCTGGGCCCACAGTCCAGTGAGTAGGAAGGAAGAACTTTCCAGCTGCCAGGACCCTCCAGGACAGACTGGGCTGCCAGGTAAGTGGGCTCCGTGCAAGAGGAGGCTGGCGGCTGGGAAGGCAAGAACAATAGAGAAGGAATTTGTGCCAGGAGCAGGGGGCTTGGGGGTCTCTGAAGGTGCTTGAGTTCTGGACTTCCCTCTGCCCAGCCTCAGCAGTCTCTCTTCCAGCAGAAGCATCTTGGTCACAGGGGCCAGGGAGGGCCTGGGAAAGTGTTCCCAACCCTCAGACTTCCTGCTGCTCCCGGGGGGGCCCAAGGTATTGGGGCCAAGATGTGGAGGTTTGGGCAGGAGCTGTTACCCTGGGCCGTCCCTTCGGTAAGCGGAGACCCCTGCCAGAGGGGGCGCATGCCCCAGGTAAGGGGGCTTCAGAGCAAGCTGGGCCATTTGTCTGGTGGTGGGGCTCAAAGCCCAGAGGTACTACAGCCCAGGGCAGTGCAGGGTGCAGGGGAGGGGACACAGAGGGGTTGCCAGGTTCGGAGGAGGAAAAGTCAAGTCACTACTGCAAGTTGTGGAGAGGGCATGTCAGGAGGGGGGCCCCTGACCTTGCTCACACAGCTCGCCCGAAAAGCCAGGGTCACACACACAGTGTGCCCCCTTGGTGGCCAAGGCCTGGCAGTGGCCGTGCAGGCACCGCAGGCCCCCACAGGGGTCCGCAGGCGCCCCGGCCTGGTTGCACAGAGCCCCCGAGTACCCATCCTGGCACTGGCAGCTGTAGGAAAGAGCGTCGAGGGGCACACACTGCCCGTGGACACACCTGGAGGGGATGGAGAAGAGGTGCTGTGAGAATAGGCTGGAGCCAGGCCAATCCTAGGGCACCCCACAACCCCAGCCTTGGTGTTGGGGGATATTATTCTGTGCCCAAGAGCAAAAGGGAGCAAAATGGGATTCTGAGACCCTAGGTCCCTCTTCCTATTAATAAAAACTGAAAACTAGAAAAAATTCCTGTGTTGGGCCACATGTTCCAGTTTGGTGGGGTTTAAAAATACAGTCCATACAGCAGCCCCCACCCTGGGGAGAGGAGCTGGCAGGGAAGGGAACCTGCAGGTGGGACGGGGTGCGGGCTCACTTGTGGCCATGGCAGGGCCCGTCCGCTGGCTGGTCACAGTGTAGGCCCCCCCAGCCGGCCTCACAATGGCACACGGGCCCCGGGGTGGCGTTGGGCTGGCAGATGCCATGGAGGCAGTAGAGCTTCCGGCAGGGCTCACAGCCCGGCACCACGCCTGGCTTCATCCGTGTCTTGGTGAAGTCCTGCAGCTCGTTGTTGATGTAGAGGTTTCGGATGCAACCGTGGAAGCTGGTGCCATTGAGGATCTGCCACAGGCGGAAGGCGGCAGAGTTCACATCCACGGGCATCCCTGGTGGGGGGCAGGGGGGGGAAGAGCTGGGCTGAGGCAGGCTCAGACCATGCCTGGCACTCCCCCACTGAGGTCCGCTGGCCATCTGCACAGGGTTCGCTCCTGCCCTCGGCCTCTGTCCTGTCTCTGCGACTCTGGGCCAAGGTCCTTTGCCACCTTGGAGGGTCCGGACTCCTTTCCCAGAAGAAAGAGGAGACCTGCGCCCTTTACAACCAGAGCCCGGGGGCGCCAGGCCTGTAGCAGCCAGCTGACAAAGCTCTGGGTTCCTACGGTCTGGCTGCCTTCACCCAAGGCTCCTTCCTGCCCTGTGGGACACCAGCTCTTACCTCCTTACTCCAAGAGCAGCAGAGGACCTGGGCCTAGAGCTTTGTCACCTGCTTTTGTGGTCATCGCAGCAACCCTACCCTCTGAGGTCGGAGTGGCTAAACCCCATCCGGTACTCAGTGACTTGCCTGAAGTTGCACGACTAATAAACCGCAGAGCTGGGATTAGAACCTAGGGTTCTGTCCTTCCCTTCTGCTCAGAGTCTCGCCAAGGCCCTCCACAGCACTGAGAAAGCCCCACTATTGCAAAAACCTGATTTGTCTGGGCCTGGAAATATTTGCTGGGACATCCCCAGCTGATGCAGGGACTGCGTGCCTGGGCCTCGGAGGGCTCTGAGACTGGGAATGGACCCTGAACATCTGACAAGCTCCTGCTGGTCCAACGCCAAGAGGAAAGGTGCCCACTCTGGAAAACAGCTGGGCAAGCTCCAGGCTCCCCTCAAGGCCAGGCCTCAGACCAAACCCAAGGCACCCGTCCTTCTTGGTCAGCCTGGGCCCCAGACTGGAAAGGACCATCCACCGGTGGGTTGGAATACCCCCACAGTCCAGTGGCCTGGGCGCCAGCCCTCCTGGCAAGCCTTAGGCCAGAGAGCAACAGAGGCCCCAGCTGGAGCGGCCGTCCCCATCACCTGAGCCAGCCCCAGCCTCTCCCCGGGCCAGGTCCTTACCTCCCACGTAGAGGGGGGCCTCGCTGGTTAGCGTGTAGTGTTTGCCAAAATTGTCCATGGTCATGGGACTGCCTCCGTCGATGGAGAGATTCACCATCTGGTCAAAGGTGACCAGCTCAACGGTGTGGAACTGCCCATCGTTGATCGTCTCGGCACTGGAAGAAGATGGGGTGCCCTCACCCCAGGGAATGGGCTTCAGTTCAGCCCATCTCTGCCTGGGCCCTTCCCCAGAAAGGCCACTGGTACCGCAGCTGCTTCCCAGAGAATGACCTCTCTAAGGGAGGAGGGTGTATAGACTCTGGGGCCTGGAGCCTGGTCCCTCCTGCTTCCCTTCTTGGGACTCCCTGGGCAAAGCTCATCTCTCCCTTCCCACTAAGGAGCCCCCAGTGAGGAGGAGGTGGCGTAGGGAAGGGTGGGCCCACTGCTCAGGCCTCAGCTTCAAGCTGGGGCCGCACTAGATGGTTCAAAGGCCCTTCCCGCTGGAGCAGCCCAGTTCTGGTGGTTCCGATAACTGCCTGCTCTTGAACCGGGAGACCCTGAGGGAGGGCAGTGGGCGTGATAGAGCCTTACCTGTAGATGGCAGAGCTGGGGTAGCTGCCCGGGTCATAGCTGACACGCACGTGACCCTGGTACAGCTCCACTGCGATGTGGTCATTGTCCCCATTGTACAGCAAGATCCCGTTGTCCTCTGCCGTGGAGACCTGCGGGGCAAGGGCACTTTCTCTCCCACACAGCAGTGGCCCAGGGAGGTGGGGCAGATGGGGGACACACATTTGGAAGAGGAAAGCTGTGTGCAGAGTGGTCCCCCATGACTACCCAGGGGACACATCCTCCAGGGGATGCTGACAGAAGCTAGTAGCCCCTGGTTCAGATGCCATCCACTGCCAGCTGAGGCCTGGAAACTGTGTGCTGGGAGGAGCAGGTAAGAGACCTCAGGGCACCTGCCCAGAGAGGAAAGTGATGGACATGAGGTAGCCCATTCTGTGGGCCTCTGGGAGCCACCGAGAGGACAAGTAAAGGAAGGCTCTCTAACAGCCACGACCACCCCAAGCTGAAGGAGCCCCCCCAGGAGGTAGTGCCTGTCTCTGGAGCCGTGCACGCAAGAGCTGGAGTCACCTGGGGAGGGAGAGCGCTCTACGATGCTGTGGAAACCATGATGCTGCCTTGTCCCTCTTCCCCCATTTCTTCTGGTAAAGAGCCTGACTCCCTGGTCTCCTAGGGTTGGCACAGGGCCCGGGCTGGACCCATCAGAGCACCCCATCTGGCTGGACTCCGTGGCTGGGCCAGGGACGGGCATATGACTGAAGGCAGGCCAACCAGAGATCTTCCCTGAGGTCGGTGACTGCTGTCCAACCAGCTGGCAGGGCGGAGCCCTCGATGGGACAGCAGGGCAGACCTCACCTCTCTATGGAGGTGCCGGAGGCCGTGGCTGGGAGGATTTGGGGGAATTTATTTTGTCGAGCAGTTAGGCTAGCTGTGTTCTTGCAGTGTAGACAGTGAACGTGGGCAGGATTTGGGAGAGGTGATGAAATGGGGGGGGGGGAGCACAGTGAGCATGTTGGGAGGCTGAGGGGCTCTGGGAGCGAAGGAGGAAGACGTGGCTGCAGGGGTGGGAGTGCAGTTGGAGGAAGAGAGCTGGCCAAGGAGGACATGTGGACTTTGATCATTTCATCATGTGATGTGTGCCATCCTCTCCCCTCCCTCCCCAAGAACTGGTGGGCAAACAGTGCCGTTCAAGTGGGATGTGCTTTTTGCCTTCCACAAACTGATGGTGGGAGATGGAATTCAAGACACGGAATGGCAAAATAAGGGCCCAGGACCAGGAGGCTAAAGATACGAGGCCAGAGCTGAAGCCTGGCGCCAACACCGGCCGTGTGGCAGCCACATGGAGAGTGTGCGGCGCTGGAGGCTGGCACTGAGGAGCAGGCGAGACAGGGCGGCGGGAGAGGACCCCGGCGCCCGAGACCACTTCCCCCGCTCCCTCCTTCCCTGATCGGAGATTGCTTTTGTGACCCAGTTACCTTCCCACATCTGCTTTACCCACATCCAGAGAGTTTTGATCCTCCCGGGCAGGGCTGCCCGTCGCTGCTCTGACCTGCCCGACTCCCCTCTGTGACCGGGCACCCTACGCATGACGCACCTGCAGCGTGATGTTGGCCCGGGGCCAGTTCTGCAGGTCTGTGAACTGCAGGTAGGTGTCCCGATCCACAAAGTTGACACTGAGCAGCTTCTCGCACTCGGGGCCGCCAAAGCCTGGGAGGCACTGGCACACGGGCCCGCTGCCCTGGTCCACACAGTTGGCCCCGTTCTGGCACTCAGTCCCCTCGCAGGGGCTTCTGGGGACGGGGGCGGGGGGAGGTGCCTCACAGAACTGCCCACTGCAGGGGGAAAGACACAGGTCAGAGAAGGCCGGGCGAAGGGGCAAGGGGACAGCTTTCTCTCCCAGGGTCCTGGAGAGAAATTCGCTGAACATCGTGGGACACTGGATCCTCAAAGCAACAGAAGATGCTCCTAACGAACATTTTTCCCGAGAGAACTAGGAGCCAGAAGGATATGGAGAACAAGGTGAGAAACAAGTGCAGGCCCTGCAACAGCATCATCGCTCTCCCTGGGCATCTGTCAGAAACGGAACCCCTGAATCTGCTTAACAAGATCGTGTGCACACTAAAGTTTGAGAAGCACTCATGGCTCGGGGCAGTCAAGTCTGCCAGCAAATGTCACTATTGCCACAGGGGAAAAAAACACAAGCAAAAGAGAGAAGACTCAAATGGCTAAAGAAATAAAAGAGGACACGGGACCACCAGCAGGGAGTTCTGACCCACGCCACACCCCCAGCACCGGTACTCACGGCCACCGAGAGCGGCAGCCACTCAGAGGTCTCTCGGCAGAGGAATGCATACACAGCTGTGGTCTGTCTGTACCACGGAATGGTCGTCAGCCACAAAAAGGGATGACGTTCTAATACATGCTGCCACACGGATGAAGCCCAAAGTCACAGAAGACCATAGATGGTGTGATTCCACTTATAGGAAATATCCAGGATAAGCAGCTCTACAGACACAAGCATTAGGTTGTTGGCTGCTTGGAGCCAAGATTGGGGTGGAGGGTGACAGGAGATATGGCGTTTCTTTCTGGAGTAATGAAAGTGTCGGTTATGGTTAATAGATGCTCAATTCTGACCGTATACTACAAGCCACTGAATTATATACAGAAACTGAGTGAATTATGGCGCAATAAAACCGTAAAAAAAAAAAAGACTCAAGGAGAGCTTGGGAGGTGAGTGGCCAGAAGGAGGGGAGGTACGCCCCCACCCCAACCTTTCAGAGATGCCAGGCTGTGAAGACAAGTGACCTTTAGGCCAGGACGTGTCTTTAGAGGCTCGCTGGGCAGATACGTGGTGGGCACTGGCCAGTAATCTGTACCCACCTCCCAGTCCCTCCACCAAACAGTTCCGGGACCCTGTGCTTATGGTCTGAGTGGTTGGGTAACTTTCCCAAGGCCACACGGCTGGGGATGGCAGAGCCATGGTTAGAACCCCAGGATCCCACTTCCAGGCTCGGACCCTTACTCCCTCCGCCAGCTGTGCTTGGGGGCTCCTGCTAGATCTGGGGCTGGAGGCTAGGAGGGCTCAGTCGCTCACGGTGCCCTGGGGCCACTCACCTGTAGCCCTCAGCACAGAGGCAAGAGTAGCGGTTGACTTCGTCCACACACTGGGCCCCGTGCTGGCAGCGGTGGTCCCTGCAGTCATCCTCGTTCTCACTGCAGTTGTCGCCTGCGTAACCTGGTGGACACTCACACCTGGGAGGTGAACGGGGTGGGGGGCGAAGAGGGGTGGGGGGCGGTCAGGCCCTCCCTCAGGAGCCTGTGAGGCCCGGGGGCCGTGTGTGGGACCGAGAACCTCAAGGCCTGTGCATCTGTGGGACAACTAGGAGGTCAAACAGAACCCCGGAGAGAAAGATGCCTCCCAGCCCAACCTGGGACCCTTTTCTGGTACAGGAAGGGAGCTTGTGTGGGCGCAGAGTCTGGGCTGGAAGGTTGGATATCCAGTGGCAGGAGAAGGAGGTCTCGTGGGGGAGGACCCACCCTGACCACTGACGGCACATCCAAGGCCAAACTTCAGCCCCTCTCAACCTGCTCAGCTGCTCCCAGAACAAGGTCCTGCATCGTAGGGCTCAACTAGCTCTCTTCAGCCTCCCCAAATCCACCGGACCAGCCTCCTGGCCCTGCCCCAGAAAAGCTTGTGCCCCTGCTCAGGGACGCCAGGCCAGACCCCAGCCCTCACTGTGCTGCTCCCGTCACCTGGAGAGCAGCCATATGCCTATCACAGACGGACCACACTCCACCTAACTTCAGTCACAGCCTTGCAACACGCCCGCTGTCCTGCTCCCCTGACATCAGGCCCACCTGCGGTCAGACCTGTCTCCACTGGCAGCAACCCTCCCACCAGCACTTCCCTGCCTTCACACCTGTTGATTCTCGAACATCCCCTCCTCTCTCCCTGCCTCAGTCCAACCTGGCCGATACCACACCTCCTCCAGGAAGCCCTCCCAGCTGCCATCAAGGGATCTTTGTGGGAAACTCTTCCAAACTAAACAGCAAACTCCACAGCTCAATCACACAACCTGGCAGGCAGGTGCTCTGCTCCTGCCTGGATGTTTTCATTCCCAGTTTTTCAAGCTGTAAGAAATACTTTTCTACCTGAGTAAGAATACATACACGTACATACATGTACACATACAAACACACACATAACCCCTAAAGCCAGTTTCATGCCACAATACTACTCCTTACTACATAAAATGGCATGGTGCTCGGATAGTTTCTCTATTTTAGGTTTGCCTTTTTTTTTTTTTAAGATTTTATTTATTCCTGAGAGAGCACGAGCAGGCGGAAGAGCATAGGGAGAGGGACAAGCAGACTCCGCCCTGAGTGCTAAGCCCGACCCGGTGCTCGATCCCGAGATCACAACCTGAGCCACCCAGATGCCCCTCTATTTTAGTTTTAGTTTAATCTTGACCCACCGTATGGATCATAATCCACTACTAGACTGACGTGCAGTCTGAGCAATGTTGCGGTAGCTAAGCCTCTGCCCACGTTCACGTTCACTCGCTCGCTCGCTCGCTCGCTCAGTGGACGCACTGAGTACCTGCTGGGTCCCAGGCACAGCTGGGGTGGTTCCATCTTCCCTCCAAGAGGGAAGGGAGGAGGGGCAGTCCTGCTTTATCCCCCGCCCGAGGTCCAGCCCCTCTGAGCAGCGGGCGTACGTACCCCTTGATCTGCCACTGCTCCTCGGTCTGCCATGCCAGCTCCACCCCGGTAGCTCACCCGCAAGTGCAGCATCTTTGCCGCCTTTGGAGAGAGGCTCCCATGCACCCCTTGGTCTCAGACCAGACCTCAGTAGCCGCTGTCTGCTGCTTCCTCCCACTGTCCTTGGGTGGCCCTTGCTGGACCGTGGGCTCCCCGAGAGGCTCCACTCCCCTCCCTGGCCTCCGCCACAGGCCCTCAACCCTGACCACCTGGGCTGTCCTGACCCGTGCAACAGGGTCCCAGAAATGGGACTGTGTTTACAAAGCTGCAGATGGAAACATTTTAAAAGCCCACGACCTTCACGTAGTCTTTAGGTGACCGTGCACTTCTACACAGGCCAGTAACAAAGATGGCGACAATAGTCAATGACCTCTTATCCAAACCTCCTGGGGCCAGAACCTCCAGGTTTTGCAATTCTGAAATTTTGTGATTTTGGAAAGGTTATACAATGCCTAAAGCATTATGTAACACATCAATGGGATCTGGGGCAGCCCCTTAAACATGTTCACATTTCTGCAACAAAATCTACATACCTTCACACTACACGGCAAGAATAGTGACCCTAAGTAGCTTCGTAACCGTGCGAGTCAGGTTTTATTACCAAATACGTTCTGGTCAGACCAGATTTTGCTATCAAATGGGCTTTTGGTTTTCAGGGTTTTGTGCATTTTGTATTTGGGGTGGAGAAACTGTGGATCCGGAAAGATGAGAGCCCTTTACAAAGGGCTTATCAGATGTCAGACTTGGAGCGAAGTGCCTTCCATACATTTGCTCCTCTGACCCTCACAACCACCCCAGGAGGAAGCCACAGGGGGGCCCACTTTGCAGAGGGGAAGACAGGCTCAGCGCGGTCAAGGCATCCACTGAGGGTCAGGCTGTAAACCCAGGTCTGGCTGACCAAAGCTGCAGCCACCACCACCCCATGCCCTCGCTGACTGGCAGGGACCCTGTGTAGCCAAGACCAAACCCACTTGACAAGTAAGGGAATAAAATGGGAAGGAGAGAAATGAGGGGACTTCAAGGCCCATGCCCTTGTCTGACCCTGAAAACAGGCAACACTGACCTGGGCCCGTCTGGAGTACCCACACACCGGGCCTCGTGCTGACATGGGTTCAAATCCGGGGAGCAGAAGTCCACCAGCTGTTCACAGGCCCTTCCTGGGGAAAGAACGAGGAAGGCGGAGAGAAGCTGCCGCCACGCTCTGCCAGGCTGCTGGCCCAGCAGAAGCCTCCCGCAGACGGAGAGAGGGCCGTGGCCCCTCTGCCGCCGGGAACGGGCTCGGGGCACGAAACCCCGCCAGGCTTACCCGTGTACTGCCAGGGGCACCTGCAGCTGTAGTTGCCCACGCCGTCCACACACATGCCCCCGTTGGCACAGGAGTGCTCCCGGCAGTCGTCCGTATTCACCTCACAGGTTGGTCCCTCGAAGCCGGGGCGGCAGGAACACCTGAGGGGGGCAGGGGAGGACAGCGTGGCGGGTGGGCCCGGGCCAGGCCAGCAGCCTTCCTGAGGCACCGGTGGGAGCCCATGTCCACCAGGAACTATCATCAACCCAGAGCTCCAGTCCCCACTCGGGCCAGGCGCTCGCTAGGTGCCGGGGTTAGAGTCAGACAACCCTGCACTCTGGGGGCTCACTCACAGTCTAGCTGGGGAGACGGGGGGACAGGCAACCGGATGAGAGTCGGGGAGTACTGGGACGGCACCACGCGGAGGAGGGAAGGGTGGACAGAGGCCAGGGACGCTGAGCTCATACATCAGGGATGGGGTGAGAGGAAGGTCGGAGGGGGAACAAGAGCCAGCTCGTGGAGGGTCCTGCAAATCTGTGCTCTTCCGGCCGGCGTACACCTTCCCCTCGGGGGCACCTGGGGTCTTCCAAGTGATAGGTGGGTCAGAGAGGTCTGAGAAATTTCCACATCTTCAAGTTCTGCACCAACACTTCCCTGAACAGGCCTACTCCAGAGCTTCAGAAATGCACACACACCTCTCTCCCAACCTGAATGTGAGCTGGGATTGCCTGGAGCCTAAAACCCTCGGGCACCAAATAAAGGGACAATTAGGAAGGCAGAGGTTTCCCAAGTGACTGGACAAACGCTCTTGCAAGACATTCCAGTTCTGTGTATTAAAAATCACAGAAGGGAGACCTCACGGAATGGTCAGCTGATTGAGCATTAAAAATAACTTTTGATGACAGATCGGTCTGGGGTTTGGGCATATAAACTCGGAAGGGTTTCAAATAATTGAGTGACATGCTACAAAACTTCTAATCCCAATGACTTATGTGCACAAACTTTCTCGGTGTTTCTAGCTGTATACACAGATTTTTTAAAAGCACATGTTGGATGCTGAGCCTTCTCTCATTCTGCCCTATTCACCCTGGGACACAGGAGCCAGTTGGAAGAAAAGCACGGACAGAAAGCTCCCCCTGGCTCATTAAGAGTCGTAACATTTCCATGGGTAACAATTATCAATAAAGTTTGTAGAGTTATGTTCTGATTGGCTATATATTATTGACAATTGTAATGACAACTCTACAAAGGATACTTTTCAGAGGTTGATGGTGACAAGAAATAAAAATCTATAAACATACATCCCCACGTGGGTGGCAGAGAAGTAGGGCAGCGAAGAACAGAGTCTAGCATCAGAGCACATTGGAAGAGAAATAGAGGTGGGGGCAAGGAGTAAAATGGAAATACTAGTTTGAGGGGAAAAAGGAGGTAACAGGTTTAGGCTGTTAAATGAGTTTGCTGGGGTGATTTTTAAAAATGGGATCAAATTGCTGTGCTATTCAGATTTCACTGGAAAATGATAGACGTGAACTAAAAAGGGAGATTTTTTTAATGTTCATATTTACAGTATCCTGAAAATTAACTCTTTTGCAATAAAAAGCTCAACATACACTGAAAAATGCTGGCTGTCACTCTAAGAATGTCCGAGAGGAGAGGTAGTTTAAAACACCTGTTCGGCGTGGCCGAGTGAGCACGAAGACATGAAGCTCACAGTTTTGGGGCCCACCCTCCAGCCGGGAGGGGGCTACCCCAGCTGCACCCGTCCTCTGCCTAGCAGGCGTTTCTGAGGGGTCCTCTCAGCCCCCCAAGCTCCATAGAACACCCCTCCCCAGGAGTCTAGCTGGGGGGGCGGGTAGGATGGAGCAGCTGCCAAAGCCCGGAGGAGGAGGGAGACTATTGTAAGAACGCCATTTCCAAGGGGACGACCTGTGAGAAGGTGTTTAGTGTTTTATTTTTTACATCTGGCGATTCGGGTTTGCAAGGACAGGTTTGGCCAATCCTGCCAAGTAGACTCAACATTTTCTGAAGAGCAGATTTGTTTGGTTGGTAGTTTATTTTCAGCAACTAAGTACTATATATTCCTCTGGAAAAACTCTGGGTCCAGGAGAGCTCTGGGAAGGTGGGGGGGCTCATTGAGAGGTCCTGGGGGAAATCAGTGGTGGGGGGGTTTACGTGGGAAGGTCAGACAGGAGTCAGGAGGGCTGGCCCTTCACGGAGTCCAAGGCAGGGTGGGCATCGGCTGCCCAGGTGTGACCAGTGGGACCCGAAACCATGGGGGGAGGCCCCAGATGGCGTGCCTGGGACCTCTAGGAAGGCCTCCCCACCTGTCTTGTGGGCTGCTTGATACCAAGAAGGAGGCTAGGGGCCCTGCCTTCAGGCAGCATGGGCACAGCAAGCAGCTGTTTGACTTCAGCTCGGAGGCCGTGGGAGTTAGTGGAGATTAAGGGGGTTTAGAACACCCCTGAACTGCCCCTTAGCATTGGCACCACATATGCCCTTGGATCGCCAGGGCCATCAGAAGACCTTCTGGCCCCCAGCACGAGCAGGGAGAGGCCTGGGGCAGGGGTGGACAGCGCAGCTCAGAGCCCCAGCCCTCCATGCTACTGTGAGACTCGGCAGGCCCCCATCTCTCCGGGCAATAGGGGCCCGGCCTGGCATGGAGGGGTCTCTAGGAGTGCCTGCCCTCCCCAGCACAGCCCCACCTCCTCCTCCAACACAGGGAGCCCGGGGCCATCCCACTGGGAGGAAGGAACCAAGGCTTGGGTGCTAGACCCATCAGCAGCCCTCCCACCAGGTGCCGGGCCCTCCAGGCAACTCACATGAACCCGGCATCCTTGCCCTCCTGTGGGTGGCAGGTCCCGCCGTTGCCGCAGGGGCCGCTGGAACAGCTGTCCAGGGACACCTCGCAGTTTCGGCCCTGGGGGGCAAAGTGAGTGATGAGGACCTCAGAGAGACCCAGGGATTGGTGTGAGCCAACAGAGACAGCCAGCCCCCTCAGCAGCATGCCTCCCTGGCCCGGGACTTACCTATTTGTTCATTCACTCGTTCACATGCTGGGTCATTGATTAAACACTCCCTCACACGCCTGCCCCGGGCACGGTGGGCAAAGCGATGAACAGGCCAGCCCAGCCCCGCCTTACCTGGAAAGAGCAGCCCTCCTCCTCCCCGGGCCCAGCCTCCACTCACCTTATAGCTGCTGGAGCAGGCGCACCTATAGACCTCAAGGGGGTCATTATGGCAGGTGCCCTGGTTCTGGCACGGGCTGGACAAGCAGGGATCACACTTGGCCTGGACAGCCAGGGTGGGGGGACCTGAGGCGGAGGCGGGGGGAGTGTTAGGGCAGAGGGGAGAGGAGGGCAGGATGGCCCTCAGGGAGAGTGGTGGAAGTCCTCTCCCCAAGGAGATTTCGGGCCCTCCCTGTGTTTCCTCTGGGTCACGTTCATGCCCTCCTCTCTCAGCCCACCTTCCCGGCCTCCGGACCCACTTCTATAAAGTGAGGTTAATCACAGCACCTGCCTCGGGGGCCGTGAGGACTAAATACGCTAATTGAAAAGCACTCAATGGGTGCTTGAGCCCACAGAGCCCCCGCGTGGTGGTCAGGGCAAAGCCATCAGTGTGAGGGCGTCACAATCACAATGACCGAGGTGGGCTCTGGCTCCCCACCCCAGCCCCGTCCCAAGGAGCAGGAGTCCTGGTCGGCCACCTCGGCAGGGAGGGGCACGGCTCTGCGAGGGGCCGTGCTTAGGAGGGAAAAAGGCCATTTGCCTTCCAGTTGTTTCTCTCCAAAGCTGAATGGGGGGCACCCTGTCCGTCACCACAGGCAAGACCTCCTCCAGCCCCTGCAGGACACACACGTCCTCTTCCCTGAACTTGGAAGTGGGTGAGGAGCCAGCAGCCAGGCTGCCTGGGGCACCACCTGTGAGGGGCACGAGGCCCTCACAGGAATAAATAGAAAACTCAGCTAGTAAACTCAGGTTTCCGCTCAGGGCTCCTTCTAGAAATGGAGAGAGAGAGGTGAAGAGGCGTGATAATAACTTCCAGTAATAACTGGAAGGAAGCATGAGCAGATTTCCCGGGTACCGCTGGGATTCTATTCCTTCCTCTGGCTGCTCTTTCCCTGGTGTGTTCAGTCTGCGAAAATCCAGGGACCCCTTGCTGTTATGCATGTTATATTTCAACAAAAAAAAATTTTTTTTAACTTACTATCTAATAACCATTAATTAAATACTGAACCAATGTTTTGCTGCCAACAGCCAAGCCACAGATCAGGCCCCTCTGAACTGTCACCCCCATGACAGCGGCCTGCCCGCCAGGTGGCCATTAACCCAGGGACGGGGGACTGTGAGCTTGCAGAGGGCAGGGGCTGGGCCCCTGCTGGCCCCCGGCACACACAGCTGGACCTGGGGCAGCCCCCGGCCCCCTCCCTCAGCTCAGCTGGGCTCCCGGGCCATCAGTCAATGAGCCGATCCACCTCTGAAGGAGAATTTCCAGACACCCCAGGTGAGGCAGCTTCAGGGCAAAGTGTGCGGAGTCTCCAATCACACTCAGGCCCTGTGTTTCTGCAAATGTCAGGAGAGTGGCAGCAGTCCAGTGGCTCGAAGTGGAAGCTCAGGGCTGCGCACAATTCCTACCAAAGGGAGCCCCGAGCCCTCCCACTGCTGAGAGGCTGGGAGCGTCTGGAAACGCTGCTGCTATTTTTATTTTCCTTACATAACACCAAGGAGAGGGATTAAGGCCCTCGCAGCCAGAGCCGTTCTACCCGGCTTTTCTCATTCACCGGACGCCAGGAATAGAAACAAGGTAGCCATGATAACAAGCAGCAGGCCCATCATTCCTGCCACCCGACCCCCACTTGGCCGGTCACCACTGGGACACAGGAGCCCCTGGAAGGCCCTGCCAGAGTTAGGCAGGTCCCGTGGGCCCCCGGCAGCAGGTGGTGGGGACGCGACCCTGTACCTACCGCCCCGCCCCCAGCCCCTGCTCTCGTGCTCCTGGGCTCACCTTGGCATTCAAACTTCTTGGCAGGCGTGGTGAGGAGCAGCTTGCCCTCCATGTCTGGGGGCCCCGCACAGCGGGCAATGCCCGGTTCCTTGTAGCCTGTCTTCACCCAGCCAGACAGCCAGCGGAGGTGGCAGTCGCAGTACAGAGGGTTGGCCCCAATGGCCCTGCATCAGAGAGCAGAGGGCAGCAGTCATCCGGGATGGGGTCCTTCACCCAGCAGGCACTGAGCTTGCCGGGCACTCAGCCAGGGGCTGGCAAAAATCCCAACGGTCCCCATGGCGCGAGCCTTTACTGCACAGCCGGCACGGCTCTAAAAACTTCCTATGTGTTATCTTTTTTAAATTTTTTTAACATTTCATTTATTTCTTTGACAAACAGAGAGGTTAAGCAGGGGGAGAGGGAGAAGGAGAAGCAGATTTCCCGCTGAGCAGGGAGCCCAATGCGGGACTCGATCCCAGGACCTTGGGATCATGACCTGAGCCGAAGGCAGACGCTTAACCAACAGAGTCACCCAGGAGCCCCCTTATGTGTTATCTTCTTAGTCCTCCCCACAGCCCGCTCTCCTTATGGCACATGTTGAAACAGGCTCGAAAAGGTTGGGCACTTGCCTATGATGATACAGAGAAAGGAGGGAGGTGGGATTTGAACCAGGGCTGTTGAGGACAGGACTGCCTCTAGAGTGCATGGTGGAGAAGGAGCCACCATTTACTGCTGAGATGAACCGGCTGCTTTCCCAAGGCCCTGCATCAAATCTTCTCATTAGCTTCAAGGTGTAAGCTCTCTCCTCCGTCTCCAACAGGGGGAACTGAGCCTCACGTGGACCGAGTAATTTCCCTGGGGTCACACAACTAGTGAAGGGCAGCCCCCAGCTCCAGACCCAGGGCCATCCGACTCTGAAGCTCATACGCTTTTATTTTTCTTTTCATTTTTAACTAAACAAGGAGCACACGTATGCACTCTCATTGTAAACCACTTTCAAATACTGCAAACAGAAGTCTCCAGCTCACACTAAATGCCACTGAATTGTACACATTAAAGTGGTTCATTTTATCTTACGTGAACGTCCCCTTAATTTTTTTTCAAAAAGGCCCATTCCTGTGACTGGTGGGAGAGCAAAACAGTATAACGGCGACAGAGGGGGGTTTTGTGATGTCTATCAAATCACCCATGCGGTGGCCTTTCGACCTAGCAATTCTATTTCTGGCAGTTTCTCTCACAGATACACCTGCCCAGGTGTATAAAGACATCTGCACAGTGGTATTGATCACGGCACTGTTTGTAATAGAAAGAAACTACAATACATCCACGTTGCAAAGAAAGCCCCCCACTGCCCACCTCCCCCCCCCACCCCCGTGTCACTACCAAGCACAGAAGGACCTGTGTCACACGATCACCACGCCCAGGCCTGTAGCCTTCCGGTCTCTCCCAGAGTTACACCTAAGGCTTTTTAATTATTTTAATTCAATTAATTAACATATAATCTATTACTGGTTTCAGAGGTCCAGGTCTGTGATTCATCTTTTTTTTTTAAGATTTTATTTATTTGATAGAGAGAGAGATCACAAGTAGGCAGGGAGGCAGGCAAAGGGAGAGGGAAAAGCAGGCTCCCTGATGAGCTCGATCCCAGGACCCCGAGATCATGACTTGAGGCGAAGGCAGAGGCTTAACCCACTGAGCCACCCAGGCGCCCCGATTCATCAGTCTTAGTAACAGCCAGTGCTCATTATGTCACGTGCCCTTCTTAATGCCCATCCCCCAACACCTATGGCTCAAAGTATATCCTCCTGCCCATCATCACCGAGCAGCTTCTTGTCCACTAAGTGGCACGTCTTGGAGATCTTTCCATCATAGCATCCCAAAGAATGGATAGCTCACAGCTTACTGAGCAATTTCCCCATTGCCAGACATTCTGGTGGTTTCCAAGGGTGTGAGCATCTCTCTAGAATAGGTGCCTAGAGGTGGGCTTCAGGTCGCTGAGGAAGCGCAGGCAGGATGTTCAGAGCTGCCCTCCCAAACCAGGCGGTATCAGCCCACGTGCAGCAGCGTCAGGCCAGGCCTGCCCCCCACCCCCACCCAACACCGCACCCCCAGCCTAGCAGTGTTCACCAGCCAGCCGCCACACTCGACACCTCCCTGACTAACAGTGGGAGATTCAGAGAGGGGCGAGAGCCGGGTTTGGGAGAATGCAGGGGCCAGAGCTCCTCGGTCCCACAAAGAGAAAAATCAGAGCTTCGGGCCTGCAGTTCATTGATATCAACGCTATTTTGCAAATATAAGGCTGTGTGATGATAATGAGAATGGGCGCTTTTGTGCAGTAACGGCTGCACTGCCCTTTTCCACCTGTTTCTGGGCAATAGCGAGGAAGCGCCTCCCCCCCCAACCCCTCCCCCCCCGCCAGGTGTGTTCGGTCTGATGAAAGCAGCGAAAACTCTGAGCAGGAATTCCCCAAGATAGCCCAGCTGATGACTGCACAGTCTTACAAGGCGGCTGGGCAAGACTTGGCCTCCGGCCCCAGCGCGGCTCCCTGCCCGCTGACCTTGAGCAGCCGCGTCACCTCTCTGGGGCTCACTTTATGACTTGATAAAGAGCCTGCGAGCTGGAGGGGGGCAGGAAGGCAAGCACAAATAACCT
Organism: Potos flavus; assembly: GCA_028534135.1. Taxonomy (NCBI): domain Eukaryota; kingdom Metazoa; phylum Chordata; class Mammalia; order Carnivora; family Procyonidae; genus Potos; species Potos flavus. Next base: position 27,326,654 of record CM052894.1, on the reverse strand, counting down.
AAAATGGGCACCAAGGGAATAATGCAGTGTGGAAAAGAAGGCCAGCTTAATCTCGACGTGTGTTTAATTTTTTCTGTCCTGATTTGCTGACAGCATCCATCCTGGCTAATGGGACAGGGGGCGGCACCTTCCTTTCTCCGCTGAACACTGCCAGGGCTGCCAGAGGTCAAGGAAGTTTAGATGCTCTGATTTTTCTGAAGCTACGTGTGTTTAAAAAAAAAAGACTTTTTGTAAATAATAGGAATACAAAAATTGTGCTATATTTAAAATGTTTACATTAACCAGATTCATATTTTTAACATAAAAAGTGCAAGATAATGTGATTATGTTATTCAAAATGTCAATACAGACGTTATTAAAAAAATTTTTTTGTAGCGCACTTGCAGGAGTGTGGTCTGCTAAATAAGTCATGAGCTGAAAGTTTATTATGAATGACTTCTTCTTTCAGTCCTGTAGTTCATTTAGAGAAAATGCCCCAGAGACTGAGGCCACTGTGAATGTGGAGACCTTGACAGGTCAGGATTGTCACAATGCCAATTCCCCCTTCGTCCCCCTGCCCCATAAATGGCAGCAAAAGTGCACCTCGAATCTTAAGATTTTTTATTATTTATAAGTAATCTCTACAGCCAAAGCGGGGCTCAACCCTCAACCCCGAGATCAAGAGTCACAATCTCCACGGACTGAGCCAGCCAGGCACCCCATGAGGACCACCAATCTAAGTGTCCCTTTCTGACTCTTTACATAAAAATAATAGTAAAGAATAATAAAAACTCCCAAAGTCAATATAATGCTATTCAAAAGTAAAGTTGGGGTTGACCCATATGTTTTCTTTGTTTTTCTATAGAGCCCACTCTGAGGCACATCGGATTCCAACCGCTCACATTCTCATTCGTCCGAAGGCTGGGGTTTTGACTAGCTCGCCTTCACCTGGGGGCCATTCTTCCCACCAGAAGTGACTGACAGCTCGGGGCAGAGTGGAGAGTCACAGGCTCAGCTGAGGCACAGTGGTGGGGACAGCAGGCAGGCTGCTTGTCAAGCCGGAAGGGCTGTGATTCAGGTTTACATCCTGGCCAGGGTCTAAGTAATCCTGTGTTGTTGATCTTTGGTGTGACTTGGAAATCGCTGGGACAGCAGACACTCGCTGTGTTCACGCCAAGGCCCTGTCGAGCTTCTGTTAACATAACCGCGGCCAAAATACTCTCCCGTGGCTGCTTCCCAGAGCCGCCGACGCTAGAGTTTAGCACGTACTAAAACTTCAGAATCTCCTCCACTCGAGCTGTACCTCCTCCGCCCATTCTCCTTTCAGGCAATTTCCTCGTGCCCCTCACTGTCTCCTTCTCCTGCCCTGAAGCTTCCTGAGCCGAGGAGCCACCGTCCCCGGCCGCATCTGACACCAGCAGGCAGCCCCTGAGTGCCTGTGAACCAGCCTAACCGATCCTGCCCAAAAGCACGAGGAATGCACGAAGCTCAGGGTGGAAGCAAAGGAAATTCACAAAGAAAAGAATCCGCCATCGTCCCATAAATGTAACTAACTTAATTTTTGTGTGTTCCCTTCCAGGTCTTGTGTTCACACATGTACGTCAGGGAAATCCGAGTGTCGGGTCTTCCTTATGCCACGTTTTCATCAAATAGTAAATTACGGTGCCATAATTCTCTAACTACTTGCTATGCTGTCCTATGGGCATTCCATGATCTATTTCATCAGTCCTATTTACTTTTCACACCGAATTCTTAATGAATTCAGAATCCAGCTTCCTGGCACGCAGAGACAACAAAATGCCAGATTAGAGAAATGAAGAATGATGTCAGGGAGCACTGGCTGGCACACAGTAAGTATTCGTTGATGAAGAGATGGATGGATGGATGGATGGACGGACAAGTGGAGGAAAGATGAGCTAACTGCAAAGTAAAGATAAAAGTTTACAACAGTAGAGAAATGTGCAGGGTATTGGAGCCCAGGGCAGTTATGAGCGCTCACAATCATCATGGTACATGGACCACAGCGGACCTTAGAAATAACATTTGTACAGGCGAGGAAAGAGGCCCAAAGAGATGAATGAATTGTCATTGATCCCATTGCAAGTTGATGGCAGAACAAGGACCTAACACCACACATTCTGATTCTTAGAGTTCAAGGGGTTTAAATATGGTGGACCTCAGCCTCCACCACAGCCTCTGCCTGCCCACCCCTCCCGCCGCATACTGCTAGAGAAGAGGAGAGGCCCAGGCCAGAGTCACAGTAGGACAAAGGGCACCTCCAGGAGCCAGGGACACTGGATGCCAACTCTTGGGCGACTCCTGCCCTGGTGCCCGCCGGGACAAGCACAGCTACTCTCTGGAGAGAAGCCTCTCTAATTTAGGTCCTCAGAACTTCAAACTTCAGCAAAAATGAGCTCACAACCACTAACCACCAAATACTGATGGAAACAAGGCCCTGTTGAAGATTCCTCATGAGCAATGACCGACGTGGCCCCTGCCTGGCTGGCCCCTGCCTGGCCTCTGTCTAGAGCCACCGTCTCCAGCCAGTCTCCCTCCTGCCTTGTCCCATGCCTCCTCCACATGTCACCATGGCTCTCCAGGAGCTTTCTACGACTTCATTCTTCCACTATTCCCTTCTATCTGTAACATAAAGTCCATACTCCTTAGCATGGCACAAAAGGCCCTTCACAATGGAATTCCAACGTCCCTTTCCAGATTCATCTCTTCCCACACCACACTCCTCACCCAACCCTATTATCACCCTATTATCCTATGATGGACAACATCCCTGAATAGGTTATCTACTTCCTTGCCATCTTGCCTTTGCACATGCTGTTCCCTCCTCCTATAATGTCTTTCCCTACCTTCTCCAATGGCAGACCCCTAGCTAGTCCCTTTCTGATGGCAGCATCAATGTCACTCCCTCTGTGAAGCTCCTCAGACTTCCCCAAAGTTAGTCCCTGTTGCCTTTAAATTTGCTTTATAATATCCCTAATGGTCACAGAAGGCAGAAACTTGGTGGTAGTAAATTCTTCAGCACTTGACTCACTGTGGTTATTCAGGGCATATTTATTGAGGCAATATAGAATAAACAAATAGCTTTGGAATCAGATACACCTAAGTTCCAATTCTGTCTCTGTCGTTTCCTAGCTTTATGACCTAGGGAAGCTGCTTCATTTTCTGAGCCTGGGCCTGAGTGCAAAATGTCAATAATAGATGTAAATAAATACAAATAATAAATGTAAATAAATAAATGTAAAATGGAAATAATAAATCCTACCACCCAGGACCCAGAGCCCTTTTTCCCTTTTATTCCCGTGGCAGTCATCACGAATTAATCACGGCACTCTTCCCACAGAGTCCAGACCAGCGCTGGAATCTTCGCCGTGGACTCCATCAGTCCCTGTCAAACTCGAGGAACTGGCGAGCACAATACCTACTTCTCACTTCCGTCTTGGAGTAAACGAAATACCACAGATAAAGTATTCACACACAGTAAAGTATTTGTCCCAGACTCTCGATAAATAGTACATATTACTATTTCTTTCCTCCAGTCTAAGGTTGTTAATGCACTACTGCTTTAACATGCTTTGGGAGGTGAGGAGAAATATTATCATATTAAATAGATCGTTTACCGTAGGGAATGATCTCATTCCCTACACTACGATACACTATGATTTCAGAGACGAACACGTAGAAAAGGTGAGTTTTCCCAACGGAGAGAACCTGGGGAGATTACAGGATGAATGAACCTCAGATGCCAATGCGGGGGGCTCCAGAAGGCTCTCTGGTGGAGTGCGTCAGCGCTCCACTCTGCACGCGAGTATGGGCAGAGAGCACGAGGCCCAACCCTAACCCTGACCCCTGCCCCCGCCTGGAGCTGGGACCTGGGACAGAAAGCTCGGCACCCGGCCCCGCCCCCAGAAGCAGGATAGGCCTGTCCCGGCCCCACTGCTTTTTCTTTCTTTTTTCAATTGTGGTAAAAATACAACTTAAAATTTACCATCTGGGCCATTTTAAGCATACGGTTCAGGGGCATCCATGAGGACAATATTGTGCAACTCTCGCCAATCTTGGGCTCTAAAGCGCTTCTTCAGCCCCGAGCAGAACTCCATACCCACTAAACAAGACTTTCCCGTGTGCTCCTGCTCCCGGCGCCTGGAAGCTTCCTTTCTCCTGCCTACAGCTGTGGAGTTGCCCATTCCGTACCCCACATCAGCGGAATCAGACAACATCTGTCCTTTAATGTCTGATTTCCCTCAGCAGGTCGCCAAGGCTCAGCTGTGTTTGTAACGGGAGCAGGAGTTTCCTTCCTTCTTACGGCTGGAAAAGATCCCATTGTATGTAGGCACCATATTTTGTCCAACAACTGGAGTTGTTTCTGCTTTTTGGCTATTGTGTGAAGGATGCTGCTATGCGCACGAGTGCACGAGTTTTCTGTTGTGAGAACCTGCTTCCGATTATTTGGGATTGACGCTTAGGAGTGGAATTGCTGGGTCACAGGGTAATTCCACGTTTAGCCTTTTGAGGAATTGAACATACCGCCTTTTACAAACCCACCTGGTACTGCCAGTTAAATGGCTTTGGAAGCAACCCTACATCGACTAACACCACTTCTTGGGGGTAGTAAAGGTCCAGAGTTCTTCCCGCACCCTGAGAAGTCAGAGGCGCAAGAGGGGAGCCATGCTTAAGAGCACGGGCTTTCGAGCCAGAAGACTCCAGCCCCTACCAGCTGTGCAGCTTTGGGCAAGCTTCTCACATTTTCTGGGCCTGTTTCCTCATGTGTCAAGTAGGAGTCATTGTACCCGTCTTGAGGGAAGGCTGTGTGGACAGCTGACGTGGTCCACAAGGGGCATTACTACTCATATGACTGCTTGGGAAGAACGGTCCTCAAACCCCATTGCTGCGACTGCGGAAACACTGAACGTGTCAGGGTCTGAGATGGGGGCTGTTCGAACTTCATGAGCTCGACTAGCTGCAGGGTAAAAGCCACAAACTCTGCCAGTCTCAGGAGGTGGGGGAGGGGTCTTTCTCAGAATCCGAGCTCTGTTAAAATCCAAAAAGGCCTCTAGAATTGGGCCGAAGTTACTTACAGGTGAGACAGGGAGGTCACGTCTGTGAAGATGCCCTCTTGGAGGGTGGCGATGTCATTGCCATGCAGGGACCTGAGGAGAGAAGAGGCCGTCAGTGCCTCATCCAGGGACAGAGACTTGAGAACTGAGGGAGATGTGCTCCGTCAGACCCTCCATGGGTCTCTCTGTCATTGCCAGAGGGGGACGGCCCCCAGCCGAGACCTGGCCCCTGCCGGCCACTGGCAAGGGAGAGGGGGCCCCTCATAATCCAAGTAGATGACCTCATGCCCCAGCCCTCCTGGAGGGCTTGTTTTTGCCATCACAAATAACTCAAAGCCCCTATTCTGTTTACACGGCCAATGGAACGTGTGCAGCCCCGTGCCCCCCCTCCACTGGCCCGCGAGCCTGAGGGACAGGCTCCCCCTGGGGAAACAGGTTACCATGGCCAGCCATAGGTTGAGGGTAAAGAATGTCCCCGTGCCCCAGGCTCGGCTGCCAGGGGGTCCCACGCACGGAGCCTCAAGGGGCCCTCCTAACAGGCGTGACAGCGGGCTTTGATCACAGGGCAAAAACCTCCCAGTGGGAATTCTTAGAAAGGGTTCACAAATCTCTTGTGAACACTCTCCACCTGAAACTCATGCGCAAAAAAGGGGCCACCTCGTGTTCGATGCCACCCCACACATACTGCTGCCCCAAACACAACACAGGGCGGACCACAACCCCCCATTTCTCAGAGTTTCCCATTCGTTCGTCAGCCTCTGTGAGGGGCTTGAATGAGCATGGGCGGGCCTCCCATCTTGGGACACTATCGGCCCTGCTGGGGCCACAGACACGGAGACATGGCTGCCCACCAGGTGGGTCGCAGGGCCCCCCGGTGAGCTGGATTTTCAGGGAGGAATGAAGATCGGGGAGACTTACAGCAGGCGCAGGGAGCGCAGCCCCTGGAAGGCCAGAGGAGGGATGCACTGGAGGGCATTGTAGCTGAGGATCCTGTGAGAAGAGAGGGAGGGCGAGGGAGGACCGGAGGGGGGCAGGGAGGAGGAAGGAGAGACCAGGACGGGGAGGGGGCAGCGCCAAGTTAGGGACCCGGCCCCTGCAGGCTGGCTGGGGTGGGCGGCAGTTTGTTCAGCAGCAAAATGAGGGAGGCCTGAGCATGGGAGGGGGTATGGGCTGAGCCCTGAACTAGTAAGCCCTGTGACCTGGCCACA
>CM052894.1:27295858-27319895 GCA_028534135.1 Potos flavus | reverse complement strand
CATGGGGGGTGGGAGAGGGAAATGAAACAAGAGGGGATCAGGAAGGAGACAAACCATAAGAGACTCCTAAACTCATGAAACAAACCGAGGGTGGCTGGGGGGTAGGGGCGGGTAGGGATAGGGTGGCTGGGTTATGGACATTGAGGAGGGTATGTGCTATGGTAAGTGCTGTGAAATGTGTAAGCCTGAGGACCCACAGACATGTACCCTGGGGCAAATAATACATTATGTGTTAATTTAAATAAATAAATAAATAAATAAATAAATAAATAAATAAATAAATAAATAAATTAATTAAATTAAATTAAATAAAAATAAAAATTAAAAATAAAAAAGGGGGGGAAAAAAAGATAGAGCGGCCGAGTGAATGAATGAACGGCTGTGTCCTGTACTGAGGTCTGGAGAGGGTCCATCAGGTGCTTGGCTCAGAGGGCCGCTCAGAGGCTGCGCAGGGCCCACACCCACGTCTGGCTGACACAGAATCGGCTCCTGTCACATGTCCTTCACATTCATTCATTCATTCATTCATTCAGTAAATACTGCTGAGAGGCCTCTGTCTGCCCTCCTTTCTTCTGACTGGGAGCAGGACGACTAATAAGGACACCGCGGCAGGAGTGGCCGAGGGTACTAGGAAGCAGGTGACCCTGACGGTCAGGGAGGCTGGCCGTGGGCAGGCCCCGTGCAATACGGACGGACTCCCTGAATCCTCAAACCAAGCTCTCCGGCAGGTGTGCTATGGGCCCAATTTAGAGATGAGGAAACTGAGGGCAGAGGGGTTGGGTAACATGCCCTGGTCCCCCAGCCTGGAAGAGGTGGCACAGGACTAGAATCCACGGGGGCCGCCGCCAGAGCCTGCCCGCTCAGCCGCTACATTCTACCTCCCGGCAGCAACATCTCAAAACATCACAACTTTCACCTCGGGGAAGCTCCCTTAAGGGGGTGAGTTGAAGAGCGCTGTCTACCAGGATGCTCCTGGTCGCAAATGTCCGCAGAGACAGCACTGCTCGACCCTAGGTGTGTCACGTGTGCACACACACAGCAGAGCTCAGGAACGTCACACAGCGGAACGGTGACAGGAGTCTCTCAGGGCTGGGAAGCAGGAGCGGGGGACGCATCCGTGATCTTTTTACTCTTCTGGATTGTCTGTTACTTTTTAAGGAAATGATGATGCCTCCCTTTGTAATAAAAAAAGAGGGAGCGCCTGGGGGCCTCAATTGGTTGAACATCTGCCTACGGCTCAGGTCTTGATCCTGGAGTACCAGGATCAAGTCCAGGATCAAGTCCCGCATTGGGCTCCCGGCCCAGCGGGGAGTCTGCTTCTCCCTCTGCTCCTTCCCCTGGCTCATGTTCTCTCTCCCTCAAATAAATAAATAAAAATCTTAAAAAAAAAAAAGGAAAGGAGAGAAACTGTTTCTTGGGGGAAAAAAATAGTGTTTTCAAAGTATACTTAATGGCATAAGAAAATGCCCAGAATATATAGTTAGGTTTAAAAAGAAACACAATTTTGGGGTAGGGGGATGGGTAAAATAGGCAATGGGGATTAAGGAGGGCACCTGTCGTGATGAGCACTGGGTGCCGGATGGAACGGTTGAATCACTATATTGCACACCTGAAACTAAAATAATACCGTATGCTAACTATACTAGAATTTAATTTAAAAAAAACCAGAATTTTTTCAAAAGAGCAAGTTATTATTATATAAAGTGATATAAAAATACATATATATGAGTAGTATGGAAATTTTTTTTCAATAGGACATAAAACTGCTCTAGAAAAATCCATTGATTTTGTTTACAAAAATACCCTGACCATCTTCCCAGGTGTGAAAGTTGAAGGTCCTCACCCAGGACCACCCTCGCCTGGCCTGGATGGGCCAGTCCGGACTTGGGCCGCAGGGAGGGCTGGAGGAGGCAGGCCAGGCTGGCTGGAGGCTGAAGGTAGGGTCAGGGCTCAAGAACAGGGACAGCCCGTCTGAGCTGCAAGCTTGCTGGTTCACTACGGGTAAAAACCTGCCCTGTGTGCACGGAGCTCTGTGGCGAAGTCAGGGGGCAGGGCTGCATGCTGCAGGTGCAGGGAGGGAAGGGGGGGGCTGCACGAGGAGAGAGACTAGGGAATCTGGAGAAACAGGCATGGGTTTGAGAAGTGACCGGGTTTCCCACGGGGAGGAGAAGGTCCCGGGAAGGTCCCACTGCCCCTCACGGACACAGGTAAGCCGTAAGCCTGGAGCACTGAGTCAGGCCAGGAGGCAGAACCCTCCCTGCGCTAGGCATACTTCTATAAAAAAAAAATACACTAACAGATGAACTGTGATTTTTTTCCTGATGGAATAATAGGTAACGTTTATTTCCTTCTTTTATCCATAGCTCCCCATTTTTTAAACAATAAGCATATTATTGTTCTTAAAATCCCATGAAGCCACCACCAGGCAGGGTTGGTGCAGGACGAAGACAGGGTCTCCCTGCTCACCCCCCGCCCCTGCACCAGAGCCCTCCTCTCCAGGGCTGACCAGCCCGCCTCTCCCCTCCTGCCCAGGAGCCCGCGGCTTACCCTCCTCACACCTGAAGTCCGGGAAGGCCACGTCCTGTAGGGGGATCTGCCGCAAGAAGTCTGGGTTCTGGCACCGCGGGTTCCCGGTCACGATCTTCCTCCTCCGCAGCCAGTCGCCCAGCCAGGCCAGCTGGCAGTTGCAGTTGAAAGGGTTGGCCAGAAGGTTTCTGGAAGAGGGGCCCGTGTCACCAGCAACATACCCTGCCAGGCGCAGTTTCCCTGCAGAGCCCTCTCACGCCGCTGCGGACAGGCCACCCCGCCACGTGGCCACCCGGCGCTCCCGCCCAGACAGCCAGCACTTATGAAGACCTGGCATCCACACACGGTGGGACCCCAGGGACCACGAGCACCTGACACCCCCCAGTGAGTAAGGACCCTCGGGAGGGAGGGTGGCTGCCGGGGAGCGGACGCTGGTGCCAGAGCCCCAGGCCCACTCGCCCTCCCGGCCAGACTTACAGCGTGGAGAGGGCCTGGAGGGTGTCGAAGGCCCCGGGTGAGATGGTGGCGATCTGGTTGTCATAGAGGGAGAGGAGGCGGACGTTGCGTAGGCCCGTGAAGCTGTCATTGTGGATGCAGCTGATGCGGTTGTTCCTCAGCATCCTGGGGGGCGGGAAGGGGGCAGCCCCCGCTGTGCCCTGCTGCCATCCACCTGCCCGCGCTGTGCCCCCTGCAGGCCCCCCGCAAAGTCTCCTCTCGAGGCAGCGAGCCGAGGTGGAGGACCGCAGCATGGGACTCCCTGCACCTGTGCTCCCCTCTAGTTCCTCCCCTCTAGATGCTCCCCTGTCCATCTTGCCACCACCTTCACCCCCTGGGGGCCCAGAGCACCCCCAGGCCAGCTCCACATCCACCCCCAGGGATGCTTGCTTAAAAGCCACACCCAGTCGTGTTCCTGTCCAGCCTGAAGCCCCAGGGGCCCCCAGACTACCCACAGAATAATGTTTCCCGTCTTTACTGTGACCTGGGAGAGCCCGTCTGACACAGCCCCAGACCAGCACCTGCCCACCTCTCAAGAGGGCGACACGCCTGAACTTGTCTGGCCTGCAGGCATGCTGTCCGGGCCTGCATCACCATGCCTTTCCCTGGTTACGGTTTCCTTCTAGAATGACCCCTCTCCTCATGTATGTCACGAGAGTCTCTGTTCACCCTCAAAAACCTGGCTCAATACCCCCCAAAAACAAAACCAAGCCTGACACAGGATAGGCAACTCACAAAAGAAGTTAAAATAGCTTATGAAAGTCGATAAAAAATGTTTAAACTTACTAGTCATTGAGGACACATAAGCACATTGAGTCTTTGCCTTACAAATTGCAAAATAAAGATATAATAATAATAATGCCCAGGGTCGGTGTGGGGGAATGGGCACTTTGACACCGGGGCCTGCAGGAGAGTGACTCGGGGCCTCCCTGGAAGTGACGGGCCCTGAAAGGGCCCTTCATGCTTTCTTCCAGCCAGCCTTCTTCCAGGAACTTATCAAAAGGGAAGAATCCTGGAGGGGCACAGAATTTCATGATAAAGATATCAATCCCAACATTGCTTATAACAAAAATTTAAAAAGCCCAAATTTCCAATAATTACATAATACATAGTCCTTCAAAATAATGGCGTAAAGGAAATTTTAATGATATGTACAGGTGCTCGTGTTGTGTTTAAGGACAAACCAGGTCACTGAATAAAATGGATTCTAGGATTCCGTTCGTAAATAGCTATATGGAGGCATCCCGTGTGCGGGTGCACGCGTGTGTGAATGCCAGCATACATGGGGGTGCACGAGACCGGAAAGGTGGCCGCTTGCTACCCGCAATAACAGCGGTCATTTGTGTGTGGCCGCGGGGTTCTGGCCTTTCTCCCGCGGCTGCACTGCGGCTCCCGTGCACTGCTTTGCCCCGGCTCTACCCCAGCGTCCGCCCGGCTGACGACCTGGCCGGGGTGAGGACGCACAGGGCAGCCCAGTAAGCACAGCCTGGGAAAGCAGCCACACCGGATTCACATGTGACAAAAACCAAGTGGCAAAACACAGCACGAGAGGAATCCCCTTTTTGTAAAACAAGCCAACAGGAAAACACAAAAACCCACGGGGAATCCCTTCATGTATTCATTTCCTTACCCAAACCCCACGGTATATGCTCGGGAAACAGACCGCTAGCCCTACAGCCGGGCCGGGATGGAAACCCAGCCAGGCGGCGCCGGGAGCTGTGCTCCCCAACGTGGTAGCCGTCAGCCACGTGTAGCTGCTGATGATTAAGATGAAATGAAATTCAGAATTTTGTGTCTCGGTGCTAGCCGCACGTCAGCAACTCCAGAGCCACATGTGACTACTGACTAGACAGTGTGGACATGGGACACTTCTGTCACCGTAGGAAGCCCAACCGGACAGCACGGTCTGCTGCACACTCTAAAGGTCTACATGGTCATCGGAAGGGCTGGTGCTGTCTGGGTGGAGAGAGAGGGCTCCCTGAGGCAGTCCTGGAGGGGTGGGTGACCCTGGGATCCTGCAGAGGCCCGAGGTCTGATCAGCTCTGGCCGGGCTCTGGATCACGGGATCTAGAATCATGGGCCCTCCCAGCTCCCTTGTCTGTGCGTGCCGGCTGAATCACCTCAGCAATGTTCCCCCCTGCGGCCCTCCAGCCCTCCTGCCTCCATCCTTGCCGGCCTCTCCCAAACTAACGCACGGGGGAGCTCTTGCAGCCTGATCTCAGGGCAGCGAGAGGGGAACCCCCAATGGGGCCCACCTCCACTCACCCCTTCACCAGGCATCGACTCCACCCCCCAGGTGGAGTCACTGGCCCCCACCGCAGTCAGGGTCTCAAGCTGTCCCTCGCCTGCTGCAAGCTGGGGTTGAGGGCGGGAGGGAGTCTCTCATCCTCTCAGTGCAGACACCCACACTCTGGTTTGGGTTTGCCTGGGGTGGTCCGGCCCTGCTCCCTGGCCCGTACACTCACAGGGTCCTCAGGCTGTCCAGGCCTCGGAACATGCCGCTCCGAATGGACTCCAGCTGGTTGGCGGTCAGGTGCAGCTCGCTCACGGAGGCTGCGCCCTCGAAGGCCCCATCTTCAATTTCCGACACCTTGTTGTTGCTCAGATTGCTGGACGGAGGCAGCAGAGGGATGATGGAGCTGAGGACCCCACCTTCCAGCACCCGCCCCCTGCACGGGAGCCCTGCCTCCCCCCAGGAGCACCCCCACACCCAGTATCTGCCTTCTCCCTCCCCAGCCAGAGTCCTGACTGCAACCTCCTGCCAATGGGTAACTCACATCTTCTTCAGATGAGTGAGTTTTTTAAATATCCCAGTGGCCTCCAGGATGGAAATCTCATTGTTGTTTAATCGTCTGTAAAAGGCAATGAAGAGAACTCACACATTCGTAAATGACAGACGTGAGAATAACTTCCAAATTGAGAATATTTGGGACTCAAACAAAGGGATTCCCAGAAAAATTCATCTGGCAAGGCAAACTGATCCTATTTCAACAGAAGGATGGATGAGGGTGCTGGGGAGTGAATGGGGACATTTTTAACATTAAAAATGCCACAAAAATGTACCTACACAAATGAAAGGCATGTAGCTATTCACGCACGTGCACACACATGTGCACAAATGTGTATTTTTAAAGAAAGAAAACAGCTAAAGGATGGCTTAAGAGCATCTTGATCTGATGGGATCATATCCCCCGGAAGAAGGCAAAAGCATGACTGAGAACAGCGCCCCCTGGGTCAGGCCACTGACCTGCCCGTGGGCCAGAGAGTTCTTCTAGGGGCTGTAGACTGTGATTGGGAGCAGAGGGGCTGCGGGGGGTGGGGAGCCGCGTCCTGCCACACCCGCAGCTGCCACGCTGCGGTCTCCCGTGCTCCCCAACAGAGCTGGACCGGGGGAAACTCACAGTGGATCCAGGAGGGTTAGTGGGGCCGGGGGCAGGGGCGGCATGCAGAGGGCAGGGGGCCTCACAGCTCTGCTGTGGACTGGGGGATGCGCTCGGGGATCTTGGTGAGCCTCAGGCTGGAGCACTCGGCCAGGCTGGCCTCACAGCGGCACTTGTGGGGACAGACAGCGTCGCTGTTGCACTCGCTGTTCAGCTGGTAGTCCTCCGTGCCTGCAGGGACAGGGTCGGGCGAGGGGCTAAGGGCCGGGGCAGGGCCTCCCCGGCCCTCCTAGCCTGCTGCCCCTGCCCAACCACTGCCACTGCCTCCTCCAGACTGGCCTCGGTCCCCCCCACTCTCCTACCTGGAATGAAGTACTGCTCTTTGGCTGGGGAGAGAAAAAGAAACACCATTAAGCTGTGATCCTCTAGGCCTTGCAGGAAGAGGCCAGGCCCCAACCCCACTGCCCAGGTGAGGGCACCCCGGGAACAACACTGGGGTCCCAAATCCGGGCTCCAGGGCCCACCTGCCCAGCCCCCAGCTGGAGAAGGCCTTGTTCCAGAGCACAGATGCTCCCTGGCCAGGCTAAGTGGGGGCAGTACCAGCCCCAGTTGAACCTCTTGGGGAGCACCAAAAACATGGGACGCTCATGGGCAATGGCTCAAGACGGGGATGGGGTAGCGAGGCATCGGGACCCTGACCAGGATCCAGGCTCAGAAGCTGACTCACACTGCCCCAGAGCCTGGAGGAGGCAGCTCTCTCACTGAGGAGAGGACCCAGGCTTCCCAAGTCTGAAAGCAGTACATGAAAGCAAATTGACCTGGGAGCAGAGGAACCTGGGTCCTTGATCGGGCAGGCCTCCCTCAGGGATCAGCCCTGGTCTTCTCTAAGCCTCTGGGCTATGCGGGGTTGGGCTGGCCAACCACCCAGATCCGGGGCTACGGTTTGGGAACCATGTCCTTTGGTGAGGCTCTGGAGTGACCGAGGACACGCCATTGGAGCCATTCAGAAAACATCACGGGTCCCTGAGCTGACTGAAGACAGGCCGGCCGGTGGACAGAAGGGTGGGCGGGTGGACGGCTACCTGAGCAGCGGAACTTCTTGCTCTTAATCTGCCCGATGCGCTTGTTGGCAAGGCGCCGGGGGCTGGCGCAGCGGGCCCCGCTCGTCTCGATGGGGTTGGTGCGCAAGAAGTCCGCCAGCCACTTGAGGTTACAGTCACAGATGAAAGGGTTCTGCGCCAGATGCCTGTCCAGGGTGGGGGGGCAGAGCGGGGATCAGAGATAGGGCGGCAAACCTGTGCTGACCTCTGCCCGGAGGGGGCCTCGCTGCTCGCTGGTGGCTTGAAATGCACGGCCTTGAGCCACCACCTGGGTTCGCCCACCAACTATGGAGAAGCCTTGCCAGACCATGGCAGCGGGGAAGACTTTCCACAGGCTCTGGAGCTTCCCGCTGTCCCTGCAGCACTCCCCCTGCAAGCCTCACTCAGTCCCCTGTCCATCTACCCACCCCCCCGGGACATTTCACAAACACGAGCAGAAGCAAGAGTGACCTGGAGACTGGCTGGACCACCCCAGCCTTCCACGGGTGAGGGGACAGAATGGGTATTAGAGCCCAGGACTGTCGGTGCCCAGAGGCCTTGGTCATGGCTGGTCCCCTCCCTGTGGCCTCGGGCAACAGCAGCTTCTCTCCATTGCCTTTGTCAGGAAGGGGATGGGGCCAAAAAACATGGCTGAACAGCTACGTAATGGGAAACCACTCATATTCTCCTGCCAGGCTGCCTGTGTGACCAGCAGGATAAATGTGGTAAGGGACAGCCCACAGGCGATGCTGACTGTAGGAACCTGGGTTGCTCTCAGCGACCACATGCATGGCTTTCCCATTCGTGGCCCTTCCCACCCCAACAAGGCTCAGACCAGCCACATCTGAACCACCCCAGCAGCCAGCCTGCCGGCCTGTGTCTTGGCCATCACAGCACTGGGCAGGCCCTGCTTTCTAAACTGACACAGCCAGGGAGGAATATTCCAGCACCTGTACCTGAGAGCCAATGTTTCTGCATGCAAGTACAGAGAGACAGAGCAGGGGCCAGCTCGGAGGACTCGCCATGGATGGCTGCTTTTCTCCAACGAATGCCACCAGTTCAGGCCATCTACTTATTGGCCTCAGTTCAGGGCCCTGATGGGGGTCCAGGGCTGTGCAAACAGAGGCATGAGCTCTGCCCGGGGTCTGCACCCAGCTTAGCTCTGACCTGGCCACGCTCTCTCCTATTCGTCACCTCCTGGGCTCTGCTTCCTGCTTGTGCTACCTGGTTGGAGCCTTCTCTGCCCAGATGTCCTTGCCACTCCCCTAGGCCGCATCCTTGCTTTCCTGCCTGAGTCCTGGCTCCTGTCACCATCGCCAAGTGGGCCAGCCGCCCCCCTACCCCTTCCGCATCTCACTGGACATTTGTCTCCCCTTTTAAACTGTCAGTTTGCACAGAGAAGGCGTGTTTGCTGACACCCCATGGCAGAGTCCGTCGATGACTGAAAATACATTAGGATTCGGGGCCTGCTCTGGGATCCGCCCAGCCACCCAGCCACATCGACCCAGGTCTCACTGCCTGAACTAATTGCTTCCCTTTATCACAATCTCGGTAGAGAACTCTGTTTAAAATCAATCCAAATATGTTGTTCAGGCATGTATTAAAATGTTCAATGGGTGTGGGCTAGAATACATCCTTTCTAAGAACAGGTTATTTGTGTCCAAGCCAATTTATACAAACTTGAACCACCCACAGAGACAAGTGGCTTAATTATTTGACACAAATTGGAATTTCTAACAATTGCAAAGAGCAAAAGGAGCTGAGAAGGGAAAATGCTCAGGAAGAAGGAAAATAATACCAATTGGGAAAACAGCATCATGTTAAAGGCACACCCAGAAATGAGCTGCCTGTGGGGCCATGTCATTCCCTCCATGAACGTTTGTGAGAGTAGAAGGCAGAAGGGAAGGCTGAAATATGCATTAAGATGTCACAGCTAGAAACCTTCTGGGGCAGGTACTCAGCGTCATTAATCGAATTAAACCCACAATGAGACACCACTTCACACCCACTAGAGTGGCCCTAATGAAAAAGACAAGTGATACCAAGTAGGGGCAAGAATGTAGAGAAACTGGAACCCTTACAATACACCGCTGGTAGGGATGTAAAATGGGGTTTACCGCCACTTTGGAAAATTGACAATTTCTTAAAAAGTGAAACATAAATTTCCTATGGGACCCAGAAAGTCCAAGAGAAACAAAGACATTTGTCTACATAAAGATTTGTAAGCAAATATTCACAGCAGCATTACTCATAATGATCCCAAAGTGGAAATCCAATGGCCATCAACTAGGAAGGATAAGCACAATGTGGTCGATCCATTCAGTGGGAAATCACTTGGCCATAAAAAGGAACCAAGTACTGATACATTCTGCGGTGTGAATGGACCTCAAACACATGAAGTCAATCACAAAACATATATCATGATGCTTCCGTTTTGTTTTTTTTTTTTTTTTTAAGAGAGAGAGAGCTAGCAGGGGTGGGATAGGGAGGGGCAGAGGGAGAGAAAGAATCATAAACAGGCTCCACACTCGCTGCAGAGCCCGACTCGGGGCTGGATCTCACGACCCTGGGATCGTGACCTGATCCGAAATCAACAGTCAGACGCTCAACTGACTGAGCCATCCACGGGCTCCATGATGATTCCATTTTTATGAAATGTTCAGAAAAAGCGAGCTACAGAGACAGACATTAGATTATTGGTTGCCTGGGGATCGGCAGGAAATCGGGACTGACTGTAAAATGGACACAAGGGATTTTGGGGAGGTGACGGAAACTTTCTAAAATGTGATCATGGTGATCATGGAACAATTGGAAATATACGAAAAATCATGGAGTCATACGCTTAGAACAGGTTGATTTTATGGTATAAAAGTTATACCTCATTAAAACTGTTTAAAAAAAAACTTTGAAAAATCTCTTGGAACAAGGAAAACTGCAGCAAAGTCAAGAGTGGGGCACAGGCACTCGGCCACAGATCTCGGAGCTACGGACGGAGAGGTCAAGCACGATGTGGGTTGCTGAAATCCGCTCAGGCCTGCCGTGACTCAGTCAAGGCGTTTAACCCTCCAAACCTGTATTGAGAGTATCTGATTATTGTTGGGTCTGTGTTTCTTTTATTCTTGTTCCAAACTGTACTCTGGTTGTTAATATGTAATAGTTAGTCATGAAAGTCCAGTTCTGCTCTCCTGCCTTAAATACTGAGGTCTATTCTGATGGAAAAAGCACAATTGAGGGGAAAGCTAACTAACTTCTCAGGGATGGTGAAGAGGCGCCTGAGACCAAATCCCTGCTCTATGAGATGTTGTGTGACCTTGAGTGAGTCCCATGACCTCCTGCCTCAGTTTCCTCATCAGCAAGGCCGCGTCCTTGCTGACACACAGGATCCCCAGGAAGTAGGAGCTGAACCTTTTATTTGATCTGTTTTGCACCTGTGCTGCGCCTCGCCCCCATGCGGATATTATATGGTGGAGACCACTGTCCGGCAGATAAACAATGGCCATGACGAAATTCATAATAAATGCCCATTAAGCATGCATTTAAGAAGCACTTACAATGAACTCAGCTCTGTACAAATGTCCCCTTTGGTCTCCTAACAACCCTATGAAGAAAAGAGTATCCTCATTTTATAAATGAGTGAACTGAGGCCCAGAGAAGCTGATTAACTTGACCAGGGCCACACAGCCAACAAGAGGCACAGCTGGGAGTTGAGCCCAGGACTACCTAACCCAAAGTCTGTGCTCTTTCCTCTATAAGAGGCCACTCCTGGTGAGCAAAAGGCACAGGTCAAGACAGTTGCGTGTCCCCAGAGGCTGTCCCTTCTCCCTAGGTCCTCCTGCTAGGCCCGAGGGGAGGAGGGCAGGAGGGCACTCACAGGGTCTGAATGGCCCGCAGGGAGGTGAAGGTGCCCTTGGCAAGGCTCTGGATCTTGTTGTCATACAGGGAGAGAAGTGAGAGGTTCTGCAGGTCCTGGAAGGCATCGGGCCGGACACAGTTGATCTTGTTGGCGTTCAAGAGCCTGCGGGAAGACCAGGGCCAGGTGGTGTGGGGGAGAGGCGCAGAATCAGCCGCGTCAGTGTGCCCCGGGCACCTCCCTGGCACCGAGCACGCACTGTCTCAGGAAGAAGTGCCCAGGAGCAGGCTGGGGAGGCTGGCCCTCTGGACGTCCACTCCATACGGGAAGCCGAGAACTCTGATTGCCCTCTCTGTGCAAGGGACCATCCTGCCCCACCTGCTCCTCTCCCTTTCAAGGAACTGCTACGAATGCTCACAAGGTTCTTGGGAAGCAGGGAGCACAGTGGTCAGGCCACCTCCCAAAGGCATTTTGGAGGCTCCCTTCCTTTCCAGAGTCTGCTGGATTGCCAGGCATCTGAGATGGAGCCTTTGGGTTCTGCGCCTCTGGAATCCTGGGAGAGAACCCCTGCCTGAACTCTCCTGCTTCAAGGAGGCTGAGCCGGGTCTGGGTGTCCCCCTGTAGGAGACAGTTCTGTCTCCAGCCCCGCTGACCTCCTCAGAAACATAGGCTGCCTCTCAGAAGCCTCTCAGCTCAGGCGTCCTGCGGTCAGCTCTGAATCTGACCCCCCTGCTACCCTGGCCTCGCAGAGCCCCAAAGTCCCTCGCGGCACCCCCAGCTCTGCCATCGTCCAAGCTCCTCGCCTCATTGAGTCTCAAACCCCAAAGAGGCTGGCAAGGCTCGTCTGAGAGGCCAGAGGAATACTAGCCCCCCCGCCCCCCAGTCGCCACCCAAGGACACCTGCAGATGGGTCCTTACAGGAGCTGTAGGGCGTACAGGCCTCCAAACACACCCCGGGGGAGGTCTGTGATCTTGTTCCCATACAGGACCCTGGAGACAAAAGGCAGCAGAAAGAGAGAGTAAGAGGACAGCCCACCAGGTGGACATGACTTTAGAAGGCGCCCCCACACAATGGCACCACCTCTAAACCATTCACAGGGCACAGCAGGGGTGTAGGGTTGCTGTGACAAGTGGCCAGCAGGTGGCAGTAAAATGTGTTAAGATGGGGCCTCCCTTTTGTAGTTTGCGAAAGGTACCCTCCGGTTAGAGGCAGCCGTGAGCCCCACTACTGCGGAGCATTCCCCCAGTACCCGCCTTCTGCCTCACGCATGGAACCCACAGAAGTCTGCGAAGGGGTCCTCTGGGGAACTTCACAGGAGATTAACCTGGCCCCGGATGTGACTGTTCAAAGAGGAGACAATCCCATGGGCAGGATAATGAACATATTTCCAGAGAATTACAAGAAAAAAACCACGAGTGCCAGACGGCATGCATGGAATGAACTCTGACGTCAAGCAACAGAAATCACACCAGAAAGAAACAGATCATAGTTTAGCTGTGTGGAGGTCTAGGCAGCGGGGGTGCAAGTGGGTTTCTTCACCTTAGTTCTCCGCGTTGAGCAGGAATTCCATGTGTGATTAGGGAAAAAGCAAAGGTTCCAAAACGCCAGGCAGGCAGGAACGGGTTCAGGCAGAGGGAGAAGGGTGAACGGGGCTTGGGGACGGGGGGTAGTCCATTCCCGATATTGCGAGCAGCCCCAAGCCACCCCAGAAACAACTCTGTCTGTGTAAGAACAGTCTGTGCTTCAAGGTCCTTTCTGGAGGAGGGCATGGCAGAAGCAAGGGCCCTGCAGGGGGATCCAGGCTGGCCCGGGGAGAACTCAGTGTGGCTTGAGTAGAGGAAACAAATGGAATAGTAGCTTGGGTCTTGCCCAGCGAGCACCAGGAAGCCTCTGAGACAGGATAAGATTTGCATCTGGAAAGATCAGAGTGGAGGGGGCAGGGGCTGAAGCAGGGAGACCGGGTCAGGCTCTGCCAAGGTGGACACTGTCAATGAGGTCTACTAGCATGACATCAGCACACAAGTTTCCATATAGTGGGGAGCCGGCTTTGTGAGCAACAGGAACCCACTTAAATGGGTTATTGTCACATTCCAATTTAGGAAGGGTGTCATTCGCTTCTCAGATGAAGAGCCCTGCATTTTGGCAGGCCACCTCCAGAATCTGATCTCCTCAGCCAATGAGAGAGACTAATCACCAGGCTGTCAGGTACAGCTGTGTACGTTGTGCACTGCACAACTTAAGAGGTGCCATTGACAAGTGGCCCCACCACCTCACACTCCACTCCAAGAGAAGAGGGTGCACACAGAGGCATGGAGCTGGCAGCCTCCTACAGGCCCCAAGGGGGAGTTCCATCCTATTTCATTTCCCAGGCCCCTAATCTATGCAAGGCATGTATGTGTCCAGTGCTGCCAGCGATAAGCAGAAACGCTCACTCCTCAGAGTAACAAATGACCCCTAACAATGGGGGGCTCACTCAACTACAGGGTGCCCTGAGTGCACTCTGTATAGACAAGTGCTGTGGGACCTCAGACAGTGAGGGGCTTGGTGAACCTGGGGGTGCAAGCAAGGGCACTGGGAAAAGAGAGATGAAGTAACATTTCCAAGATGAATGTTTGATGCTGCATGGCATTTTGTAGATTGATGGACCACCTCCCCCCCCAATAAACCCTCCAGGGAAGGGAAATAAGGAGAAGTAGAGGAAAATGCTTTTTTCTCATCTTCCACCACAACTTGGGAGTACACCCGGGATGAAAGGCACAAGGTGCTGCCGATGTCACAACTAGAGCGGGGAGTGGCTGCCCTTATCAGTGAGCTGAGTAAGGTTTAGGAGCATACAATGCTGGGCCCCCCAGGGCAGGGTGGGGAGGGGGAGACTGCCGCAAAGAATGCTGGGAAAATCCCCTTCTTGGCAGGAAGAGCATCAGAGTTGCCAGGGGCAACAGCTCTGCCTGGATTCCCTCTACCCCTTCCCAGCTGCAGAGTGCCCACCAGTGAGGAAGGGGGAGAGGGGGCCCTGGCACAGGGGCGGGGGCACCCTGGACCCTGGCAGACTTGGCACGGCTACTCACAGCGAGTTCAGGGAGCGGAGGCCCTGGAAGGCATCGGGCGCAATCTCTGCAATCTGGTTGTTGCTCAGGTCTCTACAAGGTGAGCAGAAGGGAAGTTGGTTGAATCCCTCGGCAGCCACTGAGCCCTGCTTGGTCCCTCCTCCCAGGTGCCACAGGAGGGCAGGTATTCCTTCGACATTAGAGAAATGAGAGGCCAGTTCTCCCGTCCCCCTGAAAAGCCCCCGGCCACTATTTCCCTGTGCAGGCTGTGGCTCGTGCTCGGGTCAGGCCATCCAGCCTTGGTCCGTTCTCGAGGAAGCTTTATCCCGCATCCCAGCTGTGCCCTACATCCCCTCTCACGTCCACAATTGCTCCTAGGAGTGCCCCAGCTGACAGGAGGATGACAGTCAGCTCTGGTCACGTGCCAGACTCGGGCTCAACGCCCCACGTAGGCCTCACGCTGACACCGTGAGGAGGTCACACCGCTGCCCTCCGCGCATCACAGATGAAGCCGCAGGCAGAGTCCAGACCTGCCCCGTGGCCGTGGCCCCCCTCCCCCAGGCTGACTCCCAGGAAGCAGCAGGAGACACTCACATCCTCCGCAGCTTTCTGTAGGGAGAGAAGGCTCCTGGGGGGATGGACTTGATCCCATTCAGCTCCAGGCGGCTGCAGAGTGAGAACACAGAGGAAGCCCGGGGTCCTGACCGACCGTCGCCTCCCGGGCTCACCTGCCCAAACCAGGCCGTTTGCCCCCACTCCCATCCTCCACCTGGAGTAGATAGGTTGGCACAGGCAGAGGAAAGGAGCTGCTGTATTTGAGCCCCATTACCCCAGATTTTTGTGGCTGAAAAGAGCCCACAAATCAAGCTTCTACTAAGAAAATGACTCCAGCAGACTCACTCCACCTGTCTGGACAAAAGGATCACATAGGGACACCCCCTCCCAGCTCTCTAGAGCTGCCCAGCTTTGGGTGGAGGGCTCAGGCCCTCCGAGGCCAGCTGTCTCTCCTCCATGTGTACGGAGGGGGCCACCAGAGCCCAGCCCGGCCTGAGGGCCCGCGTCCCAATACCCGCCCCGGCCCATACTCACATCTCGGTCATGGTCTCTGGCAGGTTGGCGGGGATGGCAGTGAGGCCCTTGCCACGACAGTCCACAATGCCATTGCCGCAGGTGCACATGGCTGGGCAGGAGCCCAAGGAGAGGGTGCAGGAAAGCGCTCGGCCTGCCTCCCCTTGGCCTGAGGGAACAGTGGGCTGTGACCTGGGGAAGTCCCATGCCTGCACCTCCCCCCCCAGACACGGCATCACGGGTGGGGACACGGCAGACAGCGTTTCTCTGAATGCCAATGAACTGGAGGAGATCACCGGGGACGACCGTGCCGCACACAGCACATGCTTCCTGAATGTTTGCCGAACTTGAGTCTGAACCTAACTGTGCCACCTGAGAGTATGATTCACACCCGAGGAAATTCTGGCCTACACTCTGAAGCTCCAGGTTCCAGTCCGTGTCCCCCAACACTCTGGAGCCTCAGTCCCCTCACTGGCCACCAGAGAATGACAACAACTTTGTTTACCGTTCTGGGCCACATGCTGTGAGAAGGGTTGTACACGCTGTATCTCATTTAACCCACTGTGGCCATTTTACAGGTAAGAAAACTGAGTCCTTGATATTAATTTGTGGAAAATCACACCGCTGATAGGTGACAAAACCAGGATTAAGTGTAGTGGCTGATAGAAGTTTTTTAAATTAGGGGCACCTGGGTGGCTCAGTAGGTTAAACCCTCTGCCTTCAACTCAGGTCATGATCTCAGGGTCCTGGGATTGAGCCCCGCATCGGGCTCTCTGCTCAGCGGGGAGCCTGCTTCCTCCTCTCTCTCTGCCTGCCTCTCTGCCTACTTGTGATCTCTCTCTCTCTGTCAAATAAATAAATAAAATCTTAAAAAAAAAAAAAGTTTTTTAAATTGAAGTTTAACACACTCGTGCACGGTCTTAAGTGTACAGCGGCTGAAGTTCCTCCCACGGGTGCACCCACCGAACCACCCCCAGACAGAACATTTCTATCACCCAAGAGGGCTCCCCCATGCCCCTTCTCTAAGGCAGCTGCTATTCTGAGACGTGTCACCAAAGATCTGTCCTGCTGATCTATGGACTTCAGAACTGAACTCAGACAGCAGGTCCTCTTCTATCTGGCTTCTTCCGCTCAATGCAAAAGCTCTGAGATGCGCCCACGTTGGGTCTCTCAGCAGCTTGCCCTGTCACTGCTGAGCAGTATTCTATTCTACGGACAGACCTTAACTAGTTTATCCAGTCCCTTGCAGGTGGATATTTGGGTCATCTCCAACTCTGGGCTATCACGAAAAAAGGCTCTCTTGAATATTCTCAGACATGTTTTTTGTGATGGGTGAAAACAAGAGGTGTTGGGAGGGGATAGGAGGTAATGGGTCGGGACCGGAGATGTGGGCAGCCTAGGGGGTGGTGGATAAGGACAGGAGGCAATGAGCAGAAAGTGATGGGCAGAGAGAGGAGGTCACGGGCGGCCCAGATGTTAATTGACAGAGGGTCCCGGGAGGGAGCACGACTTGGGGGGTGGGGCGGGGGCAGGGAGCAGAAGGCAGGTGACGGGCAATGGAGAGCCCCAGCAGGGCCAGCACCCACCTGAGCAGCTGAACTCGCTCTTCTGGACCTCAGCCACGTTGAGGCCACGCAGGCTGGCGGGGCCCGAGCACTGGGTGAAGAGCCCGATGGTTGGCCGCTGCCTCAGCCACTGTGAGAGCCAGGCCAGGTGGCAGTCGCAGAATAGGTGATTGGAGTGCAGGCGGCTGCGGGGGGGAGAGGGCAGCTTGCACCCCTCCCGCCCGGGGCCCCCGGCCCCACAGTGGGAACCCCCTGCCGGGGAGCCCCAACCACCGGCTCAGGCTCACTAGGGGGTCCCCTGCAGCAGCAGGACCCTCCGGCGGCCGCCCCCTCCCCCCAGCTCACTCGGGGCAGCCGCTGGCCTGAGTGTGACCAGAAATATTCAGCTCCCTGAGCTCACACAGACCAGCTGCCCGAAAGCACCCAAGTCATTTTTAAACACAAAAACAAGTCACTTGTTCTTGGAGGAAAAATCAAATAGAAATGACCTTCAACATCCTTCCATTTTAGGTCACTTCCTTCCCCCTTGGGTTCCGACACCCCCCAGCCTGAGTGGATGACCGCTGAGAATGCAAAGAAGAAGGAGCTCTTTCTCCCGCCCGGAAGCCTTCGCCCCCTTCCCCGGCCCCGGCCCCCACTCGGCCGCCGGGCTCCTGGCTGCCCCGGGGCTGACTCACAAGGTCCGCAGCTTGGGCATGTGGTTGAAGCTGGACACGGGGATGGTGGTGATGTTGTTGTTGTTCAGGGTCCTGGTCGGGGGGAAACCAGAGTCACTGGGCATCTGGGCGGGAGACAGTGACACGGGAAGGAGGGACAGGGCTTCTCTCTGACAAGTGCTCAGGTTTTCACACCCAGATCCACGGTCCACCTTCCAGGGGAGCCAGGACCGGGCTGGTTCCTGGAGAGTACGCCCACTGAAGAGCGGGAGACACAGTGCTACCCTCGGAGGAGCCCCTGAGCTGGGACAGTGGCGATAAGGCAGCGGGGACAAGGCGGGAGAGCAAGAGGAGGGAAAGGCTGCCTGCAGGCTGGAGCTGGTGGGGAAGCAAGTGCAGGCTTTCACAGAGCCAGACGGGGAAGCATTCGTGCCTCATGTGTCAGAAAGTCCTGGAAGACACAGACCCTGCCCTGGGCTTCGTCGTGAGCAGGGTAAGCCTGGATCTTACACTGCAGCCATGACCCCACAAGCAGGTGTCCCCCCGCCCTGGGTGGCGAGCCCAGGAGAGCAGAGAGCACGGCCTCCGCCCTGGGCCTAGCACAGCGTCCTGGGGGGGTGGGGGGGGACTCCCGGGATGCTCCCAGCCCCACTCCGGCTGCCCGGCCCCAGCTCCCGTGTTCCCAGGCTCTCCAGCCCCTGCTGTTCTTCCCTTGTTCCACTTACAGCACCTCCAGCCCCCGCAGGGCCCGGAAGGCCCCTTCCTCGATGCAGCTGATCTGGTTCTTGTCCAGCTGTCTGTGAAGCAAAAGAAAGTTGTGCAGGAAGGCACGTTGCCTAGAACAGGGGTGTCCCAACGTTTTGATCAAGCCCTCCATTAGTTTAAAACAAATAAGACGGGCCCCAGTCCTTTGTTCAGGATATACGCGTAGCTCTAAATAGCAAATACTAACAAAAACTTATATTTTCTTATTTTGTCAAAACGAAATAGTTACATTCTATTCCTCCACCTAACTTTGCGTATCCTCCGGGGAGCAGGCACCTGCCCCCCGCCCCACTTGGGAGACCACCCAGAGGGCGCAGGCAGCTGGAAGAGGAGACGGCCTCTCCCAAGGGCAGCGGTAGCCACACTCGCGCACAGATTTCACCCCAAATGCCCAGGGAGACTGACCAGGCGTGGCCACCTGGAACGCCACTTTTGCAATAAACTGAAGCTGTGACTGGGGCCCCTTGGGAAAGAAGGCAGTGCCCAATTGTCTACTACAGACGTGGGGTCAGGGAGTGACAAGCATGCCATTCCCGCCGCAGTCAGAGCTCGGGGAGGTATTAAGCCGGGATCAGGATAAATGTGAGTAGTAGGGAGAGCGCATTACATTTAAATAGCACTTGAACAAGCCTGGGAGGTAAATATGATCGTCCCATTTTACAGAACAATATACTGGAGCTCAGTGAAGTTAACTGACTTGCGGCCACTTCCACAGTATGTACCTGGAAGAGAAACTTGCATTCAGCTCTCACTCAACCTACTGCAGCGCAAGAGCATGCAGACTGTGCCATTCAAATGGACCGTGAACCTCACCTAAGCACCCACAGTTCATGACACTGCCTTCTACCCAGTCCACAAAGGCTGCCTGTTTCCTTCAACCCCAGACTGTTCCAGAAGACCATGCTGGCACCAGCCATCCCAGGGCCCATACCAGCTCCTGAGCTGCCTGGATCACAGGGCTCGGGGACATGCACAGGGATACTGCGAGGGGTGGCCCTCCAGCCCCAGCACTCTTCTCCCTCCCAGGCCTGGACTCACAGATTTTTGAGGTCTGTAGCTCCACGAAAAGCTTTTCTGGGGATGGCCTGGATTGTGTTCTCACTCAGGTCTCTGAGAGGATAAAGCCAGAGGGAGAAAAACACTGATCAGAAGAGATTTCCCCAGAGTGCCCCGATGAGTCAGGGAGGCCGGGATGGCCCGATGGTGCTCCAGCATCCAGGAGAGTGCCGAGCACCCAAATGCCTGCTCGGGGAGCGTCTGCGGAAGAAAGGAAGGAAGGGAGGGAGGGAGGGAGGAAGGAAGGAAGAAAGGAAGGAAGGAAAGAAGGAAGGAAGGAATGATGGAGCTGGAGAGAGGTACCCCGCCCCGGAGGGAGCTTTGTCCCCAACCACCTCCCCTCTCTGCGCAGAGGGGGTTGCAGCTGGAGGGAAAAGCTGGGGGACGCCGTGACCCACTCTGCCAGACCCCAACCCTGCCCACAGACCCCCCAGAGGTCAGCTCAGCCCCCAAGGCATCATCCAGGGCTGCGAAGAAACAAGCAAAGGAGGGGCTCCTTGATGAGCTCATAGCCACCCTGGGGCCTGTGCTAAGCTCCCCCACGACTCATTCTGTTTTAGTGATAAGGAACAAGGGCTCGGGAGGAAGGCGCCACTGGTAACCCAGCCAGTATGTGGCAGAATTGGGTCACGAAATCCAGGTTGGGTCTGACTCCGGATCCCGTGCTCTCGGGCCTGCTGTCAGCCCAGCCACCTCTGAGAGCCTGAGCCCATGCGGCCTCTTTCTCATGCTGGCGGGGGGTCACGGGGCTGCCTACCTGCCCCGCAGCCCGGATAGCGGGGGTCACCGAGGACATCAAAGTCTCCCTGTTATTAATGTCCTGATGGGCGGGAGGAAGAGTTGCAGGAATGGCAAATCCCTGCAAATCCCTGGCCTCTGTAAGCCCCAGACCAGCTTCTGGACACATCTTCTGGCCCCGCGGGCAGACAGGGCCTTGGGCACCTGCCCACCAGCCTCTCCCTTCCCCTCTCAACATCCTTCCTACAGACTTTTACAAAGGCCCCCTTTCAGGGCAGCTTTTCCTTGCCACAGCGGTGGCCTAAATTGCCACCATGTTCTAAGCACGTCCCCCAGGCCAGCAGTGTCTGGCACGTCACATATGGGAACTCACTTGACTGCGGTACTAACCGTGGGGCTAACACTATTACTGTCCCCTTTCCCGAAGGAGAAAAGGAGGCTCAGAGAAGTTCAAGGGAACACAGCTAGTGAGTGGTGGCTCCGGAATCCGAGCCCAGGCAGTGAAGGGCCCAGAGCCACCCCTTTGCACAGCTGCCCCAGGAGCAGGAGCTAGAAGTCAGGGGATGGACGTCCTCCCCTATTCTGCAGAGGAGGACACCGAGCTGAGGTAAAGCAATCTGCCCAAGGTTAAAGCAGGAGGGGGACCCAGGCGGTTTGCAGAGGAGCCTGACCTCAGATGTGCCTTCAGGGTCCTTAAGCTGGACAGCCGGGGGCTGACTGTCCTGACGTGGGATCTAATGCTGGACAGTTCCACAGACCCCAGCCCCTTCCGGGCCAGACCTACAGGGCTCTGACCATGACCTTCCTTTCAGCCATTCACCCCACAGGCCTTAGGGTTCACTGCCAGCCCCAAGAACACAACCCACAGGGCCCCCCAGCACACGGTCCCTGGGCTGTGAGGGCCACTGCCCCTCCATCTGGGTCTTCCTGCTGAGAGAGTGAAACAGAAGCGCTATATGACCGAGTGTGCAGGCCCTGAGCTCAGAAAGGCTGTTCAGATCCGGCTCCCCACCTCCTGGCTGTGCATCTGGAGGTCAGGCCCATTTCCTGCCTGAGCCACAGCATCCTCGTGAGCCAAGTGCAGATAGAAGCCTGGCAAAGATGGTCCCCCAGCTCCCCCCAACCCTGTCCCCCCAGGATAGCCTGTGAGCTCCCTCCCCTGCAAACCCTAGGCTCTCCCATCCCCCAAGCCCCCAACTGGCCCCAGGCACCTGTGGTCTGAGGCCTTCATCACCACTAGCAGCCAGTGCCCTCTCTCTCCTGGAAGGAAGGCATCTCAAGCCTGCAACACAGACACTTCTCTCCTCCAAAACGATACCATTTCCCATTACAGCTTGTGCCCTGCTTCACTACAGCTGGCTGTCTCTGTCCCTTAATGCAACAGTCACTTCGCCCCTCCCACCTCCTGGCAGGTGGCAGTGGGTTTCGGGAGATGCTGGTGTCCCTCTTCCTCTCCTTCCCCCGCCCCCCACGCGGGTCTTCTGGCTCTTCCCTAGGTGCTTTGATCTCAGCTGTCTGTGCGCATCTCAGGCAACCCTGTTTAGTCTGTCCCTGTTCCCGGAGACACTCTCCACATTCCCTCGACAAGCTGCTCCCAGAACTGCCCCCAGCGCCCCCACCCCGCGCTCCCTGCCGCCCCGCCCCCCAGTGCCCCCACCCTGCACAGCCGCTTTCCCCTTTCTCCGCAATTCCCAGCAGCCCCTCCATCTGGAGAGGACAGGAGAGCTCTTGAGCCTTTCCTTATCTGCTAATCCTGTTGTCACTTCTTCCTTGCCTGGAGAGAGCACCTTGGTGGCTCTGTCCCCTGCCCAGTTTCCATCACACAGGTAATTGCTACCGGGAAGTTACACCCTGTGCTGGCCCGGACCTACTGTCCCCCTGGTCCATGACCTTGATCTCTCCCTCCTCTTAAGTAGACGCTCGCACTAGGCAGGGCGGTCTGACGGGTAAACTACTGACTTGGGAGCAAGGGCTGTGCAGGTCACACTGGGAAACAGGAGACTGCCGGCTCGCAGGGGCACACAGTCACATGGGGTCCCTCCTCACGCCCTCTGGGCGAAGCTAGCCGCCGTGTCAAGGACACTCAAGCTGCTCTCTGGAGAGACCCACATGGAGACAACAGGCAGCCTCCTACCAACGGCCAGCACCGGCTTCCAGCAATGTCCATCAGTCATCAAAGAAACAGATTCCCTGGCCCCAGCCAAGCTTCTGGCCTGTGTTGACATGCCCCCCAGAATTCAGACCCTGAAATCCTAATGCCCAGTGTGACAGTGTTGGGAAGCGGGGCCTTGGGGAGTGCTTAGGTCCTGAGGGCGGAGCCCCCGTGAACGGGATGAACAGCCTCCCAGGGGAGGTCTGACACGGGAGGACACAGCGATGAGCAGAAGTGCGCCCTCTCCAAACACCAGTCCAGTCTGCGGGCACCATGACCCTGGACTTGCCAACCTCCAGAACGGTGAGGAACAAATATTGCCTGTTTATAAACTACTCAATTTATGCTATTTCTGTTACAGTAGCCGGGACTGACTAAGACACAGCCCAGCCAACGTCTTGACAGTGATCTCGTTCAAGACCTCCCAGCCACCTCCAGAAACTGTGAGACAATACATGTTTGTCGTTCTTTTCAGCCACTGTGTTTCAAGGTTCAACCGTCAATGACTAACATAGGGCTGCTTTGGGGGGATGGTCCAAGAGAGAGGCTCGGAAGCTGTGCTGGACAGCGCACTCTGACTCTGAGGGGATGAGGGCCCCTGCAAACCTCTGAGGAAGGCAGGGTCACACTCAGACTCGACAGGAATGAGCCGAACTATGTTCACAATGTGGCTTTGCACTTTGGGCCTCAGTTTCCTCGTTTGTCAAATGCACAGAATGAACCAGATGATCTCTTCCTCTCCCTGCCCCCAACACAGTCCCACCACGTGCTGACTACCCCAAGCCACGGCCAGCCACGGCAAGCCACACTGCTCCCACACAGCCAGCTTGGTTCCTGGGGCATCTGAGATCCCAGGGGAGGGGAGGGATGGGGAGTCTGTCACTGACACCACACTTTCTGAGAAAGGCAGGATAAGAGAAGACAGACACAGCCATCCACTTTCTCCTCCCCACAGGGAACCAGGGAGAACAAAGCATGGATGGTGAGGCCAAGACGAGGCAGGGAGGGGCAGGGTCCTGGAGACTTCTGCAGAGGGCGCACAGGAGGAAGGGACCTCCAGGGGGACAGTCATCTCAGCCCCAGCTGGCAGTTCACCCTCCAGCCAAGCCTGGGAGGGATCTCTGGGCCGGCCACTCACATCCATTATTCTGTTTAATCCCCACCACCACCCTGCAAGGCAGGTTTTTTATTTGTATCGATTAGTTTATTGATTTAAGCCAACCTTGTTCCAGAAAGGCTTTAAGGTGGCTTATAGGGATTTACAAAACAGCAAGAGAGCAAGAGTGAAAAGTTGGGCAAAGAGAAGAAAAATCAATGGCAGATACAAAGAATGAGGCATGATGTCACCCACACACCCCTGACAGGTCCGGGGCAGAGCACGGGCTCTGGGCTTTCTGAGAGCTGATGGAAAAGCGGGGAACTCGTCCCTTAGCAGTGTCCTCAGCATACATATAAATTCAGTTTCTCAGGAGGATAGCCATTCAGGGTATTAAGATGAGACAAGAATTCTTCAGGGATCCTTATAAAAAATGACAGTGTGGCCTAATCAATGGCACTAGACCCCATAATAAATGGGTTTCAAGTGTCTGGTTCTCATAATAGTATTGCATCAAAGTACAATTCAGGAAATGCAATTCTATAAGGACTCACACCAGGAGC